>JARIHP010000053.1:0-410701 GCA_029282125.1 Mycena amicta
GAGATCTATGCCAAGAACGTATAGACGCAGGAGAATCGCCAGTGAAGAGTGGAAGTCGCGAGTAAGCGTGTCACGGTCGTCATCCGTGATGCCGCGCTTGTTCTTGACCATGATGTCGCCCTAGCCACCGAAATCGACTACGGGTCTCCCTCCGCCGCCCACCATGGCCACCTGCGTCATCCGTTACCGAACGTGGAATCGCATCGATGGCACAGCGACTGGGTTGACGGAAAGATTCATGGTGCGTGCGGTGCGAGCTGAGACGAGTCCCTGTACAGTGCGTGCGCCTCACGTCGCTCTTCGACGATTGACTCATCCTCTGCAGCGACTGAGCATGCCGAAATATGGCGCCTCCCGTCTCCGCCCCCACCCTGCGAATACGTATTCGATGACCCTTCTCCACGACCGATACCACGGCCGTACGCTTCTCGCAGGTCCGACCCCTCGACATCCGTGGTTAATCCAGCTTTCCCTACACGACGTACGATCCCCGTATCTCAGGCTAGCTCAGGATTTGAGGGCGGGTCCCGGCCTATCCTTCCTCAGCGACTCTCCCCACCCATGCTGCCCTCCGAGCGGACGCCTCAAGACAACACCAAATCGTCATTCAACCTCGGCGTTGCCTACGACCATGCACCACCTTCGCCATTCGCTCCGGCTGCCACCCACTGGCGACTCTACATTCAGCATTGCGTCTTCACTACGCATTCGCAGATGCCACGTCACCAAGCCGCTAGCTAACCCGGACGCACGCCGTCACGCACCTCGCTTTCGCCGCAGGAGATTGTCGATGGCGCCGAAACTCCCCCGAGCGGCAGTCTATACGCCGGTAGTACACCCCTCACCTTCACCCAAGCCCCACACCATTTCGATTCACCCGTGTTCCTCCTTCTTGCGTGTCCTCCACCTATTCTGCCCGGCTGTACACCCTCAGCACCTCCAGCGTCCACTCACTATTCCCCCTTCCTCTACCCATTCTGCTCGTCCGCGTCTTGCAGTGTGGTTCGCCTGCATAGACCGTCCACCGGTCTCGACCTTGTATCCATCGAGGATAACGACTTCGGCTCGCTTAACAGTCCGTCTCCGATGGGTGGCGGAAGTGGTGGAGGGCATGTCGGACTACGGAATCGTCAAGCTGGACGTGTCCCCGAGATCAGACGACGACCTTCATCCGACCACTCTCTTTCCAGCTCCCGCGAGCACTACTCTCGGCGCACGAGCCCTCCCTCCCCGTCTCACCGTACGGTCCTATCTTCAGCCTCTCTGCGGCAGGCTCGCACGTTCGCGAAACCCGGGTGTCGACGGCAGTTGTTGGTCGGAGGAAGGACAACCCAGCGAGCGGTTGTATAGGCACCTCCACAGATCCGCCCTGACGGTGACGTCGTCTCCGTTGGCGTCGTCTTCGATTCACTCATCCCACTCGCTGCGTCGCTGTCCGTCGAGTACCCTCCATGCCGCCCTATCTTTCGTTCGCCATCGGAAAGAGGCGAGTCCTCGGGCGGGTTCAGGCGACGGGAGGATCTTCGACGCCTACCTCTCCTCCTTCTAATCATTACTGGCGGCAAGCAGCTTGACAGCTTTGATGTCCACGGCGTCGAGGGAGACCCAGCGACGCTGGGGAGGATCATGGGCTCAGGCCTCCAGCTGGTGTGTCCTCTCTGTCTCTCCCGTGTCGTTCCCTGTCTGACGTTCTCCCTAGTCGCGATCTGCTCGCTTCCTGCAAGTTCCGCCTTCACTAGCATCAGTCTCGTTACTCCCCGTTCCACCAGCGCCTCTCGACATCCGAGAAACGCTACCACTCCATCGACGGCGGGCCTCGCACGAGCAAACCCGTCTGGTTCACCATCTTCCGGTCTACGTCGGCGTCACCATCGGCCTTCGAATGCGCGGTATACTTCCCCCGTTCCGTGACCTGGTGATGTCAGTGGCGGAGACGACGATGCGGATCTGGGTGGGTATCGCCAGGTCGGCGAGAGGATGTCGGGGCGCGGATTCGGGGTAGGGCGCGATCGTCGCCTGTTGTCTTCGGTCTTCCATACCGTCATCCCAAGTCATACAGTCGGACCTCATTCTTCTTTCCTTGCATACGCTAGCTCTACCTTGCGGCCTACTCACCCCTGCTACGCTATGGACTTGATGGACATTTTCTATACCTGTCTCGCGAGCCGGTACTTCCGTACATCCACTGCCAGTGTATTCGCACTTAGACTCCACTTTACCCTGCCTCGTTCCGATCGCCCAAGGCTCTGGAGCGCCAACGGTGGAGCTTATCGTCTCATGCCAACACTCCCTCTTCGCGCTCATGAGGTCTAGTTTCCGTCTGTGGCCACGCGCGTCGGGAATACCTTCCTGAATCTCCAGAGTCAAAACTCCTCGCGTGTGTCTAACAATCCCGTTGGTCTCTCGACGGCGTCGTCTCGCAGCCCTGTATAGAGCAGCTTGACGGTATTTCGGTTGTCGCGCACTCCCTGGCAATCGTTGAGATTATTCTAATGGTTAAGCGATGTCTATAGGCGGGCTCGCGTCTGCGTCTTCCAATTCTGTTGCAGGTAGAAATCCTAGGGGTTAGTCTCATGACGCCATCGACAGACTCGCCCCAAATCGCTGCACCACTTCCTTTGTCTGGCCGAGCTCGCGCCGATGTACGACGACCAAAGGCTCCCGTGACCGCATACATACAACTCATCTCAGCACCACTCCAAAAGAAAAAATCCGCGGGACCCAATCTTCGTCATTAAAAAGTCCCCCCACTCGTCATTACACACAAAACATATACACATACAGATCCTCTGATACATCCCCACAGTGCACACAACCACCTAGCACTCGAACTTGGCATCAACTATATACAATCGTCAGTCGACTTGTTCCGAGAGAACGAGCAAAGAAAAAACGTACCCGAGCAACCCGTCTTGTCGACGATCTTAGCAAGCTGAGCCGGGATAGGCTGGCAGCGGAGGCTGATGCTTTGGGAGCGGCTGGATTTGGAGTAAGGATTAGAGCCGAGGGAGTAAACATGTAACTCACCAGACGTGACAGCCTTGTACGCAACAGGCTTCTTCGCTGCCGCCGCCTGGAATCTACGTCGCCGAGTCGACGAATCCGCCGAAGGAGGGAGGGCAGAATGAAGTAGTCCGAGCATGGTCGTAGTACGAGCGATACGCAAGCCTGCGCGGGCTACGGTCGTCAAGAGCGACTCTGCGTTACGATTCGACAGTCCGGAACGATACGTCGGAGGGTCGACCAAAATGGGGCAAGACAAGATGTAGGGTTGCTTTCGCGTCTTCCGCACGCGCTACGCATGCGAGAGACCCCGGCAATGAATGCCCTGCCTCGGTCGAACAGGTCGTTCGTCTCCAGACGCCGGGACCTTTCTCCGCACCCGCGTACATGACCGGCGAGAAGGTTGATGGAGTCGAATGAAGCCAGCATAGTGCCAAGGTTGGAACGACTAGCAGAGCCAACGACGGCAGGACGAGTTGGCGGAGGGGAGGATGAGAGTGTCGACGTACGAGCTCGCGGCTCCGGGATATGTCTATTTCTGCGCGGAATCTGGATGAAGCCATTAGCGCAGGATAGAAGAAGAAATGACCACGCACGGTAGTATACGACCGAATGTAGACACTTGAATCGTATCCCTTCGCTGCCTCGTCTACCAGGATAACGTCCGTACTGAGATTCGTAGAGGTATGACGGTTTGAAGGTGAAGATAATGCTATGCTGCGCGCGTGGCGACGAGGTTGTGGCCTTCTTCAAGGAGGGACTATCGGTATGTCGGACTGCATGAAAGTCAGACGAAGGACGAGGAGTATACATAGCAACGCACCAGGGGCGGCGACTTCTTGGAGACGTCGTGAGGAAAATTGCGAGCGCGATGAGTTCTCCATCTTCCGACGCGCTTCTGTGAGCGGTGAGCTCGCGTCTTGAAGGGACGAATGACACGTACCAGGATTCCGTTCGAGTCGAGTCTGGATATGGACGACTCGCCCGCCACATACGAGTTCCGATAAACCCTCAGGTGCGGACGAGTGTTGCTCGTGGTATGCCACCGGGTTAGATGCTACGCCGGTAGAGCTGGGTGGCCGGAAGTGGATTCCGGAGCCTGAGGCGGCTGCCGCGTGTCGGTAGAGGGGGAATGTAGAATCGTCAAAGCCCTGGGCACGCTGGGACGCAGTTCTGACGACGCGTGAACAGCGGATATCGAGCCATGGTAGCCGGCTGTCGTTCGCTGTCGTGGCGGGAAGAAGCAAGGGCATGACATCGTGACGTGATGCGCCGTCCTTCCTCCCACCACCATGATCCAGCTCCACTCGGGGTTTTGAATGCGCTCGGGTTTGCTGCGTTAGGGGTTAGAGACAGCTGGACGGGCTCTGGGAACATTCGAAAATATCAGACACACCCTGTCTCAGGCTTTCTCCTCCCACCCTCCGCGCTCCTGCCTTCACACATCCAGTTCAAGCCTCACCATGGCGGCGCCAACCCTGGACGAAACATACGGTGCAATGTACATTGGAGGTATGTGCTTCCCCTTCTTGACACGGAAGCGGCTATTTACGCCTCGTGCAGTTCTGTTTGCGACATTGTGAGCCCCGCCATGTATTCGGCTGGCCCTCGCTGAAAAGCGATTCAGCTTTCAAGGCCTCTTGACCGTCCAAGCTTACACCTACTACACGAGTTTCCCCGATGATTCTAGATGGCTCAAAGGCTTGGTGCGTGTTACTCGCTCGACTCATACGGCAGTTAAACCAATTATCCAGGTTGCCTCTGTGTGGTTCGTCGCCATTCATCTGACTTTGGGCTACACTCTGAACGCTTACAGGATGCTCGATGCTACGCACCTCATCCTCATCGCCCAAGCGACCTATCACTACCTCGTTACGAGCTGGGGAAACGAAGCGGCCCTTCTGGTCGCCACAGTACCGCTTAACCTGCATATAGTCTTCGTCTCAGTTCCCTCGCTGCTTTGCCAGGTCTTCTTCCTCTATCGGTGCGCGCGGGATCCAATGACAAGTTCTGTTAACCACTAATCTCCGTCCCAAAGTATCTGGGTATTCAGCGACCGCAACTGGTTCATCGCTGGCCTCCTCGGCTGTGGGTGTCTCGCAGGGTTCAGCATCGAAGTTAAAATCATCGGGGAGATCCTGAAGATCAGGCTGGTTGCAGAGTACAGCCATCAAGCCACCAATGTTCAGGCGGCGTTATTCACTTTGGCTCTCGGTGCGTCCATCTATGTCTCCCCGGGACCTGGCTGACAGAGTTACCTAGTCGATTTATTGCTCGCGTGCACGTTGGTCTGGTACGTCCGGACGACGAAGGTGTCTGTTGACGATATGGAGGGTGCACACCGGTCAGTGCAACACTCAAGATTGCAACGATATTGAATCACATTTCAGACGCACGAACTTTATCGTGCGACGAATCATGCAATACGCTGTGGCTACTGGGTTGGCAACCAGGTAATCTTCTCCTTCAACGCATCACTCTCCTCATGGCGCACTACCTAGTCTCGTGGGGTTTGCTACCGTCGCCGCGGTACGTTTTGTCCCGGTCCTCTTCTCGCCATATTGACCTGAAAATTTTCAGTACATGCTCGCGCCCAACGCACTCATATTCCTTGTACATCTGTTCAATTTTCCTCTCAAACCACTTTACTAACCTCCTAACCAGATAATCTACTTCTCCTTCGGTCGCATGTACACCAACGCACTGCTCGTGAGGTAGGCCCGCTCATTTGAAATAATATCGACGACCATTGAAGCTCACTTGCAGCCTCAACGCACGACGTTCTCTCCGCCTTGCGATCGAAGAACCGAACTCAATCATCGGACGTTCCAGCTGGTCGGTGCACCAAGGCATTCAGGTAAGTTTTTACAAGGAAATGTATGTCGTTCACTGACGGTCTCCAGTCACACAATACGCACACGACCGGGAATGACTTGAACAGCGCGGAATATCCTCTCGGTGCGGTTAAAATCTGTGAAGGCGAACCGCTTCCGAGTCCGCCGATGGCGAAGGTCTGGTCGAGGAACGCGGTATAGGGCCGTTCGAGTGCGGTAAAGACACGGAAGATGAACAGAAGGATGCTATAGTGTATCATTACAGTGTATGTTTGGCAACTTGTAGGCTCGTTGCATTCATTGAGCGCGGCAGTCTCGTCCGAACAGCGTAATCCTAGGCTGTGAATCGGGAAATAGGAAGAAATGGGAAGAATGCGGGTGTCAATGATGAGATGGGGAGAACGGCCAACACGGCCACGACAACGGCGACTTGGGTAGCATAAATATACAAGTACTCGCACACATGAACAAAGCTCTAAACATCCAGACCTGAGATCCACTCTTCCAGTATAGCGCTCATCTCCTTGGGATGCGCCTCAAGAACCCAATGATCTCCATCGAGCTCCCGCCGCGTAACGTTTCCCTTGGCATATTTTCCGTGATTGGTGTCTCCGAAAAGCGGGAGGCAGGCGGGATCGCGCGTACAAGCCACAAACAGCAAGGGTTGTGTTATAAAATGCGCCTCCGGGGGTACAGCTGGAAGGAGGTGGGGACGTGAGATGAACGTCGGAACACGGAGGAAGACACAGACTCACCCAGATCGTCCACCGCTTTTGCGTCCTCGAGGTTGACTTTGAACCAGCATAGCGGAGCGGCGATCCCGCCTTTGAGGAGGGTAGTTCGTTCGTGTTCCGCGCGCTACAAAGTACGAATAATAAGCAAAGATCTCGAGGGGAAAGGAAAACGTACCTCGGGCGTCATGTACGAAGCGAGCGGATTCATCCTGTTGTTCTCCACCCACGCACGCGCCCCGCCCTCGACACACATGTTGTCTCTCCAGACAGCAGGGCTCTCCGGATAAAACAGGCACAAGAAAGAATCGAGCTATATTGAGCCGCGGTTCAGCATAAAAGATATAAGAAGACAGTCACTGATCGCTTTACATTCTTCTCAATAATCTCCGCCGCGTCTGGCTGGGCGAAGAAGCGCATGTATGCAAAGTTCTCGTAACCGACGCGCTTCGTCATAAGGCCTGGCGGCTGGCTGAGGACCTCCCTATACACGGAGCTAGGCGCGCTGTATCCCACAGTGACGAACCCGCATGCGGCGACGCGACTCGGGTGATGGTTCATCATGCGCGACACGAGATAAGATCCCCTGTAACTAGCGATTCAACAAACAAACAGACGGGAACGAACTCGAACACACACCAATCGTGCCCAATCGCGATAACGCTAGTAATCCCTTCTGCGTCGAGGATGTCCACAACGTCCTGCGCTAGGCCGCCGCCGACGTAGAGCTTTGGATCCGTGGGCTTGTCCGTGCCGCCGTAGCCAAGCAAGTCCGGAACGACGATGCCGTAGCCGCGAGGCCTGAAGAACGCGACCTGCGCTCGCCAAAGGGTGGAGCTGCATGGAAATCCATGCGCGAAGAAAAGCACTGGCTTCCCGGCGGTCGGAGCAGAGAAGTAGTAGGCGTAGGTGAACCCGCGCTGCGTCTTGACGTGTTTATAGAGGCTCGGATCCATGGCGAATCGAGCAGTGAGCGATTCCAAGTTCGGTTTATAACCAACTCTGCGTCTTCCGCAGCTGGACTCTTCGTAGGTGACTAAGTGATGGCGGGCTCGGTCTGGAAGCCCGAGCCCGAGCCCGACTGAGTCCGCTCATCAGTGTCGAAGAGAAAAGAAAGGGAGTTGCGGCTGGAGCCGGAGACACGGTGTCCGATATTGGTGGTCTTTAGCCAGACTGAGCGGATGGCCCTCCTCGCAGACACGCGCTGTGAGAAACACACAATCCAGAACGCAGGAGTGAATACCAAATATCGACTCGGAATGCATATGAGCGGCAGCCTGAGATTCGTTCGGACCCACACGGACCTATAACGTGGGACCGCATTGCGTAACATCTCTGTCGCTGTCTACGCGTTTCGCTGGCACTCAGTCGAAGCCTCGACGCCGTCGCGCTGGTCAGCAGCTCGAGGACGAGGATGAAGGGAGAATGACGGCCGACGAACGCATGGCACGGAGGTCGTGAACGAAGGGAAAGTGACTCCAGAAGGGTGGTGAGTGCTGCGGCTATGGATGTGTCCCGAAACTGATGTATCGCTCGAGCTCGTACAGGCGTATAGCGGGAATTCGGAAGGCGTGCGAGGCGAGGAGAGACAACGGAAGGAAAGAGAGAAAGGAAAGATGTGCATGCTTCGTCAGCCGGTGTGTGTCCATGCCACTGGCCACGTCCGTCAACTGACGATACGGGATTGTCGTAGCGCTCATATGAACGGTCGCCGCCGCCCACCGATTCTTCCAAGCACGAATACACACACGCTGGGCTGCCGTCCGTCGTCGGTACCCGACCAGGAATGATTGTGAAGAGGGATATGGACCCGCTGGACGACATGCTTCATCTACCGCCGGGCCACGCTCCACGACAACGACGGCGACGATGACACGTATTCGAGCTCCCTCCGTCGATATCCCCAGTCACCGTCCCGCGAAATGACGACGGCGCTTGTCGCCCGAACGCGAAGCTTCTAAGCTGTGGATTCCGAAGGTCAATCTCGGAGGCAGGTCGAAGGGGGACTCAAGATGTGGATGACATGCGCCGCTTGTGCCTGCTTCTGGGTCTGAGTCGTCGTTGGCGCGAGATTCAGGCCGTGATACTGTAATGGCGTCAATACTCAAGCCCGCTCGGAAGTCGCGGCGATACACTCACCATTCCAATCGAATTCGACTCGGGAATGTCCAGCTCGAGCTCGTCAATCTGTGGCGACGATGTACCGCAAAACCCGGGATCGTGGGTGCGTTTGAAGAGGGATACGGACCCGCCGGTCTGGACGAGATGCTTCCTCTACCGGCGGACGACAATGACGACGATGTCCGAGCCAACTCCCTCCATCGATATCCCCCGTCGCTGGTCGCTGGTCGCTCGACGACCGAGCCAGAGCTTGCGGGCGTCTGAGTCCCCGTGGCCAAACGCGCGCCGAGCTTGCAGCTTGCCCGCTGTAGATCCCGAAGCCACGTCGGACTCGAAGGCGGCGGTGCCTGTGCGGGAATAGTGATACTGGAACGGCGTCAATACCTCAAGCCCGCATGGAAGTCGCGGCGATACACTCACCATTCCAATCGAATTCGACTCGGGGATGTCCAGCTCCAGCTAGGCGGATAGCCCGAGTGCTGTACCGCAAAAACCCTGGGTCGTGTGTGCGTTTGAGCTTGAAGAGCGGATACCAACCCGCTGGTCTAGATCCGCTGGACGAAACGGTTCCTCTCCCGCTTTACGCTGGCCAGCGCGACTCCATCTCCCTCTATCGTCGTCCCCAGTCGCGACGACCGAGCTAGAGCTTGCGTGGCCAAACGCGCGTCGAGCTTGAAGCGTAGATCCCGAAGCTACGTCGGATCGAGTCGAAGGCGGCGGTGCCTGTGCGGGAATGTCCGAATTCGAGTCGTCAGTGCTAGCGAACGCGGTACTGTAACTGCGTCAAGACCGCTCGGAGTCGCTGTGATATGCTCACCATGCCAATCGAATCTGGATCTCGAGCTCGTCAAACTGTGGCGGCGGAATAGCCCCCAGCAGAAATACATCTCCCTGCGTCTCACACATTCCGCGATCGAATACCCATGGTCTGAGTCTGACGGAGATGAGACGCTACACGGGCGGAAGATATTCCAAGACGTACAGCATTTCTCGAGCTCCTCTCCCTAATTCGACGGATTGCTCCCATGCAAGCCGCGAGCCGATAGACGCCGACCCCTGGATTGCGAGAATATCACCACCCTCGAATCGCCTTCGATGTGATGAACAGCCTGAGGAAGGGGATACTACAGCAGTCGAGCTTGACGGAGGGTTGCTTCACCCACGAGAACGGGTTCCTGGCTGCTGTGGGTTCGACTCAGAAGTCCCTGGCTGAACGACTGCGGAGTCCTTGACTTGATGGTGATAGAGAGGAATGAATCGTTGCTTACATTTAGGGTGCGATTTGTTTGTTTGGCAGTGCCGTGTGTGACTCGTCCAGGCGTATACATCGTCCGGACCCTCGAGGTTTCCCGTCCGTCCACCCGCCAGCCAGCCAAACCCCTCCTTTCCCTCCCTCCTCTGCTGTCCCTCGTCCCTGCTTTCGCACCCGCTACCGCTATCCATTTCGAATCTTTGCTTTTTTCCACCCCTTTCGACCGACGACGAACGACGACACGAGCAAGAGAGCGACAACGACGAGGACGATAGAGCCAGTCAGCCGCTGCCAAACAAGCTTCGTCAGCCCGCGACTGACAGGGGCCCGGACCATTCCATTTTCCACACTTCCTTCCTTCTTCCGCCCACCACATCCGCTCCGCCCTTTTTCGACACGACCACCATCACCATGGCCGACTACGCATATGCGTTCAAGGCCCCGCCCACGCACGCCTACTACCAGCCACCGTCGTCGACCCATGGCCAGTGGGACACCCCTCGCGCATTCTCCATCCCCACCCAGCCCAGTCAGAGCTCGAGCTCGCCACCGTACCGACCGACACATACATCCTCGTCCTCCCAGAGCCTCGCTGCTCCTTCCCAGCAACCCCAGCACCAGCCAGCATCGCTGCTTTGGACCTCGCTCGAGCCCTGGATGGACCAGGAATACGCGCGTCAAGTCTGTAGTCTACTGGGCTGGGACGCCCGTGTACGAGTACCGCCTCTCGATGGAGCGGCTGCGAGTGGGACGACGGCGAATAACTCGGGTTATGCGGTCTTGACGTTCTCGAGCCCAGCGGCGGCTGCGGCGGCTTTGGCACAGGTGTGTATTCGTCTTCCTATCGTCTCGCCGCGTTTTTCTTCCTTCTCGCCACGCATATATCCACCCATTTCGCGCATATACCCACTTTCTCTTGTCTTTTCGGCCTTATTCCATTCTGGGCGGACAATGCGTATTCTCTACGCATTGTCCTCCACATGGCTGGCCCTTGCTCGCGATTTCGTCTACGCTCGTCTACGCTCGTTACTAACTACCCTCCCAGATTAACTCGAGCGCCTCGACCATCCCCTCCATCACCGGCCACTCGTCTTCCACCACGACTTCCTCTACCTCGACAATGACCATGCCCAACTCATCCCGAAGCTTCGTCATGGGCTGGGCTCCCGCTGGACTGGCCGTTGCACCTGCGAATGCGAGTCCTCCCAGCTCTTCACCACCCTCGACGACGGCGTCCTATCATCCCAGCGTCGTCGTTTCGCCTACCTCTCCACTCTCGCCCGTCAGCGCCGCCTCGGGTCACAGCAACGGATACGGGTACTCCGGCTATACGCCGCAGCATTCCGCACCTCCCCAACAACCCTCGCCGTACCCAAAGGAATACAGCATCTTCGTCGGCGACCTCGCACCCGAGACGAGCAACAGCGACCTCGTCGCCGTCTTCCGCAACCCCGTCCTCGGTCTGCGTAACGACCGCGCCCCCAAATTCATCCGCCCGTTCACGAGCTGCAAGAGCGCCAAGATCATGCTGGACCCCGTTACCGGCGTCAGTCGTGGGTATGGATTCGTTCGGTGCGTTCGCTTTTCTGCTATGATTCTGCGCGTGCTGAGACGAAACGTACAGATTCACCGACGAGGCGGACCAGCAACGCGCGCTTATCGAGATGCACGGACTCTACTGTCTTTCGCGCCCGATGCGTATTTCGCCTGCGACGGCCAAATTCAAGCCACCGACGACCACGACGGAGGCTGGGCTCGCGGGATCTTCGAGTTTGGGCAATATCGGCCAGGGTGCGGCGAACGAGACGGCGACGGTCCCGCTCCCGCCGAGTGTGTCTGCGCCGATAGCGACGTCGGCGAGCTATTACCCGCAAGCACAACCCGTTCCGTCGCAGCCGCCTAACGACTATTACGCTCAGCCGTTGGCTCCTACTCCCGTGTCGCACCTCCTCCCTCACCAACACGCTCCCGCTCAACAACCTCCCGCATCCACACTCTCCGCACCCGACCCATCCTCTTCGTCCACGGCCGCCGAATGGAAACACCACGCACACGCACGCGCCATCCTCGGGAACCTCATCGGCCCCAACGGGGAGCAGCTCACCAGCACGGACCCGTACAACACGACTGTTTTCGTTGGAGGGCTGAGTCCGCTGGTGGGCGAGGAGACGTTGCGGACGTTTTTTGTGCCGTTTGGGGAGATTCATTATGTGCGTTGTTTCTTTCGTTCCCCTCCCTCGACCTTGCATCCGCCAGTACTAACGACAAACCCATTTCCAGGTCAAGGTGCCCGTCGGCAAGCACTGCGGATTCGTCCAGTTTGTTCGCAAGGCGGACGCCGAGCAGGCGATTGAGAAGATGCAAGGCTTTCCGGTTGGCGGGAGCAGGATTCGATTGAGTTGGGGCAGAAGTCAATGTACGTCTCGATTCTTTCTTTCTCTCGTCTCGAGCATGGGACTAACGCTAATGGTAGACAAAGCCGCTCAAGCCGCTGCTCAAGCTGCTCAAGCGGCCGCTCTGCAAGTGCCCCAGCAACCCCCACCGTCGCTGCCGCCGTCTCAACAACCTCAAGTCCCAGCCCAGTCGGCTACGGGGATAACGCCGCAGATGCTGGCGGAGATGACGCAGGAGCAGATCGTCGTGCTGCTCCAGAAGTTTGGGCCGCAGGCGCTCTTCGGCGGGAACGGCGCGGGTGCCTCGTCAGCAACGACTACGACGACGACGGGATACGCCCCGAATACGAATACGACGACGACCGACCCATATCGCGGCTTCAACGCATCGCCGAGCTCGGCTACACCCACCACGCATGCGCCGCAATACACGGAGGAGGGGATCAAGGTTGCCGTACGACGGGACGACGGGCCATTTGGCCATGGCTTTGCTCAGCGGCCGGCGTCTGCATCGTCGTCGTCGTTCTCCCCATTCTCCCCCGACCCGAACGCCCACCAACCGCAACAGCCACAACCGAGCGGGCTGTATCCCCATCTCCCGGCGCAAGATATGCTCGCGATGCGGCGGGACTCGTATTCCGGGGTTCTGCCTCTGCCCCCGACCACGAACACGAGCAAGTCGTATGCTCCCGGGTGGATTACCGGTGGTGGGAGTAGCCCGACGCGGGGGTATGCTTCCGGCGTCGGCGTCGGGTTTTCGTCTGGCACCACCAGTCCACCGTCCTTCCAAGTCAATCGCTACCAGGTTCCGGACTCGAGTCGCCAACCCATCTCGCGACCGACGTCTGGTGTTTCTGTGCGGGGGGAGGATACTCGGGAATGGGACGATTTGAATGGGACGCTGGCGAGTCTGGATTTGGGGTTGGGCTGGGGCAGCTTGAAGACGCGGAGTGCGCCGGCGAGTGAGGAGAGTGCGAGCGCCAGCGCGAGCAGTGGAGGGAGCGGGAGCGTACAGTTTCGGATGACGCCGGAGCCTTGAGCGTCTTGCGTCGTCGTCACCTTATCTTTCCTTCGTCACCATCGCGATCACATCCTTCCGCCGACATCCTTCCTCGTCGCCGTCGCCGACACCCTTCCTCGTCACCGTCGACTCTTTCTTCGCCGTCGCCCCCACTCGTAAACCAAGCTCAAGCATAAACGGAATGGAAATATCGTACTATCGTATCAACCCTTATTCTTTTCTTCCTCTCTCCCTCATTCGCCTTTCGTCTCGCTATCCCAATACATACATCCTCTCTTCTCCCATTCCACTTTACTATGATCTCCCTCTCCCTCTCTCTCATTATCTCGCTACTACCAATCCGCGCACAGTCCTACCTGCACACCAACGTCTATCCTGTTACCGTAACCAAAGTCCTGTTTTGTCTCTCGAGCTCTTTTTTACCTATCCTTTTTTACTCTCCCAGTTACTCTCTCTTCACGCATACTATCTCTCGGACTCTCGGACTCTCATGAAAAACCCGCAAAGCAATTAGTTAGTTAGTTTAGTTTAGTGTTTACGCCCCTACGTACCGTCTCCCTGAATCGAATCGAATTTGTGTCTGAGTGTGCGAGTCGCTGACGAGCGCTGATTATACCCTGCCTGACTCGTTGTTCCTCTTTGCCGATGTTGACGCCAACGCCGACTTGAGGCTTTCTTCACTCACCGACGGCGGATGTCGATATCGCGTTGGCGGCGATTCTGCTGCTGGCAGCACAAAGTAAAGTAAGGCTTTTGGCAAGACTCGGACACCACTCTCAGTGTTCCTCTTTGCTGAGCTGTGAGCTTCTCTACGCACTGACGAATTAATCTTGGTCTTTCGCCGACTAGTGGCTTCTCAATCGCGTTGGCGGTGCTTTGGCGGTTAGTTTATTAGTGTTTAGTACGCCTACGTACCGTACCGCCTCCGAATCGAATTTGTGTCTGAGTCGCGTCGCTCACGTTACAGACACGAGCGCTGATGTGATTATGCCCTGCCTGTCTCGTTGTTCCTCTTAGAATCCTCTACGACGACTGAGCTTCTCTACGGACTCACAAATTAATCTTGTCTTTTGCCGGCCAGTACGTTCTTCACGGTGTCGATATCGCGTTGGCTGTGTTTTGGCAACTTGAAAGTAATTCAGACTCGGCGTTTACATCAGATAAAATCCTAATGTATTCCGAACAGGTCCTCAACCGCCCCGTCGAACAACGCCCCAAAAAAGGAAAAATCGACCTCGGAGGCTCGCGCCCGATCCATCAGCAGCAGCTCGTCAAGTCTTTGCACTGCAGTCGCGCTACGCCGCAGCGGAATGAGGACGAACCTCATGTTCGTGGACGACAGCTCTGTGAGCGAGAGCACGTGTAGAGCGATTGTCCCTCGACTCCTACGCGCGCGCAAAACTATGTCGTCCCATTCGGCTCCGGACAACGTGTGCAGGTGAGACGCTAGATAGGAATCGAGGCCGTGGATGGTGATTTCGACCCCAATGCGATACTTGAAGTGTGTTATGTAGAGGGGAGTCTCTTCGGAGTTCGATGAGGCCATGAATTCTGCTTGCAAACGGCAGATGATATCAAAGTGTCGGAGATAATCGGTTTGGATGAGTTGGCGGAGGAAACACCGTTGTTTGAACGAGATTCGGGGAGTCATGAAAGCGGCTGTCGAATGGAAGAATGAATGATCGTTCGATGATGTGGCGAATGGTACACGCACAGAGAAGCAATCGCCGTTGGGTACTGCATACCGAACGATGACCGTCGGCACCGCACCAGTCCGCCATTTGGCATGCGCGCGAGCAGTAGTATACACTGCCGCATGGGCATCGTCGAAGATCCGCTCGTTCCTCAATTCCATTGCACTGCATATGATGTATTAGCAGCCATTGGACTCGAGGAGAGAGGGTTACCTGAAAGTTATCACAGGCTTTTGCTCCCCACGTTGCGACGGAAGCTTCTTTGAAGTTGTCCAGGAGCTGCATCCGCTGAGCGGTCGTCCCAACGAACGCGACCCATTTGGCGTTATCGGCAAGCTCGGCTGCGGGAGACTGCGCGGTGGCCTGTACAAGCATGGGAAGGAGATAAGACGAGGTCGACGCGGGCATCAACAGACAGGTGAAGATTGAATCGAAGTCCTCATTCGCCCCAGTGGCAGAATAGATAGGCCCCAGGGAGCGTATAAGGCCTGCCTGGATCGCGGTTACAAGATCCGCATCCCGCTGGACGAGTTTTATCAACAGACCGACCGCCAGCTCGACAATGCTTCCTTCGGCTTTTGAGGGCTGTGGACCAGCGGCGAGGTAATTGATGATATTGAGCATAGTTGGGTAGATCGCCTCGATCTGGCGCAGGGAGGAGGTCAGAAGACCTCCGTACCTCACGAACGGGTACTGAGAGGGCGTGAGGGGTGAGCGCATGGGGTAGGAAGTCTCTTGAGAAACCGGGCGCGAGGAGTAATCCAGATTTATGACGGCCATTACGACGGTCCGCAGAAATAGCGCCGTGTTCCCGCTTGACTTCGGCGCCGTCACTAGAACGGCGTCCAAGTAATCGACGATGAGGGCTGCCAAATCTCCATGCGTCCCACCAGCACCGTCAAGCGCCTCCGCGAGTCGCTGCTGCCGGGGTCTTGACTCGGTAGAGGCTCCAAATTTCGCGTGCGCGAGTAAGCTCGTCAAGAGATGCTGCTGATTAGGCAGGCGGAGTTGTCCGGCACCGCGGAGATGAAGCCAGATCTTCATCACAAAGGTGACGAAGCCGGGCGTCGAGCTAACGATTTCGCGGGCCGGTAAATGCTTGTCGCATAACGAGGCCAGGAAAAGCAGCACACCGAGCCACAGCCTGACAGGCGTACAAGGCCGCTTGCGTGGTACGGAGAACTGCATCGTCGTCCAAAATTGCGCCTCGTAGATACATATGAACGCAAGCCAGTTGGAGATGGGCGGCCAGAAGTCGAGGGCAATCTCGGGCTGGAGTTCTGTGAGGGTCATGAGCAGATCTAGGGCGTTACCGGCGGAATATACCGCAGTCTGAGTAGCAGACGACCAGGCTTCCACGGCAGCAGCGTCGGGAATGCGCACAGGGTCCAAGACGACATAAAAGAACGGGAGATAGCGCTCGAGATCAGCATCCCGCGAGGTTGTAGAGGCTTCTTCCTCGGCTTGGAAGATGTTTCCCAGCGCGCGGTCAACCGTTTCTTTCGAGGCGCGTGGAGTGCAAGCGGCGAGTATCAATCTCTGGAGGCCATATTAGCTGCTAGTGGAGGAGACAGATCGGGATGTAGCGCTCACTCGCGTAGAGATGCGAAGGAGCTGCAGTCGTTCAATGCGGAGAGCTTCGTGCATGCGGGTCCGGGGATGCGTGAATCCCGATGGTTGAAACGGGACACTGCGCAACCGTTTGATAGACCACCGAGCAGTAAAGGATCCTCGGGACGTCGAACCTTCTGAGCCGTTAAGCGCTGGTCGTGGTTGGTGCGAAAGCGGGCGGCGCTTATCAAAGATCTGCACACAGCTTCCGCCAAACAAACCACGCATCAAAACTACCTTATTCAGAACCTTCATCACCTCCGCTCACCGACGACGGAAGACGTTCAGCCAGCTGAATCTAGACGACTCTATGACCTCTGGTTCCCGGATCGCACGATTAAGTATGCAACTTCCTCTTCAAGTTCAAGGTCTCGAATTTCAAGTTCTTCATTCTACGGCGCGCTCACTGGCAAGCGTGTTTCGGGACCTGATTTCGCTGCCAGAACCAGACGGTTCGCAGGAGACCTACGAGGACTGCGTGTCGGTTATTCTACCCGACTATGTATCCGATATCGAGGCGTTTTGAGCGTCATTCGGACTCGAGGTGTTTTACACTTGTCGGCTCGGAGTCCTCT
The DNA here is from genome assembly GCA_029282125.1 of Mycena amicta. Taxonomy (NCBI): domain Eukaryota; kingdom Fungi; phylum Basidiomycota; class Agaricomycetes; order Agaricales; family Mycenaceae; genus Mycena; species Mycena amicta. The sequence continues at coordinate 17,236 of JARIHP010000053.1, forward strand.
GAGTCGTCCGCAGTTACTTCATGCGACCGCCTACACTGGCGTCAGTTCCGATCCCCTTCTCCTTGGAATCATCCGCCTCTCTACCAAATTTAAACAAATACGACATTCTCTATGGGTGCATATTCCAACACTTCGACGCCTTCATCCCATCCTCGAGCACCGTTCCGAAAGAGTTCCCGGTAGGCGAATATTTCGACCGCATGGCGGATGGAGTACTTGAAGGCTGGAATGCGAATTGAATAGACCCGGCGTACACCGTTGAAGTTGGGAACGTACTAATATATTCAGGCGGATCTACAAGAAAGTGCGTGCTCTTCCTTATTCCTTATTCCTGTTGCTCTTTCGTTCCAAGCCAGTCGTCGGTCACGACTAACACTTCCTCAGGGCATCAAGAACTACTTATGCTGTAGATCCCAGTGGGTACGACTTCTCCGCTAGAATAACGCGACTCGGTATGGACGGATTTAGCGATTGTTGCGACCGGTTGCTGGCGCGATTGGGAGCACTAGTCGAGCTTCTCGCATGTAGGAAGATTGGTCTTGAATGGAAATTATTGTGTACACGTCCTCTGGGCAATTCGACTGGGACCAGCTGCTCAAATGACAACAGCATCTGGATGCCTCGTTCGCAGTCATTGTCAATATGGTTTGAATAAACCTGGACTCTGACAGCGTCGACCCGGGGAGACCAGTTGAGAAAACTCTGAATCTCTGATGAAAGGAGAGTAATTTTTACCAAAAGCAAACGCGCCCTTGTTTTTGTTTTTGACGCCGTCTGGAGATTGATTCGAACCTCCGACCCCCGGTTTTAGACATTTCAACATCTTCTTCAGTGGTTGGGGATGCTTGCGATCGCAAGCTCGACGGCTTGTACGGTTCGTTCAAAGGCTGACTGGGTATTGAGTCCAGCGAAACGCACTACTACAATCCGCAAGCCTATGGACATCGCGGAGGTATGATAACTACTGAAAGAATGCATGACTCGGACGTAAATAAAGAAAGCCGAATGCGAGATAGACTCGAAACCACCTGCACTCCTCGATCTCAAGACGGCGTACTGATCCTCGCGAGCTCAATCAGTACTTCCACGAAAATATTATATGGGCGAAAAATAATCATTGCAGGTAGGTATCATGATCAGGCCTAGATGTGAGATCATTCACTGGCAAGGGCAGTCTTATGCAAAGATGTCGACGTACCTTCAGTTCCCCATTACGACGAAGAAGCCTGGTCTCTCCGCCTCCGCCACAGCATCCTCGTCCGTCAACTCCTCGCCCTTGAACACTCCGGCATGATCGCGTTCGTATCCCTCTCTGCGTGCCCAGGCCCAGACGTCGGTATAGAGCCCTACCCGCATCGGAAGGAGTAGCGGATATGGGGCTTGTGACGGCGAGTACTTATTTCCCTGAGATTATCTTGAGTATCATCGAGAACGAGAGCAAGGCAGCACGCACCGACATCGCAGCGCTAGATTCCGCATCCCTCGCACCCAGATCGTGCGAGTTGACGAACGCTTCCGCTCGCGTCAGCTCGACCTTGCGGTCGACGTCGTGGTCCTGGCCCTTGACGGCGACAGTGCGGAGGTGGAAGAAGAGCATGATGTCAACGGCGAGGACGTAGATGAGGAAGACGGAGAGGATGGTGCCGTGGGTCAGTCCTGACTCCTTACTAGGGAGTAGTCAGTGAAGGAGGGGCGAAGGAGTTGAGAACGCACATTCCAATGCCCCTGCGGATCGAATCCAAGAGGCAGTCTCCCAGCCAGCGAAGCAGTAAGCGAGGCATGAAGAGGACTAACTGGAGCTCGTAATGGATGCCGACTGGTTTATCTATCTTTGAATGAGTGGGAGTTGCGAGGCAGGAATGAGAATACGGACACTGGAAATGACTCATATGGAGGAAAGGACACGAACTGAGCAGTGGCGGTCGTACTTGACCACGCAGCGGTTGCATATGGGGCAGTGGTGAGCGCTGTAGCTGGTCAGCAAGGAAGAATGGATAGGATAGACCAAAAAACGCACCTCCGGTCGTATGCAGTGACCCCACGAGTAGACCCCGGAGTCCAGAGCTCAGTGACGTGTCCCGACGCTCCGACTATCCGGCCTCATCGCATCCATTATGCATGACCGCTACCTCCTCTGCGCCCGTGTCGTACCCGACTATCCGTCCACGCTCGGAGGGATCTTCGATGCTGCCAGTCGAAAGACAGTCGGGTAGCGCGTTCCTCTGGGCTCGGAGAGGTTCGGCTATTCCCAGACCATGACGCGCGCGGCGAAGACGAAGTCTTGGCTATGCCCAACGGAGCGGTAGGAGGATGGTAACTGTTACAGTACTTCAGGGTTTGCGAATTGAATGCATGGTATGGGCACGTACAGAGACAGAAAGGCCCAAGCGGGTTAATACCGTCGCGAAGTTACGAAGGCATGACCCGCAGCGCAGTCTCCAAGAGTCCAAGCCGTTCGAGAGCTCAGAGCTCTGAAGCCGCGAAATGTCCCAGCGAATCCGAGTCATGGTAAGCCGAGCCACCGATGATGAGCCTGGGGAGGGCGAGAGAAACCCGAAATGCCTTCAAGCGAGACTAGTCTAGGCGCGACATCGTACTAGCTCGTTGTGGTCGGGAGCAAGGCGGTTTGTGACCCTGTGTGACATCCACTGCCACGTTACCCTGGACCGCCATCTTCGCCAAACATTTACTCGGATCTCCTCGATGTATGTGAATTCAATCATAGTCAGCTCAAATTTGAAATCCCTCGCAGAGACTCGCACATCCGATGGCATCCATTGACACTGTCCCCGATGAACTGCTCTCTACCTTCTTCGAATTTTACCTAGACTCGTGCGATGAAGAGGCGTTGCTCCTAGTCAGTCGACTGATGCTGGTGTGTCGTCGCTGGAACGAAGTTGCGCAATCTACTCCGGGGCTCTGGACAGACATCTGTCTCGGGCCTTACTAGGCTACGGAGGATCCAGTCTTCCCCACCTCGATTCTCAGCTCCGACGCTCCGGTGCTATGCCGTTAAAAGTCTCCATTTATCGGGAGGACGACCCGATGATCCTCAACTGCCTGTTCCGGCACGCATACCATTTTGGCTCGCTCTATATTTCCGTGGATCGACCATACATGCTGAAGATCGTCCAAGAGGTCCTCGTCTTTCCAGTCCTGCACACATTGGAGCTCCGCGCGCCGGGACCCGACCGTCGACGCCGAGATCCTTCGGACGAGAGCTCGGATTCAGACGAGGGCTCGGATTCGGATGAAGACTCGGATTCGGATGAAGACTCGGATTCGACCGAAGACTCAGCTCCGAGTGAACCAGAACACACGCGTGTTTTATCCTCCGCGTTCCTGTTAACTGGCCTCCCCGGTCTAAAAGCTCTGTCTCTGCATGCAATCGACGTGGAATTCACTGTTCTGAGTGCCAGTGGACTGCACTCGCTCACCCTTTCTGGTGGGTACACCGCGACGGAACCACACCTGCCAGTGATTTCCGTATACGAGCTGCTCTCGATCTTGGAATCCAACCCACAGCTGCAACACCTGGAGTTGGCTCTCGTTCTCATCCAACGCGGACAACAGGGACATGCCAGTGCAATGCATCATCCAGTCAGCCTTTCCCATTTGGAGCTGCTCGAGCTACGCGAGCTCAGTGGTCCGACTATTGAGCTGCTGGAACATCTAGACTTTCCGTTAAATGCAGAGATCACCCTCTGTCCAGCGCGTGTCGAGAACGCCGAGGAGCTGAGCCCAATTCTCCATCCGCTATTCACACACCTCCGAAATGCGCCCGCTGCTTATGTGGCTCCCCCAACTCTGCTCACCCTCGATATTCCCGCCACAGAACCGTACTTCGGGGTCGAGATATCCGCACTCACAGAGTTCAGGGAGGCCGATACCCTTCCTACCGTGACCCGGGCCGGTAGACTGGTTTCGATTAGCGTATCCCGCTGGGCAGAGGAGGATCACTTCCCGCTGTTGCGGGTCATTTTGAGCCACGACGCTCCGCTGTTCACACATTTGCAGACGATAACACATCTGGATATCCGAACTGCCCAGCTGCCGAAGGACGCTTTTACCTTTCTGCTGGAGCTCCTTCTACCTAGTTCCTCCGAGATTGTTCTCGAGAGCATCGCAATGACGGTCGATCCATCTGGAGCCATGTTTTGCGAAGCGTTATATGAGCAGATTCTCGCGATACAGCAGTGTCGCCCAACGATATCTCTCCCACTTCGAAGCCTCCTCCTAGAACTCAATCTCTCGATGAACGAAATCTACGGGCCGGCGAAAACGGAACACGACACTTTCATCCAAACCCTCATAACACTCCTCCGCGCCCTGCGTAGTCTGAAGCAGTCTAATAAATCACTAGAGAATATTACCATCTATCAGATGCATCAGTGGGAACTCTGCCGAAACTATCGGGCGCACTGGTTATCGGTGCAGGATTTTGTCGATGAATTCGTGTGGCGCGACGTTTTAGGTGGACAGATAAAGTCCTATATGGATCGTCTGCGGGTTGTCGATCGGACGACTGGAATATATCTGCACTAGTAGCTCCAGAATAGTTAACGATTGATGAATTGAACCCGAGGAAATACTTGCAGCTAGAGAAAGAAACTCCAACGGGAGTCAATGTCTTTTGGTTCTGAGATCTTGGCAATCTCATCAACGTCCACAGGGCGAACGACAAGAAGGAACATACCAACAGCCACATTAAATAAAGAGCAGCGCCAGATTTCGTCCCCATCGCCCTCGACAGTGGTTTCGCCAGCAGCGACGGTGCGGACGTGAAAAAGCAGCATAATGCCCGGCGGCGAGGATCTAGTTGAGCAGGAGGAGGACGGAGGGGACGGTGTGGGGCCAGTCCTGCCAAGCGACTCGTCAGATAGAGAAGGAGCAGAAACGGACAGAACGCACACTCCACTGGTCCGGGCCCGAATCCAAGATCGGTCAAGGCCGTCTCCCAGCCGGCGAAGCAGTAGGCGAGGCATGCAAGGACGAGGTAGGCCACGAAGAGGACGAAGTGGCGCTCGTTATGGATGCCGACGCATTGGTGTATCCTTGTTTCGAATGAGTGGGAGTGGCGAGGGAGGAATGGGAATACGGACACTAAGAACGCGTCAGAGTGGTCATACAGAACGAGGGAGACGTACTAGAGTACGGAGCGGTGGCATATTCGGCAGTGGCGAGCGCGCTGCAGCTCGTCAGCAAAGGGAAATGGAAAGAGAAGAAGAAAACGGACCTCAGGTCGTATAGCCCCACATCTTCGTCACTTGGTCAATGTCGCGCGCGTAATGGGCACTGCTTTTGCACTGCGAATAGCCGAACCCCTCCGAGCTCAGAGGAACGCGCTATCTTCAAGCCGCCCTGACTGTCCTTCGCGAGGAGCATTTGCAGAAGCTCCGTCGGGAGTGGCAAGCTTGGGTCGACGAAACCGGGTCGGATAGGCGTGACGAGGAGGTAGTGGTAATGCATGCTGAGTGCGATGGGCACGTAGAGTTGTGGTACGAGGAGGGGGAAGCGGCGATAGGACGATTGACTGTCGGTATTTCGTTAGTTTTGCTCGGGAAATGGAGACGAGGAGTTACTTACAGGAACAGGCTACCCAAGTCAGTCAATAGCATTGCAAAGGTGACGAAGAATGGCCCCGCAGCGGCGGTTACGCGGTCAAATCGACGCTCGAGATCTTTGAAGCAGCGGAAGCGCAGATCGTGGTAAGGTGCGCAACTGGCTAGAGCTCTAGCCACAGAGAGAGAGAGGCGTCGTAGCCTGCCTTGGAGGCGAGGGTTGTCTGGAATGGCATTGTAGGGGTGCTTGTCGTGGTCGAGAGCAACGGACGCCGCGTTATTGCGTGACGCACGCTTTTGCTCTTCCCTTCCACGACGACCTCAAAAGCGTTCTTCGTCGTCATTTCCCATGGTCCAACCGACCTTCCGGTGGACGCTAGCGCATGAGCTAGGTCTATACAAGAGGCTCGAGGCGGGATTAGCGAAGGACTCAATCCGAATCACGACCGAGTCGCCTCCATGCAGCAGGTGCGCATACTCGGTCTTGCTCCATCGAGTCTGTGCTAACTCAGCTGGTTTCAATAGCTCTCTGTGCTACCACTCTCGCCAGTCCATCTCATTCCCGAGACTCGAGATGGACCCGCCCGCCCCAACGCGACACCGACGCAAATGTCTCTTCTTCATTCCACCTTCGTCCAGCCGCCACAATACAGGCTTATCCGCACCCAAGCAACTTCCAAGCATCTCCAGGCGTATCTGCCACCGGCTGGACCCCCTCGACATGGTAGTACGAGACGTCGGGACGACGACGACGACGAGCCTCATGATCAGTGCGTCGTCTCATCCTATACTGTGATTCATGATGTCAACATCCTTGTAGCCTGCCCTGGGATGTTTGTCCACGTCTCCGAGGCTTCCAATCGGCATCGGAAGACGTTTTGCGTCAGCCAGTACAGTACGTCCGCTCACATCTTGAGCCTTCGCTCGTCTCTGACGTTCTTTAGCCGTCTCCGACGATTCGTGTAGTCGAGTGGCGTGTAGTCGAGTGGCGCGTCGACGCTGGTCAACAAGATCGGTCTCATCGTGAATACGAAGGACTCGTCGGGGCGGAATCATAACGGGTGGCATTTTTGGGCATCGATACCGTGCGTCGCCACTCGTTGCTCAGGACATCGTCTTCGTCCTAACCAGACCTTACAGTCACCAATCCTGTGTGCACGGGCTACTCTACCGTGTCCTGCGGCGGATATCTCGATAGCGGGGAGGGCATTCGTGCGTTTCTACGTCTTTTCCCCGTCGCCGTCGCTGATCCTTTCTCCAGCAGCTTCGCTTGTCTCCGACAACCGCGACTGGGTCCTTCCCGGCCCTCTCCCTCTACTGGACCTCGTCGGCGAGTTCAAGGCCGGATGCCTCATTCCCTGCATCCCAAGCTTCGGCTTAGCTATGGACTCGGACAAGCGACCCACCAGAATCAGCAATTCAATGCTCCAACCCTGCGCTTCTGTGAGTCGCTCACCTACTCACTATCTCCTGCGTACTCACGCGCACACATATAGCCAATCCAATCGCTTCGAAACCGTCGTCGTCCTGCGCTGGTCGAGACTCCCCCTCCCCCCCTCGCCGACTACCACACACTACCTCCGCCAGCAAAACAGCCTCTGCACATTCGACGTCAACGTCCGGTACCCGCGCACTGAGCTCCCTCGTTCGAGAGTCTCGCAAGGGCCGACGCAGAGGGAAGACGCACGAGGCGGAGGACTGTCGGAGCGGGGGCTGGCGCTGCCTGAGCAGGAGCGGAAGCTGTCGTCGAAGGAGAGCAAGGCGATTCAGAGGATGGAGGTCGATGCGCGGGTCGTCTTCGGAGGACCGGGAGACCGAGACGCGGCAGGCTCACAGGACGAGCAAAATACGACGTCTGGTGACATCGTCAATCCCAATCCTCCCTGGTACCACGACACAAGGCTCTGCGACGGTATAGCGCGACACCGGCGTTCTTCGAAAGCCGTCCGTCTAGAGGGACGGATCTGTCAGACGGTGCGTATCCTTTTTTTTTCCCGCCAGATTTCGACTAATTGTCAGTCCGTCTAGTACTACGATCCGAGGTTTGCCATTGTCGCATGCATCGGCGCAACCACCAGCGACGCAATCGACGCCTCGGGTCGTTTCTACGTAGAAACGACCTCAGGCTCCATACCATCGGTCCGAGAATCATGCTATCCGCCCCGGGAGGAGTTGGGGTTCGAGGAGCGGACGTACGCGTGTTGCTGGCGCTAGATCAAGCACAAGCTCGTCGATTGCGAGCACTTTCCGGCGCCCGTCAATTGGCATTAGAGAAGGCGGGCGGATGTGTGGACGACGACGAGTCGATTCTCTGCGGTCGGACCGGCAGTATGGGTTCGCCTGGGAGATGTAGACGGGTAGAGCGAGATGGTTGACTGCCAGAGGATAGCTGGTTTCGGCGACGTTTTCTCGGTCATCCCTCGGGTCATGCTCCAAGCTGCTTCCCACTGGCACAAGAGCTCGTCATGTCGACTTTCAAGCACCATACCCCGCACGATCTTCCGTTACACTGTTCGAGCGCCATGGACCCACAGCAGCAGACGACCGGGCTATATCCTCCTCTCTCCCATCCCAGGATCTGCTGGCGATGCGGAGGCGCTTCTGTGCTGCCGGTTTGCCATTGCCTCTGCCGCATCCGACCACGAGCACGAGCAGGTCGTATGCTCCTGTGTGGATCGCTGGTGCTAGTGCTGTATGAGTAGCCCGACGCGGGGACGTGTTCCCGTCTTCCGCCGTCGTTCCCAGTCAATCGCTACCATATCGCCAACCCATCTCGTGGCCGACGTCTAGTCTTTCTGTGCGCAATGGGCCCCGGCAGACTCGCTGCAGATGTACGACTTGGATTTGGCGTTGGGCTGGGGCGGGGGCGGCTTGAAGACTCGGCCTGCGCATGAGGGTGGCAACGGGTGAGGGAGTGCGAGTGTAGCGGGAGCCGGAGCCGGAGCATGCAGTTTCGGATGACGGCGTCGTCTTGAGCGTCTTGGTCGTCGCCACCATATCCTTCCTCGTCACCATCGATTCCTCCGTGGCCACCATCTCGCCCACGAGTAAACAACGGAACGGGAATATCGTATATCATCCCTTATCGCATCAGCTCTTCTCTCCCTCTTCGCCTTTCGTCTCGCTATATATCCCATACATCCTCCCCTCTACTTTTATGACCTCTCTCTTGTCGCTACTACCCGTCTTTCTCAATCCACGCACAGTCCTACCCGCCGTCTATATATCCGTCTCTCGAGCTTGAGCTCTTTTTACCTACCCTCATTCCTCTGTTACTCTCTTCCCGCATACTATCTCTCGGACTTCGAATGCTAGCACTAGTTTTAGCCCACGTACCAAATCGAATGGAATCGAATTGACTTTTTTCTAAGGGATATTGCGACCATGTATAGCTGCTCGCAAGGTGTCGGCTACCAGTCGCAACTTCTACCGGTTCCATGACTTGGTGTTCCTAATAATTAGGTTGTTTCTTTCTCTCGGGTTTCAATGGGTGGAGCGGCGCAGCCTTTGGATTGTAGTTGATAAATAGTCGTTCATTCAACAAGTATAACATAGACTTTGAAGCGACTGTGAACTAGCGTTAGCTAAAGGCCAGCAGAGTTTTCTCCTCACAGCTAGAAAGAAGTTCCTGGCCGACGAGCAAGAACAAGAACAGAAATACGCAGGGTTTTACCGCCAAAGCGATTAATATTCCTTGCGGCAGTACGCGTGGACTAACCCGGAAAATGCGAGGAGCGACATCGTACCTTGCCATATTCTTTCCAAGACGAAGCGGATTCCTAGGACAGCTGCGACGTTTAGTGTTATTTCAAGAAGAATCTCATACTGTAGGTACACGACGCAACATCGACGGGTTCCAAGCAACAATCATTCTAGCATTCAAAGTTCCTTGCTTCACGCACGTCCCTTCATGCGGAGCATTCGTTTTATGGTTTCTGGGAGAATACTTGTCAGATGTACGATTCCAACGAAGCCATCTTTGTTTACCTGGGTGCCTCGCCACCTCCTCTGAGAACTGCCCGTCGGGAAGTTGGCGCCATTGAACAGCAAAGAACTCAATCGAAGACTCTATGTCGATCCAGATATCCTTCAAACCCGGGCAGCGGGTGCGTACTTCCGCGATGAAGGCGGTGTAGTCGGCAGTAGAGCTGACCGTGAAGTCATCGTCATCAGAGCGATCGCTCGATTCATCCTCGTAGTATGGGTACTCCTCCCTTTCAACCTCCACATCGAGTCTCAGGGAGAACGAAGAAAGCGAGGTTGGGCCCATGGCAGAAATTTGTCGTACGGTTTTCCAAATCTGCGTGATGTGAGGAAGGTGGGACGGGGATACGACTGCCACATACCAGAGCGTGGAGGGCGTTGTTGGTGGTTTCATACAGGTCAAACTCCACCGATAATTCGGTTAGATTCGGAAAAAGTCTCAGCACTGGATCTAGCCGAGCGATATCGACACCCAAGGTCGCGAGGTGGAGAGCCAAGACATTGTGTGCCGGAGGTGTGTCGGATAAGATCTCATCGAGGGCATTATCCAGGTTAAAGGGGAGAGTAAGCCGTGAAACCGGGGAACACGCGAGTAATTGGCGAGCGAGTTGCCCCGGACCGTCAAAGTCCTTCAACATGGGGAGGGTGCCGGGAGGGAAATTAGCGACGCGGCGGACCGGTTCTTCTTGGTCGACGCAGAGTCTCTCCACCATTCTGAGGTTGCTGGCACCGAGATGTGAGAAGTCGTAATCATCGGAATCACAGGTGAGAGCCAGATCGCGAAGCCGAGCGGGGTCTACAACGAGCATCCAATCGGGATAGAAGCAGGGATGGTGTGCGAAGGTGGTGGTGTAGATGGATAATTTTGAAAGCCGAAGTAATGGAACAGGAATGTTCTCATCGCAGGGCTCCTCGTCATCATTGCACGGCAGGTAGACGTCAAGTTCGCAGCAATCGACGGAGAGTTCTTCAAGACGAGGCAGTTGGTGCAGTGTGGCCAAGCCCTCGTGGTCGATGGAGATTGCCCACAGCGACAGGGAACGCAGCTGCGTGAGGGTGTGGAGGTTGGCCAAAAAGCATTCTACTTGTGTCGGGCAGTTGATGTACTCGTACGACCTCGACCCCGCCACGCACGAGCGAACTAGTGGAGCAATCGCAGGGGACATCCAGAACCGCATGCGGTCTATGGAGGCGGGTGCGTCAAGGATCGACCGTTGCTGATATCCATCCCACTTGTGGCCGGGCTTGGGTATGTGCAAACGCACTTCAAGGCAGGCGAAAAGAAGTGGACGCGTGAGCTGGCGAAGGAGTCGATTGGTGGATGAGATCGAGGGGAGTTGATCTCTAGGAATGTACTGGAGGATTTCAAGCCAGAGCTCGTTCGGACATTCGGATACCACCGACATTGGTGCGTCGTGGTGGTGGAAGGAAGGAAGCCGCGCTGTCACGCTGTCAGCTTGTCACTACCCAGATCTTGTCTATGCTCTTTACAGTATACTGAGTACTGCCTTTTACTTCGTTACTTAGTGGTTGTTCACCTAGCTCTTCTCTTTGCCCCGCCTTTCCCTCCTCAAGCCTCAGTATCAAATAGCGCATTTCAATCTCGCACTCCCACTGGCAGCGCCTCTCTTGGACAAGAAAAAGATATGGCCTTCTTCGAGTTCAAACCACACCACTCGCAAGTGTCCTCAGACACTTGAGGAGGATGAGCGTGCAGGGACGACGCGGTTCTCGGAGGACGTGGATTAAGCGCCCAAATAGGCGCCCGGGCGGTCAATTCTCTCTTGGCTTTGAATGTATGAGCAAGGCGCAGTCGGGGAGTAAGTATGGGTGGATAAAACGGTGGTACGTTCAAGGGTGTAGACGAGGAAGTCGGTACTGCGTAGAGGATATGGGACGCGAGGAGGGAGTTGGGCTGAAGACACAAGGATATGGAAGTCCGTCGAGGAATCTGAGAACGGAAAGGAACGGCGATAGTAAGCGGTATTTCTGTACTGCGACTCGTGAGGAGGAAGTATAGTCAGCGGGAAAGAATGATCATGAATTGGGACGGTGGTTAGGCAGACGAGGAAGGGGTGAGAATAAGAATGGCAGCACATGAGTCTGCAAGTATTCGTACTGCGGGATAGATATGTGTAGGTATAAGTCGGAAGGGAGGGCAACAAGCCTGGAGGATACGAGAACATAGAGACCGGGGAAAGGGTGTGGAGAGTGAGGGTGGAAGTGCCATCTGGCTACCGTCGACGACAGGCTGGGTCATGGGGTCGATGCAGGTAGCTCCCGCTGGAAAACATCCTGCTCAGGCAGGCGTCGTGACCACAGTGCGTTTGTATACACGGACAACGAACGGGAGAGGGAATGTCGAGGTACCGCAAGCACCAGGATCTTGCGCTGCATTCCCATATACGACCCCGCCTGGGACGTCTTGAGGCTGTGATTGAGCCCAGCGTCATCGGCGACGCGTCCGACGCAGGTGCCGGGAAACGGGCAGAGAATGCGAAGGAGGGAACAGTGGGTGTTGGTCGAGGTCGCGGAGATGTGTGGCGTAGCTCCAATCGGCTCGTCGACCCCAGTCAGCACCACTGGGGCGACCGTCGACGACGTTGCCCGGCATACGAAGCTCATCGACCGGGACGGGGACCAGGAGTGTAACGAGGAAGGCGGGCAAAATGATTTCGTCCCGCCGCATTCCCGGAATGCAAGGACGACAAGCTTGCTTTGGGACCGTGCGGTATCCAGCAAAACCGTATCTCCCTCATATCCCGGTACGCCCTATACGCCCCCGAGGCTCGGAAAGGGAGATACGGGAGGAAATGGGTCCGGGTGACGCAGAGGGCGATTGGGCAGAGGGTCGGCACGATTGTGAGAGGAAGAGATGAAGCGGCGGGTCTATGCCGCGATAGTCGATTGCTTGTGGATGGTAGCGGCGAGAGGTATAGTTTGCAGAGGCGACTGGAATGGACGTCTACACGACGATATCCGACGTCGCTGAGCTTCCTAGGCACCGAGAACGGAAGAGGTGGTATGGATGGCCAAAGCCAGGAGAGGTGGCACGGGCATCTGCTGAAGAGACGAGGCGAGGGAACGCAAGGTTATCTAGAGGGATGGTGAGCCCTATGCGGACAGAAGAGACGGGAATACATACTCACTGCTGCTGAGCGTCTGCTGGTCTCCCAATCCTCGTCTCGCACGAAGCGATGCTTCCGGGGAGGCGCCGTGGTCGGTCGAGAAGGTACTCCTGGAGTCGAAGGATGGAGTCGAAGGCTCGGAGGAGAGAGGCCGACCCGTTGCGCTGTCTGTCGTCGTGATTAGAGGAACGGCAAAAGAGGCCAGGGAGAAGGACATACCGATGGTGCTACTGTGGGGCGGAGCGACGATAGACACATCTCGATTGCTCGGGAGTAAGGCGGAGCGCCGGAGGCCATTCAAGACGCGAGACGGTGGACAATGGTGGGGCCTCGTTCGCCGACGGCGAAGGGAGACAGCGTTGGTCGTTCAATGAGATGGCGGCGCCGTCATGCGGCAGGGAAGGGATGTATCTGGAGTAGAATGAGCCCAGATTGAGACCAAGTGCCCAGTGAGAAGAAACAGAACGCACCGACTACCGAGATGGACTCCCGTCGTGCAACGACTTCGCGCTTAACCCAGATTGTGGTCTTCGATGCTTCAGGGAGAGTAACCGGATGTGCGAACCGGTCCAGGCCACCGCGAAACCTGAAGAAGGCTCTACATGGGTGCGAGAGGGTGCTAGAAAAGCGACATTGCGTCAGGATAGTTGTTATGGCGGGAGCGGCGTACACACCGCAGCGGCTTCGTATCCGGGGAGAGCCAAGAGCTCAGCAACAGTAGTAGTAGTACTTTCGGTTGATTGAAATCCACTGTGCTGGATGTCGTCGATAGATGAGCCTACAGAGGTCTGGGCTTTGAGTCTCCGGAACAAGGGCAGCGGGCAGTATGAAAATTACCTTGCCACACCACCATACAGCTTCAACCAGGCTCCTTCCGCGCTGTCCTGGCTCGCAGCGTCATCCACACGGACTCGGGCATTCCAAAACGACAATTCTGACGGATTAACGGGCTGGGATGAGAGGAGGCGGTCGAGTTATAGATATTGAGCGTCCCGAGAGAGATTTAGGACGAATCCATGGCCTGGAAGCCGGCATTGGGAGTGTCGGCGTTGGTCGTGGCAGGGAAGTCACGGATCACGCGCACGTTACTCGGATCCACACTTGACCCAAACGTCCATCTCGTTTCCCGTCGCTGAACCCATTCGATGACTCCCAGCTCCGAACTCCGCTCTCAAATTGCTGAGGCAGAGACTCGAATCGCCGACCTCGAGCGCCAATTGACCGAGCTTCGCGCACACGAAACTCGGCTGAAGGCCGAACTGGGAGCGATTGTCTACCCCATCCTCACGATTCCTGCCGAAATTACTGCGGAAATACTCTGCCATGCTGCGTACAGCTGTCGTAGCGAGTGGTTACTCGCCACCATGAGCGTTTGCGCGCTCTGGAGGAGCATAGCTCTGTCGACTCCGCGCTTGTGGAACGTATTCAACAACTATCCCGGCCCGCCGTATAAGAATCCTACTCCGTTCTTGCAACGCTGGATTTCCCGGGCAGGCAGTTTGCCGCTCAACCTCACTGTGGTTGTTCGCCCCGACGGAGAGCACAACGAGGCAGTGGCAGAGATCGCCAAGCACATATCCCGTTGGCGTCGTGTCACTATTATCCAAAAGGGCTGCAGGCATGGAGGACTTGATGAAGCACAACCCCGACCATCCCTCGCCTTGCATGGAGACGTTCCACTGCCCAACCTTGATGCCGATTCCTGCCCGAAATGGCGCAGTGTCGTTCTCTGTGCAAGCTCTGCCGTGCCAAGCGCATTGCTCCCCATGCTATCGAACGTCATCTATCTCACACTTCACAATGTCGCCTCTGCAGTGGTGTCGAGGGTGCTGCTTCACACTACTGCAGTCGAAATTTTATCTGTCGAGTCTTCGCATCTGGAACTCCCTCCCATCCTTCTACCCCTCGTCCATACCCTCTACCACGGTGCCACGGGACTGCTCCACCATCTGACTCTACCGGCGCTCAAGAACCTCTACATCTTCCGCTGGTGTTTACCGACTCCTGAAGCGCTGAAGGGCTTCCTGACTCGTTCCCGTTGCACTCTGCAGCGGGTCCATTTGGAGAATTGCCGGGAGAATGGAGTCCTCGGTTTCCTCCATACGCTTCCGTCCTTCACGGACTTGACTGCGAATCTGCACAACTATTCGGCTGACGGCGACAAGACAGTCCTAGCATTCCTCGATGCTTTTGCCGAAGGAGCCATCCTTGCCGGGGTCGAAAGAGCGAGACTACTGCGCGTTCCCAGCAACATCCTTCCGGAAGTACATTCAGCTTTGCTCAGAAAAATCGGGTTGCCGACTTGCAGGCTCAAGAAATTCACCGTGCAACTACACCACCGGCGGGATGATGTGGTTGCTGAATCATTGCAATTGGCCCTGGTTGAGAAGGGTATCGAGCTTGAAGTTCTTTACGAGAAGTATTGACTTGCTGGGGATTCACTGCTACTATAAGTTGTATTGCTCCAGACCATCCGAAAGCTGTTTACTGCACCTCGATAATATCTGACCAGTCGGCATAATGTCTGCCAGTTTCCACCCTTCTACCGCTCCTCGTAGCGGAGATTCTGTCCTAGTCGTACTTTACTTCGGACGCTTTCTGCACCACGCATATTGTCCAGCCTGCCTTCCAAGCAGATCAGGCGTTCCGCCACCATTTTGTAAACAGCGGAATCCTCCGAGTCAGCGGGAGCCCCGACTTGAGACCAGTCGAAAAGCAATGGATGAACGCGCCATCGGGCTTGACTTGTTCGACAGACTCCACACCGAGCCTACGGGGTGTTGCAATTGACAATGGACGGGAACGCCGGCGGGATGAATGGGTTTTGTATGTCTGCTTCAGGTTACTCGGTCTCCTTTTCTTTCGTCCTTGACGCCGCCACCCATCGATTCGCTTGACTGCATCTACGCCGGCGCCGTGTGCGCTTCACGGTTCACCCGATGCTTTGTTCAGATCTACAAACTCTAACGTAAAGTCTTGCCGTGCAAAGATATTCTCCCCCGCTGGCGTTGACGATATGAGGGTTAGTTTCGAGTCGGGTTGCGTGGAGAGACGGCTCGACCAAGTTGATCATGAAGGTTGTCGTTCAGAAGCTCGAACGTGGCCTCGATTCCTCGACAGTTCGCAGGAGATGTTCCTATTTCTCAATGTTTCGTCGCCGGTGCGTTATTTCTGCGCGGGCCACGCCGGCGGGAGGATCTCATGGGAGATCAAAGAGTCAACTGCCACGTTTGTTATTTCAAGAAGAATAGCATATGTACACTGCGCAATATCGACGGGTTCCAAACAACAAACATTCTAGCACTCGAAGTTTCTCGCTTCACGCGCTTGCTTTCATGCGGCGCATTCGTTTTATGGTTTCTGGGGCGAAGATTTGTCAGAGGTACGATTCCAACGAAGCTATCTTTGGTTACCTTTGTCCCTCGCCACCTCCTCTGAGTACTGCCCGTCGGAAAGTTGGCGCCATTGAACAGCAAATTCAACCGGGGACTCCGAGTCCGAGTCCGAGTCTATGTCGATCCAGAGATCTTTCAAACCCGGGCAGCGTTTGCGTACTTCCGCGATGAAGGCGGTGTAGTCGGCAGTAGAGCTCACTTCGAAGTCATCGGAGCAATCGCTCCATTCTTCGTCGTAGTCTGGGTACTCTTCCCTTTCCACCTGCACTTGGAGTTCCAGGGAGAACGAAGAAAGCGAGGTTGGGCCCATTCCCCCAATTTGGCGTATGGTTTTCCAAATCTGCATGATGTGAAGAAGGTCGGACACGGATATGTATCATAAGACTGCGACATACCAGAGAGTGGAGCGCGTTCGTGGTGGTTTCATACAGGTCCAACCCCACGGTTAATTCGGTCAGATTCGGGAAAAGCTTCAGCACCGGGTCGACGAAAGCAATATCGACACCAAAAATTGAGAGGTGGAGAGCCGAGACATTCCGTGCGGGAGGTGCGCCTGATAAGATCTCATCGAGGGCATTATCCGGGTCAAATTGGAGAGTAAGCCGTTCAATCGGGGAACACGCAAGCAGTTGGCGAGCAAGTTGCGCCGGACCCTCAAAGTCCTTCAACATGGGGAGGGTTCCGGGAGAGAGATTAGCAACCCGGCGGACCGGTTCCTGGTCAACGCAGAGTCTCTCCACCATCCTGAGGTTGCTGGCACCGAGATCAGAGAAGTCGTAATCGGAATCACAGCTGAGAGTCAAATCACGAAGTTGAGCGGCCTCCACCGAAAGAATCCACTGGCCGGGATCGAGGTAATCATGGAACGGGCTGCAGGAACAGATGGAAAATTTCGAGAGGCCAAGTAATGGGATCGGAATGGTTTTCTCGTCGCGTGGCTGTTCGTGCTCGTATTCATCGCAGGATTCGCCGTTGTCGCACGACTCCTCTTGGTCGCATGACTCGTCATCGTCGTACGGCGGATACGCGTCAACTTCGCAGCAATCGACAGAGAGTTCTTCGAGACACGGGAGTTGGTGGAGCGCGGCCAAGCCCTCGCGATGGATGAAGATGTCCCATAGAGCAAGGGAGCGCAGCCGAGTGAGCGTGTGGAGGTTGGCCAAAAAGAATTCTACTTGTGTAGGGCAGGTGATGTACTCTGGCGAACGCGACCCCGCCACGCACGAGCGAACCAGAGGTGCAATCGGAGGGGACATCCAGAACCGCATGCGGTCTATGGAGGCGGGTGAGTCGAGGATCGACTTTGGCCCAGAGCCACTCCATCTCATTGATTCGAAACCGGGCCTGGGCCCGGGTATGTGCAGACGCACTTGAAGGCAGGCGAAAAGAAGTGGACGCGTGAGCTGTCGAAGGAGTCGATTGGTGGACGAGATCGAGGCGAGTTGATGTCTAGGAATATGCTGGAGAATTTCGAGCCAGAGCTCGTTCGGACATTCGGATACCACCGACATTGGTGCGTCGTCGTGGTGGTCGGAAGGAAGCCGCGTTGTCATGCTGTCAGCTTGTCACTACCCAGATCTTGCCCAGATCCATGTCGTTTTTTGTCCTCTATGCTCTTTACAGTATACTGAGTACTGCCTTTTACTTCGTTACTTAGTGGTTGTTCGCCTAGCTCTTCTCTTTGCCCCGCCTTTCCCTCCTCAAGCCTCAGTATCAAATAGCGCATTTCAATCTCGCACTCCCACTGGCAGCGCCTCTCTTGGACAAGAAAAAGATATGGCCTTCTTCGAGTTCAAACCGTACCACTCGCGAGTGTCCTCAGACACTTGAGGAGGATGAGCGCGCAGCGACGACGCGGTTCTCGGAGGACGTGGATTAAGCGCCCATGCGGTCAATTCTCTCTCGGCTTTGGATGTACGAGCAAGGCGCAGTCGGGAAGTAAGTATGGGTGGATAAAACGGTGGTACGTCCAAGGAAGTAGACGAGGAAGTCGGTAGGTAATGTGTAGAGGATATGTGAGACGAGAGGATGAGAGTGTGGATAAAGTTGGGCAGAAGTGCGTCGAAGAAGCCGAAAAGGGCGACGACAGCAAGCGGCCTTGTCTGTACTGCGACTCGTGAGGATGAAGTAGCTAGTCGGCGAGAATGACCATGAATTGGGACGGTGGTACGTGGAATAAGGAGGTAGCATGAGTCCGCAAGTATGTACTGCGATATGTGTAGGTAGATGTCGGAAGGGAGGAAGTGTGGGAGGGTAACGAATCTGGAGGATGCGAGAACATAGAGACCGGGGAAAGGGTGTAGAGAGTGAGGGTGGAAGTGCCATCTGGCTACCGTCGACGACGGGCTGGGTTATGAGGTCGATGCTGGTAGCTCCCGCTGGAAAACATCCTGCTCAGGCAGGCGTCGTGACCACAGTGCGTTTGTATACACGGACAACGAACGGGAGAGGGAATGTCGAGGTACCGCAAGCACCAGGATCTTGCGCTGCATTCCCATATACGACCCCGCCTGGGACGTCTTGAGGCTGTGATTGAGCCCAGCGTCATCGGCGACGCATCCGACGCAGGTGCCGGGAAACGGGCAGAGAATGCGAAGGAGGGTATAGTGGGCGTTGGTCGAGCTGAGATATATGGCGTAGCTCCAATCGGCTCGTCGACCCCAGTCAGCACCACTGGGGCGACCGTCGACGACGTTGCCCGGCATACGAAGCTCATCGACCGGGACGGGGACCAGGAGTGTAACGAGGAAGGCGGGCAAAATGATTTCGTCCCGCCGCATTCCCGGAATGCAAGGACGACGAGCTTGCTTTGGGACCGTGCGGTATCCAGCAAAACCGTATCTCCCTCATATCCCGGTACGCCCTATACGCCCCCGAGGCTCGGAAAGGGAGATACGGGAGGAAATGGGTCCGGGTGACGCAGAGGGCGATTGGGCAGAGGGTCGGCACGATTGTGAGAGGAAGAGATGAAGCGGCGGGTCTATGCCGCGATAGTCGATTGCTTGTGGATGGTAGCGGCGAGAGGTATAGTTTGCAGAGGCGACTGGAATGGACGTCTACACGACGATATCCGACGTCGCTGAGCTTCCTAGGCACCGAGAACGGAAGAGGTGGTATGGATGGCCAAAGCCAGGAGAGGTGGCACGGGCATCTGCTGAAGAGACGAGGCGAGGGAACGCAAGGTTATCTAGAGGGATGGTGAGCCCTATGCGGACAGAAGAGACGGGAATACATACTCACTGCTGCTGAGCGTCTGCTGGTCTCCCAATCCTCGTCTCGCACGAAGCGATGCTTCCGGGGAGGCGCCGTGGTCGGTCGAGAAGGTACTCCTGGCAGGATGGAGTCGAAGGATGGAGTCGAAGGCTCGGAGGAGAGAGGCCGACCCGTTGCGCCATCTGTCGTCTTGATTAGCGGAACGGCAAAAGAGGCCGCGGAGAAGGACACACCGATGGTGGTAACGTGGGGCGGAACGACGATAGACACAGGGTGATTACTCGGGAGTAAGGCGGATGGACGCGCCAGAGGCCCATCAAGACGCGAGACCGTGGACAAGGCTGGGGCGTTTTTCGCCGACGGAGAAGGGAGACAGCATTACTCGTATTCAATAGGCAGCCCGGTCTTGCGGCAAGGAAGCATTGTATCTAGAGGTAAAATCAATCACCAAGTAGCCAGCGAGAAGAAACAGAACGCACCGACCACCGAGCTAGACTCCCGTCGCGCGACGATGATGACTTTGTGCGTAACCCAGATTCTGGTCTTCGATGGTTCAAGGTCGCGGGATGTCGACGCCGACGTCGGAAAGCTCGATAGGGAATGGAAGGTATGCCATCTGTCGTCGTTTAGCCTCAGCGGGGAGTCGGCGGTGGCGACTAGGGAGAGACATACCAATCCAGAGCGTGGGGGAGACTCGACGTCCGAAATTGAGGGGGAGCAGCTTGGGGCCCACGTCGACGGCAAGGTTCTATTTCTCGGATGTGCGTCCACGAAGGGTGCTCTGGAGTCGTGCAGTGAGACCAAGCCGCGGGGGAGAAAGCAGTAGAGCGCACCCAGACGGTCGCACGCCGACCTCGCGCGCGCCGGAGATACCAATCCTGGACTGATTCCATCGAGGAAAGTAACCGTGGCCGGAGTCGGAGTCGTGGCAGTCGTGATAGACGAAGGCCCTCAGGCTGCGCCGATGCGAATGGAACGAGATCCGCAGTAGCTAGAGTGTAGTCTCGACTGGAGTTTTATAAAGAGAGTCTTTGAAAGGGAAGCAGCGTACGCACCTCCATGGCGGCATCGTCTCGTCCTGGACTGGACTGGTCAGTCAGACTCAGTCTGGATGTCGTCGATAGTTGAGCATACACTAGTCTAGGTTTTGAGTCTCTAGAACCAAGGCCAGTATAAGAAGAAGTAAGTACCTTGTTGCCACACGCTCATACAGCGTCAACCAGGCGTGGTGTCCTGCCTCTCAGCGTCATCCGACTCGGGCATTCCAATTTCCCAAGCGACGATTCTGGCGGATTAACGGGCTGGGATGAGAGGAGGCGGTACCGGTCGAACGCGGGGATATTGAGCGTCCTGAGAGCGATTTAGGACGAAGCCATGGCCTGGAAAGCCGGCATTGGGTTGGTCGTGGCAGGCCGAGAAAGTAACGGATCACTGGCACGTCACGGTCTGATCCCCTCTTAACCCAAACGTCCATCTCGTTTCCCATTTTCCGATGACTCCAAGCTCCCAATTCCGCTCTCGAATCACTGAGGCAGATACTCGCACTCGCATCGCCGACCTCGAGCGCCAACTTGAATTGACCGAGCTTCTTCGCGCACTGGCACTCAAGAGTCAAAACCCAGCTGGAAGAGACGAACTGAGTCTGGGAAGGATCGTCTGATCATGACGGTACCGCGGAAACACTTACTCTGCCACGCTGGGGACTAGCTGGCCTCTGACCGATCGCGAGTGGTTACTAGTCGCTGAGGCTGCGACAAGTTGTTTGCGCTGTCTGGACGCTGGAGAACCATATCCTCGCATGAACCTCCGCATCCCCCGCGATGTATTACCGTCGCCTCACGAGCTGGAGCCCTTCCTAACTCGTTCCGGCTGCTCTCTGCCAATGCTCTACCAAGTTTGAGCATTTCGCCGGTGATGCCAGTTGGAGTTCTCGATTTCCTCCGTACCTATGCCGTGCCGCGTTTGGACCGGAACTCAGGCTCACCGACCTGGTTTGAGAGTTGGAAATCCGACGGCGTTATCATGATCATGGACAGACTTCCCGCCCTCCTTGACAGGAGACATTCTTCCCAGTATCGAAAAAATGCTACTGGTAGCCCCCAGCGAGAGCCTCTCCAATCACGGGAACCGGGAACGTTCAACTGCCGTCGACGACTTCCAGGCTAAATAAACTTACGCATCCAAGGACGCAACAGAATGTGTGTGATTTGGGCTCTGGCTGTGGATGCCAGTGAGAAAGGTGCGGACTCTCTGATAACATGGACTCGGAGGAGTACTCTATTTACCAGGCGGCGATGCTCTTCCGACAGCCGTGTATCGCATATCGGTAACATCTGTCCACCTCAGCTTAATCTCTGCCGCTCACACTCGTACCGGGACTCAGCCGACTCTAGCCTAGTACTCGCAACAGGGCGTTATCGTAGCAGGCGCCAATCTTATCTGACGGCGTCGCCAATCTAATAATTTATGCATCAGTTCCGCTAAAACGAAACGAAACGCAGGACGCAACAACTTGAACAAGTTGCAAGTAACGATGGTTGCAACAACGGACGAGTCGGCCCGGGATTCGAGGACCAGTCGGATAAATCTTGTCTTTTCTTTTTGGTTTGTCGACCAGGAGTGAAGCAATTAAACCTGCAGCGGAAACTGGAAGCCCAACCTGTACCTCGAATTTGTGAAGCTGGAAATACTTGTACGACGCCATGCAGTGCAATCTCCGCGTTTCGACCGCCGCTGATGATCAATCTGCCAATCACCAGCCAATAAAAGCCTCAGCCGCATCGCATTCGTCCCTTCTTCCGTTCTCCCCGTCTCCTCGTCTCCCTTCGCTTGACGCGCTCGCCGTGCCTGTTTGTTCACTCACTATCCTTAACCACTTCTTCGTTCACAACTCCCAACTCCGTTTGAAACGATGCACGCCTCCACCATATTCGTCGCCATCCTCGCCGCCGTCTCTGCGTCCGTCAGCGGCGCTCGCCCCGTCTACCGCCGCGATGACAATGCGTTTGGCGTCGACGTCAAGTGCCTTGGCTTCAACTACCTCTTCGTGCGTTCTCCTCCTTCCTCTCTCCCGAACCCTAGTCCGTTGCTGATCCGCGGTTGTTGCCAGGGCGGACCCCACCACACCCCCAACGCGGCTCGCTCCATGGACATGGACGTCGCAGCCCGCGACCACGCCGAGGACGGCGCTGGCTTCAGCATCGACCTCCCCGGCTTTGGATCCCTGCTTGGCGGGGTGCGTGCTCAAAGTTCCGTTCCGCACCCATTCGGCTGACTAGGGCTTGCCTATAGAAGTCGGAGTAGACGCCTGGCAAGGGCACGTTGGATTTGGCCTGAGGGTGTGAGGGACACGCAGGGGCGGAGTCGCGGCGCGAGCGTTGTCGTCTTTTAGCCCGGTTGTGTTGTCCGATGTCCGATGGAGTCTTTTTGGGAAACAACTCTTTGTTCTTGCTTCAACGCCGAGCGGCTCGTTTTTTGGTCCGACGTCTCGCGAGATGTCCGCAATCCTGTCTTTACGGCTGTGCGACGGCGGCGCGGATTGCCCATTCCTCGAACGCTGCGGCTGTTCCTTATCTCTGCAACCACTGGCAGGCGCTGCATCTCGTCGACGAACTCACACCATCTCATTCCGAAAACTTCTTCGTGCTTTGGCCTGAGGTTCCTCCGCGTCCGTCGTATCCATTGCAAGCTTGACGGTTGTTTCGCGTTCCCCGGCAGGTCTACGTTCGGGACGGCCCGACTGGCAAGGCCAGGCTCGTCGGAGAGAGACGTAGCTGCTCTGGATCGAGCGTAGTAAGCGGTGCCGATGAACTCGACTGTAAATTCTGCCGCATCTCGAAGCGTTCCGCTGCCCATGCAAACCAAAACTCACTTGCAACACTCTCCTGCCGGCTAGGCGGTGTCTCGGCCGAGCAGCCCCAGATCATCGTTTCTTTGAAAAGCCCATGGCCGTTCATCAACCGCCATAGACTCTTACGTCCAATGAGTATGCATTGGGTGTGTCCTCAGCGCATACACACACCTTATTAGATCAACTGGACGAAATATCAGTTAGCGTTTCGGTATTTAAGCTGAGCTTTCATGCTCACGATGGACCAACGCACCTTTACATGTATGCATGCTTCAGCAGTTGGAGCACTTCTTTGTTGTGGAAAAAATTGGCCGAAACAACCAGCCTGGAATGGCACGGGTGCTGCTTTTGATGGGTATGGGTATGGGTCCGCACCGGTGCCGCATACGAACTAGACTCGGGAGGCACTCTCGGCAAGCATATCCAAATGACCTACCGCGATCCAGGTTGGTCTTGAGCGAAGAACTGACGTCGTGCGGTTCAATCCCGTTGGGACTTGAAAATTGTGAGCTCACTGGGGTCGAGGCTCCACGTGCACAGCCTCCCGAGTCCCGACACACGCTATTTAAAGAACTCAATTACGGCGCTAATCCTCTGTTCGCTTCCCCCTTCCCGTCAACGTTCGCTCCGTCTTCTCCCACGACAGATAAGTCTTGTATTTCGTCAAGCTCCTCGAGGTCGAACGCGACCATCGCGATTCTGTGGCAAGAAAATACGAGGATTACAGGATTCAAACCACACACCTTTCAACTTGAACGCTAGGTCGAAAATGGGCTAAGTGAAGTAAAAGCGGATTCAATTGCATCATCCCGGATCCGGTGACATCCCCACAAGCCGTGGGGAGTACTTACTAGTGCAGGCTGTCGTGGCGCTCGGTCATAAAGCTGTGGATAGCTATCCCACCCACGGCCACTTCCTTCCCGCTCTCCCCACACCCGGTCGGAAGCCCTCCGTTATCCAGCCAGCCATGCAGCGATCCTCCATCTTCATCGTCCTCAGCCTCTGCTTGGGGCTTGTCCGCGGAGCCACCACGCAGCAGAACGTCACCGTCGACGATACATCTCCAGATATCATCTACGGCGGAAAGACATTCCAATGCAACTCCGCGTCGCCGTGCCCCGATGGATTACCAGATGGAACTTTCAACGAGTCGGTGACGCTGACCTCTGGATCTATATCGTTTTCGTTCACTGGTGCGTGCTGCCTCTGCCCGCATCTGTATCGAGTTTAATTTATTATATTATAATAAATCCAGGAACCGCGATCTACATGGCGCTCGACCTCATCGGCGTAGCCTCAGTGACCCTGGACGGCAAGCAGGTCGCGAATCTCAATGTGTCGCTTGCAGAGGTGTTGGCCAACGAGCCGGGAGACGAGTCGGGCAGTTTCTTGGAGTTTGGGAATCTGGACAATGTGCTGCATCAAGTCAATGTCGAGCCACAAACGCCCTTGACGATAATTGGATTCGATCATCTCATTTATACGTGCGTGGTTTTCGACTACTATTTGATACTTTTTTTTTTGCTCATCATGAACCGAACCCCCACTGTCTGCAGTGCGATTCTGCCTGGCAAGAAAAGTCACGTCGGTGCGATTGTAGGCGGAGTTATCGGTGGGCTGGCGCTTATCACCGCGATGCTGTTTGCGGGGTTGTTCGCCCATCGGCGTAAACTCATCGTGCGGCGCAACCAGCGCAAGAGTGCGGTTTTGCGTGGGCTGAATGCAAATTCTGCGAGGGGGGATTATAAAGCGGGTGTGGAGCATGGAACGGAGGTGCCTGCGTAGCGGCAAGGATAAAGGATACTGTAACTCGACCTGCTGCGTTCATGCATTCTCGAGATCTACCCTCCCATTCCTCTTGCTATTCCTGCTCTTCATGCGCACAGTACATTAGGTTACCCCCTCTGTTTTATGGATTCGTTAATGCATGCCATCATACATCCCCAGACGCTTTCCCGTCGAATGGTAAATGTTTGAAAGAAAGGTCAGTTGTTTCATGGATGCGGAAATCCTTGCACAATTATCCGTGTACGTAGCAAGAATCCGTCTAGACGTGCCCTACATCCGCGTACGCAGAACCATAGCCCACAACACGACCATGCAAGTCAGCATACCCACCACCCTAATAAATCAACGCCCCAATGAGTTTCAATCGAGATAAATGAAAAAGGCACGCACACAGGTTCCAAACTACGAATGCCCACCCTAGCCGCAATGGCACCCGTGGCAAAAGGGAACACCGCCGAACCCGCAGTGGCGATGCCAGAGACCCAGCTGATGCTTCCTGCGAGCAGCCACGGGGGGAACACGCGCGCGGCATGCGCCATCGCGATGGGGTATAGAGGGCCGAGGAGGAGGCCGACGGCGCAGACGGAGATGGCGGAGCCGAGGAAGGAAGGGACCAGCCAGATGATGAGTTCGAGGCCGATGGAGAGCGCGCCGTAGAGGTAGACTGCACGATTTGGGCCCAGCTGCGATATGTTAAGCAGATGCGATGCCGAGGGAGATGAAGAATTTACGCACCAGTTTGTTGACGGGGAGGAGGAGTAATCGTCCAACCATCAAGCCTGCATGTCGAGTTAAGAATGTCATGTAGATATAGAAGGTTTTGTGTGCGCACCGCCGAAGAAACCAGCTGAGATGTACCCGGCAGAGGGACCGCCATGGCGGACGGTGATCATGAAAGAGACGATCCAGCCTACAAATATTCAGATCCAGACAATGGAAAGTCACTGAAAACGTACCACCAATAGTCACCTCCGTCCCGACGTACACGAATAAGAAGAGCGCAAGGACATGCACGGCCTGGGAGGAAACGATCTGGCGCAGCTCGCTTTGCTTATTCCGCGCTCCGTCCGGCAGTATCGCCTGCGTCTCTGCGGCGGCCTGTCCAATGCGCGCGTGGCATTCTATACTCGAGCTCGTGAACAGCGAATTATTTGACTAAACAGACTAACGATTCTGTGTGAGCCCACGGAACACCACATAAAAGAGGACGGCGCTTAATGCGGAGAGGCCGGCGGAGATGAAGTAGAGGAACGACCACTGGGGAAGTTGTGCGAATTGCGTCGAGACGAGCGGGGCGACGAGGGCGCCGGCTCCGTAGGATGCTTGGAAGAGCCCCATCTTGAGGTCGCTGTTGCCCGTGAGGCTGGCGACGTAGCCGGTTGCTTGACCCATCTGCACGATGTGTCTGGACTCTGGAAGGGCGGCGAGCTTGAAGACGCACCTGGATGGCGTATCCGACGCCGTTCAGCAATCCTCCCATTACAAAGACAGGGTATGGGAGCATGGCGGTGGCTTGGAAGACGTTGCCGATGCCGAGTCCCAGTGCTCCTGCGGAGAGTCATGTAGGGAACGACTCGGAGAGAAACGTGAATTACCTAGAATGAGCAGCTAAAGGACGAGAGTTCAATGCACGCAAATCGCACAGGCGTTTCTGAATTCATACCTTGCCAAAGCCGTACTTGGGTGCCAGCAGAATCGCCGCCAACGACCCGACCAGACATCCCTATACTGCGTCAGCCTGGACGAGCTCTCGCAATGGAATGCGAATACGCAACGATACACCGAAAGACGAAGACAAGCGACACAGTGGTATACCCAATCTAACGGAGGAAGGATGAGTCAGAGTCAAGAGTCAGAGTCAGCGATAAGAAACGCACATGGTATTCCTCTTGAATCTTCGGAATCAGCGGTCCCAGGCTCCCATCGTTCCAGCCCGTGAGGAAAAGCGCCCAGCAGAGCGTAGCCAGCTGCAGGTTCTCGAGCATGCGTTGTTTGGTGGAACGGCGCGTGGGCAGGGGCGAGTCTTCTGGCTCTGGCTCGGCGCGTCCTCCGCTGGCGTCTTGCGGTTGTTTTTGGTCCTTCTCCGGGCGCTGCATTCCAACCGGCTGGAGGACGATATCGATGTCTTGAGAAGCCATGGTGGTGGTAGGCGGAAAAGACAAATGTGATTCGTAAGCAAGATAAGCAAGTGGAGACTGCTGAGAAAGCCGAGGCGTCAGAAACGACGTCGGTACCTTGGCAAAGAGGAATAACACTAAGAGCGCCACTACTGCAGGCAGCTGCGACTCGACATTAAGGTAGTAAGGAAGCTACGATTCACTCCAATCCACCCACGGTAACCTCCAACTCTCTCAGAAGAAAGTCGATTCGATTCCATTCGATTCGGTACGTGGGCTAAAACCAGTACTAGCATTCGGAAGTCCGAGTCCGAGAGATGGTATGCGCGAACAGAGTAACAGAGGAATGAGGGTAGGTAAAAAGTGCTCAAGCTCGAGAGACGGATATATATACGGCGGGTAGGACTGTGCGTGGATTGAGAAAGACGGGTAGTAGCGACAAGAGGGAGGGAGATCATAGAAAGTAGAGGGGAGGATGTATGGGATATATAGCGAGACGAAAGGCGAAGAGGGAGAGAAGAGCTGATGCGATAAGAGGTGATATACGATATTCCGAATGATTTGTGCTTCTGCTTCGGCTCGGGGGGGACTGTGGGCGAGGAGGCGGTGACAAGGAAGGACATGGTCGGCACGACCAAGACGCTCAAAACGACGGCGTCATCCGAAATTGCGCGCTCCCTCTATACTCGGGCTCGCGCTCTCCTCACTCTCCGGTACACTCTCCCACTGCCGCCCCCACACATGGCGAGTCTTCAAGCCGCCCCAGCCCAACCCGAGATCCAGCCTCGCATGCGTCCCTATTCAAGTCGTATCTGCAGCGCGTCCGCCGGGTCCCATTCCCTAGTATCCTCCCGCACAGAAACGCTGGACGTTGGTCGCGAGATGGGTTGGCGACTCGAGTCCGGGACCTGGTAGCGATTGACTTGGAACGACGGCGGACTGGTATGCCCGCTGGAAGTATATCCCCGCGTCGGGATACTGCCACCACTATGGCGGCAATCTACCGAGGCGAATACGACCTGCTCATGGTCGTGGTCGGATGCGGCAGCGAAAGAGGCAAACCCCGCAGAATACGAGTCCTTCCGTATCGCCAGCAGATCCTGGGATGGGAGAGGAAGATATAGCCCGGTCGTCTGCTGCTGTTGCTGTGGGTGGGTCCATGGCGCTTGAACAGTGTAACGGAAGATCGTGCGGGGTATGATGCTTGAAAGTCGACATGACGAGCTCTTGTGCCAGTGGGAAGCAGCTTGGATCATGACCCGAGGGACGATCGAGAAAAACGTCGCCGAAACCTCCCGCGGCGAGCTGCCCAGGCAACCATCTCGCTCTACCCGTCTACATCTCCCAGGCGAACCCATACTGCCGGTCCGACCGCAGATAATCGACTCGTCGTCGTCCACACGTCCGTCCGCCGTCTCATGCCAATCGACAGGCGCCGGAAATCGCTCGCAGTCAAGGACCTCGTGCGTTGTCTAGCGCCAGCAGCACGCGTACGACTGCTACTCGAGCCCCAGCTCGTCCGGGGGCGGATAGCAGGATTCTCCGACCGACGGTATGGAGGTCGTAGAAACGACCCGAGGCGTCGATTGCGTCGTGGGTGATTGCCCGATACATGCGACAATGGCAAACCTCGGGTCGTACTGGACGGACTGGCGATTAGTCGAAATCTGGTGGGGAAAAAAGGATACGCACCGTCTGACAGATGCGTCCCTCTGGACGGACGGCTTTCGACGAACGCTGGCGTCGCATGATACCGCCGCAGAGCTCTGTGTCGTGGTACCGGAAAGTATTGGGCTTGACGATGCCACCAAACGTCGTATTTTGCTCGTCCTGGGTAGGGATGCCACCCGTTGCCGTAACGGCAACGGCCGTCGATTCGACGGCTCACCTACGGCAACGGCCGTCATAATCACGGCCGTAGAGCGATGAGGTGAGACCTGCGACGGCACGGTTACGGCTACGGGATGGCCGTAACGGCCTACGGGACGGGTCCACGCCCTCTGGCCAATTAAAAGACTCTGAAAGTGAGCAACACTTATCTTAATTGAGGCTATATAACATTCTTGTCGCGAGCATCTTCCACCATCGTGTTGGAGCCGCTGTTTATAGCTCAAACCACAGAAATCAACACACAAAACAGTGCAGCATGGACGACAGAGCTCACCGGGTGTCGACAAACACATTCAATATACCTCCGACAGGTTCTTGCTGAAAATCCAGACTTGCAGACATATACCGTCGACAGACCGTTGCCGGGATCAGAGCCATTGACGGTTGCTTGGAGCCCATAACGATGGCGCACTGAGCAGATTATCATGCGATTACCGTGGCATCCATGCCTAGCCGATATCTAGCCGCGCAAGGAAAGCTCATCGCAGGTGAGTGATGGCTTAGCTGCTTGAATCCTACCATTAACCCGTGGACCCGTAGCGACGGCCGTAGCGGCCGTAATCCTACGGCTCGTACGGGTCCGAGCCGTCCCGTAACCGTCCCGTAGAACCTCGCGCCAAAATCGCCGACGGCACGGCAACGGCTACCCGTAGGCCGTTGCCGTAGACCCGTCGAGACGGTAACGGGCGGCATCCCTAGTCCTGGGAGCCTGCTCCGTCTCGGTCTCCCGGTCATCCCAAAACGTCCCTCGCATCGACCTTCCTCCTCTGAATCGCTTTCTTCCCTTCGACGACGGCTTCCGCTCCTCCGAAGGCAGCGCCAGCCACCGCTCCGGCGTACCGTCCTCCGCCTCGTACATCTTCCGTCTGCGTTGGCCCTTGCGAGATTCTCGTATGAGGGAACTCGTCCGCGGGTAATGGACGTTGACGTCGAATGCGCAGAGGGTGTTCTGCTCCCGAAGATATGAGTCGTAATCAACGAGCGGGGGTAGGTGGAGTCTCGACCAACGCAGGACGACGAAATGATTGGAGTCGCTAGAGGTGTGTGCGTGAGTATGCAGGAGATAGTGAGTAGGTGAGCGACTCACGGAAGCGCAGGGTTGGAGCATTGAATTGCTGATTCTGGTGGGTCGCTTGTCGGAGTCCATAGCTAGGCCGAAGCTTGGGATGCAGGGAATGAGGCATCCGGCCTTGAACTCGCCGACGAGGTCCAGTAGAAGGAGAGGGCCGGGAAGGACCCAGTCGCGGTTGTCGGAGACAAGCGACGCTGCTGGAGAAAGGATCAGCGACGGCGACGGGGAAAAGACGTAGAAACGCACGAATGCCCTCCCCGCTATCGAGATATCCGCCTCAGGACACGGTAGAGTAGCCGGCGCCCCAGGATTGGTGACTGTAAGGTCTGGTTAGGACGAGGACGATGTTCTGAGCAACGAGTGGCACGCACGGTATTGACCCCAAAAATGCCACCCGTTGTGATTCCGCCCCGGGACGTTGGGCCGACACACGGACCTTCCTTTTTGGGAAGCCGCGGCAATCACAGCTACAGTCACGCACTAAGCTCATGCCACTCATCCCGCCTTGCCCTTCATAACCGAGTCCACTGAGCCAGAGGATGTAGGCAAATAAGTAAATAAACACTAGGACTAAACACTCTAATTAATGTGCTCATTAATTTAACACTGCCTTCAAGTTCTCTGCGCACGCCTTCTCGTCAGGATGATATTGTCGTGGGTGGCATGGTTAGCGCCGGTCCGTGTGTCGGCCCAACGTCCGGAATAAGTAGCTATAGGTGGATGAGTTTGGCGGGGAGATGGTCGATGTGAGCGTAGGAGGAGCCGACGACCACGGCGGCGGGGCCCAGCCGTGATGCAAGACGCGTCGGGACTCGGGAGACGGAGCTTAAAGGCCAGTGGGCGGCAACCGATGATGGCTGGCGGGTAGGGAGACGTGTATCCTAACGGGGCCGAACAAATGCAAGCTAAAAGCCGGACGTTAGGGTGGTAGCAGGTCGTGGTAGCAGAAGAAAGGTGAATATTGGCTTTGATGGGACGGTGGCACATCAGTCACGGCC
Source organism: Mycena amicta (assembly GCA_029282125.1). Classification (NCBI taxonomy): domain Eukaryota; kingdom Fungi; phylum Basidiomycota; class Agaricomycetes; order Agaricales; family Mycenaceae; genus Mycena; species Mycena amicta. Next base: position 48,232 of record JARIHP010000053.1, read on the forward strand.
TCTTCTCAAAAAGGAAGGTCCGTGTGTTGGCCCAAATTCCTCCGCCCCGACGAGTCCTTCGTATTCACGATGAGACCGATCTTGTTGATTGGCGTCGACGCAGGAGTCGACTACACGAATCGTCGGAGACGGCTAAAGAACATCAGAAACAAGCGAAGGCTCAAGATGTGAGCGGACGTACTGTACTAGCTGAGGCAAAACGTCTTCCAATGCCGATTGGAAGCCTCGGAGACGTGGAAAAACATCCCAGGGCAGGCTATAAGGACGTTAACATCATGAATCACAGTATAGGATGAGACGACGCACTGAGGCTCGTCGTCGTCGTCGTCCTGTCGTTTGCATTGAAGCGACTCAGTCGTCATCGAGTCCTTCGCTAACTCCGCGTCGAGCCTCTTGTATAGACCTGGCTCATGCGCTAGCGTCCACCGGGAAGGTCGGTTGGACCATGGGAAATGACGACGAAGAACGCTTTTGAGGTCGTCGTGGAAGGGAAGAGCAAAAGCGTGCGTCACGCTATAAGTAACGTCCGACGTCGTCCGTTGCTCTCGACTAGGACAAGCTCAGACAAGCTTCCGCTGCAACTTGTGCAAGTGCCAACCCAGACTGCGGAGCCTCTCTCTCTGTGTGGCAAGACCTCTCGCCAGTTGCGCCGCTCATCGTGATCTGCGCTCGTGAAGTCTTACGCTGCGTTGAAGCTCTTGAGCGTCTTGGAGTAACTGGCGCTGCGGGGCTATTCTTCGTCACCTTTGAAGCGGTCTGGGTACTTGCTCGTCTGTGATGCTCCCTCTCCATTTCCCGGGTAAAAACTGACGAAATAGCGACAGTCACCATCCTCCTACCGACTCTCCGCTTCCCCTCCTCACCACCTCGCTATGCGTGCTCTTCGCACTCAATATACATGACCACTACTTCCTATTCACGCGTGTCCGGCGCGGTTTCGTCGACCCGGCTTGCCACCACTGATGGAGGTGCTACAATGCTCCCCTCGAAGGACAGTCAGGGCGGCTTGGAGATAGATGGGGGCTCGGGGAGGATTTGTGAATAGTACCGCGAAAGCAGCGCCGTTAACACGGGCGACATTGGCCAAGTGTCGAGGATGTGGGACCATACGACCTGAGGTGCGTTTTCTTCTTCTCTTCCCATCCTACCTTGCTGACCAGCTACAGCGCTCATCACTGCCCAATATGCCACCGCTGCGTGCTCAAGTACGATCGTCACTACGCAATTCGTTCATGTTCTTTCCTCCCTACGAGTCACTCCAACGCCTGTCCAGTGTCCTTATTGTCATTTTTCCCTCGCCACTCTCATTCGAATTTCGAAACAAGGATAAACCAACGCGTCGGCATCCACAACGAGCAGCAATTCGCCCTCTTCGTGGCCTACCCCGGCATCGCATGCCTCGCTTACTGCTTCGCTGGCTGGGAGACTGCCTCTTGGATTCGCGGGACGAAATCATTTGGGCCTCCCACCTCATTACACTCCCGGTGCCGGTTGATGACCTTCGTATGCCGGGCAACGTCTTCTTCGGTCGCCTCTGTGGTGCTGGCGGTGGTCGACGATCCGTTTGGAGCTACGCCATACATCTCGGCGACCTCGACCAACCCCCACTATTCCCTCTTTCGCATTCTCTGCCTGTTTCCCGGTACCTCGACATTCCCTCTCCGTTCGTTGTCCGTGTATACGAACGCACTGTGGTTTCGACCTGCCTCTACAGCTGCGGCGGGATACCCCCAGCGGCATCGACGCCATAACTTCGCCCGTCATTGACATTGGCAGTCTCCACATTTCTCGACAGTCTATCTTCTCGTATCCTCCAGACTCGCTACCCTCCCATACAACCTCCCTTCCGACATATAGCTACACATATCCATCCCGCAGTACCGATACTTGCGGACTCATGTACCCCGCTTCTTATCCTCCCCTTCCTCGTATGCTTAACCACCGTCCCAATTCATGATCATTCCCGCCGACTAGCTACTTCCTCCTCACGAGTCGCAGTACAGACAATACCGCTTGCTATCGCCGTTCCTTTCCTTTCTCAGATTTCTCGACGATATCCTTGTGTCTTCTGCTCAACTCCCTCCTCGCGTCCCATATCCTCTACGCATTACCGACTTCCTCCTCTACTACATCGTTCGGCCGAGGCACTTACCGTTCTTTTCCACCATATTCTCCGACTTCGCCATGCTCGTACATCCAGATAATTGACCGCCCGGGCGCCTATTTGGGCGCTTAATCCACGTCCTCCTTGAGGTCCTCAAGGACCGCGCTTTTATTGTCTAAGAAAGGCACTAGGAGTGCGAGAAATACAGCTATTGGATACTGTGGCTAAGTAACGACGTACAGCAGTACTGTAAAGACCATAGGCGTGAGGACGAAAACGTAATGGATCTGAGCAGTGACAGCGTGACAACGCGGCTTCCTTCCGACCACCACCACGGCGCGCCGATGGTATCGGAATGTCCGAACGAGCTCTGGCTCGAAATTCTCCAGCACATTCCTAGAGATCAACTCCCCTCGATCTCATCCACCAATCGACTCCTTCGACAACTCACGCGACCACTTCTTTTCGCCTGCCTGAAAGTGCGTCTGCACATACCCAAGCCCGGCCACAAATGGGATGGGTATCAGCGACGGTCGATCCTTGACGCACCCGCCTCCATAGACCGCATGCGGTTCTGGATGTCCCCTGCGATTGCTCCACTAGTTCGCTCGTGCGTGGCCGGGTCGAGGTCGTACGAGTACATCAACTGCCCTACACAAGTAGACTTCTTTTTGACCAACCTCCACACGCTCACGCAGCTGCGTTCCCTGTCTTTGTGGGAAATCTCCATCGACCGCGGGCGCTTGGCCACACTGCACCAGCTACCTCGTCTTGAAGAACTCTCCGTCGATTGCTGCGAACTTGACGTGTCCCTGCCGTGCGCTGATGACGATTCATCGGAGCCCTGCGATGAAAACAATCCTGTTCCACTACTTCGGCTCTCGAAATTGTCCATCTCCACCACCAGCATCGCACAACATCCCTGCTTCTATCCCGAGTGGATGCTCGTTGTAGACCCCGCTCGGCTTCGCGATTTGACTCTCAGCTGTAATTACGATGGTTACGACTTCTCAGATCTCGGTGCTAGCAACCTCAGGATGGTGGAGAAACTCAGCGTCTGGGATGGCGACGTCTGCGAGGTTGCGACTTTCCTTCCCGGCACTCTCCCCATGTTGAAGGAATTCGATGGACCAGGGCAACTCGCTCGCAAATTACTCGCGTGTTCCCCGATTGAACGGCTCACTCTGCAATTTAACCCTGATAATGCCCTCGACGAGATCTTATCAGGCGCACCTCCCGCACGGAATGTCTCGGCTCTCCACCTCTCAATCTTTGGTGTCGATAATCCTTGCGTGGATCCGGTGCTGAAGCCTTTCCCGAATCTGGCCGAATTAACTGTGGGGCTTGACCTGTATGAAATCACCACAAGAGGGCTCCACTCTCTGGTATGTCGCAGTCGAATCCGTGTTTGACCTTCTTCACATCATGCAGATTTGGAGAACCGTACGCCAATTTGGGGGGAATGGGACCAACCTCGCTTTCTTCGTTCTCCCTGGACCTCCAAGTGCACGTTGAAAGGGCAGAGTACCTAGACTATGACGATGAATTGAGCGATTGCTCCGACGACTTCGAAGTCAGCTCTACTGCCGACTACACCGCCTTCATCGCGCAAGTACGTACCTGCTGCCCGGGTTTGAAGGATCTCTGGATCGGCATAGAATCCCCGGTTGAACTACTTGCTGTTCAATGGCGCAAACTTTCCGACGGGCAGTTCTCAGAAGAGGTGGCGAGGGACAAAGGTAAACAAAGAGAGTTTCGTTGGAATCGTACATCTGACATGTTCGCCCAGAAACCATAAAACGAATGCGCCGCATGAAAGCAAGCACGTAAAGCGAGGAACTTTGAATGCTAGAATGATTGTTGCTTGGAACCCGTCGATTGCGCAGTGTACATATGGTATTCTTCTTGAAATAACAAATGTCGCAGTTGACTCTTTGACTCGCGCAGGAACTACTCACCAGCAACGAAATATTGTGAATACGAACATAACTGTCGAGGAATCGAGGCCACGTTCGAGCTTCTGAACCACAACCTTCAATGTGCCGTCTCTCCACGCAACCCCACCAGAAACTAACCCTCATATCGTCAACGCCGGTGGGGGAGAATATCTTTGAACAAAACTTTACGTTAGAGTTTGTAGATCTGAACAAAGCATCGGGTGAACCGTGAAGCGCACACGGCGCCGGCGTAGATGCAGTCAAGCGAATCGATGGGTCGCAGCGTCAAGCAGACATGCAAAACCCATTCATCCCCTTCCCGTCCACTGTAGGCTTGGTGTGGAGTCTGTCGAACAAGTCAAGCCCGATGGCACGTTCATCCATTGCTTAAGCTTTCTACTGGTCTCAAGTCGGGGCTCCCGCTGACTTGGACGATTCTGCTCCTTAAAAAACGGTGGCTTGGAAGGCAGGCTGGACAATATCCGTTGTGCAGGAAGCGTCCGGATTAAATAAGACTAGGACAGAGTCCCAATACGAGAAACTGGCAAACATTAGGCTGACTGGTCAGATATTATCGAGGTGCAATAAACAGCTTTTCAGATGGTCTAGAGCAATACATACAACTATAGTAGCAGTGAATCCCCAGCAAGTCAATACTTCTCGTAAATGACTTCAAGCTCGATACCCTTCTCAGCCAGGGCCAATTGCAATGATTCAGTAACCACATCATCCCCCCGGCGGTGCAGTTCGACGGTGAGTTTCTTGAGTCTGCAAGTCGGCAACCGTATTTTTCTGAGCAAAGCTGAATGTACTTCCGGAAGGATGTTGCTGGGAATGTGCAGTAGTCTCGCTCTTTCGACCCCGGCGAGGATGGCTCCTTCGGCAAAAGCATCGAGGAAGGTTAGGACTATCTTGTTGTCGTCGGCCGGAGAGTCGTGCAGATTCACAGTCAAGTCCGTGAAGGACGGAAGCGTATGGAGGAGACCGAGGACTCCATTCTCCCGGCAATTCTCCAAATGGACCAGCTGTAGAGTGCAACGGGAACGAGCTAGGAAGCGCTTCAGCGCTTCAGGAGGCGGTAAACACCAGCGGGAGATGTGGAGGTTCTTGAGCGCCGGTAGAGTCAGATGGTGGAGCAGTGCCGGCGCACCGTGGTAGAGGGTATGGACGAGGGGTAGAACGATGGGGAATTCCAGATGCGAAGCCTCGACAGATAGAATTTCGACTGCAGTAGTGTGAAGGAGCACTCTCGACACCACTGCAGAGGCGACATTGTGAAGTGTGAGATAGGTAACGTTCGCTAGCAAGGGGAGTAATGCGCTTGGCACGATCGAGCTTCCACAGAGAACGACACTGCGCCATTTGGGGCAGGAATCGGCATCAAGGTTGGGCAGCGGAACGTCTCCATGCAAGGCGAGGGATGGTCGGGGTTGTTCTTCATCAAGTCCTCCATGCCAGCAGGTCGTTTGGAAAAGAATGACACGACGCCAACGGGATATGTGCTTGGCCATCTCTGCCAGTGCCACGTTGTGCTCTCCGTCAAACTGAACACGCACGGTGAGGTTGAGTGGCAAGCGTCCTGATCGGGGGAGCCAGCGTTGCAAGAGCGGAGTAGGAATCCTATACGGCCGGCCGCGCCCAGGACAGTTGTTGAATACGTTCCAGAGACGCGGAGTCGACAGAGCTATGCTCCTCCAGAGCGCGCAAACGCTCGTGGCGGCGAGTAACCACTCGTTACGACAGCTGGACGCAACATGACAGAGTATTTCTGCGGTAATTTCGGCAGGAATCGTGAGGATGGGGTACACGATCGCTCCGAGTTCGGCTTTCAGCCGAGTTTCGTGTGCGCGAAGCTCGGTCAATTGGCGCTCGAGGTCGGCGATGCGAGTCTCTGCCTCAGCAATTTGAGAGCGGAGTTCGGAGCTGGGAGTCATCCAATGGGTTCTGCGATGGAAACGAGATGGACGTTCGGGACAAGAAGGGATCGCACGTGATCCATCACGTGCGACGATTTGTGACTTCCTGCCACGACCAACGTTGGCCGACGGAGGCCAATACCCGTTTTTCAGGCCACGCCGTCGTCTGAAATCTATCCTAGGACGCTCAATATCTATAACTCGACTGCCCGCTCTCAATTTCAGCCCGTTCCTCCGCCAGAATTGTCGTTTGGGAATGCCCGAGTCCGCGTATGGATGACGCTGCGAGCCAGGTAACCACGATATGATCCTGGTTGCAGCTGTATGGGCGTGTGCAAGGTACTTCCTCTCATACTGCCTTCTGTTCTGGAGACTCAAAACCTAGACCGGTCTATGGGGGTTAGCTCCGAGGCTCATCTATCGACGACATCCAGCACAGTGGAACTCGTACGGCTCTTTTCTCCAGTGCATATCTCCTCCTCATCGTCGCTTCTAGCATGCGTGTATAGCCCGACACGACAGGTGTCCGACACCGTTTGCTGCATCTGGGCGCATTCGCTCGCTGGCGTCGTTGATCATGAGTGAAGAACTGGAGCAAGAAAGTAAATGGCGTTCGAGATATATCTCGTGCGTTGCAGCTCTCCTCCTCGCCGCCATATGTCCTTACCTGCGAATCCAGAGCTTTTTTGCGACTCGAGCCACCTCAGACTCATTTGTCCTTCGCTCCACTGGGCATTTGCCCTCCGCACCCACTTCGTCCTTCCACACACATCCCCAACGCCATCCTTACATCTCCCAAGTCCTCCGCTGGACGTTTCGGCCCCTTTTAGAAGGATTCGAGGACCGCATTGGGCTTTGCGCACGGGGAATCCTAGACCAAGACCTCCCCGCCGGGTGCTGGCTGTACAGGCGCTGGATGATTACCAGCCAACACCCTCTTCGAATTCCGTCCACGACAAACGCGTGGCGATCCGTTTCCCCCCAATGGTCACAGTATCCTCCCAACGACGCCCGTTTCGACGACTCGGATCCGACCGACCCGTCTCCACGACCGGCGTGCATGAGCGTTGGTGTTCTGGGCCGGGATGCGGCAGAAGAGATGATAGTGCAGGAATAGTTGGGCCCAGCGTTTCGCATTCGGTATCATCTTCGAGCAGGGTGCGTTCTAGATCTTCCTTGATTCGGCTCCATAACTAACTTCGCATACTTGAAGGCCTGCGCTTCGTGACCTTCGACGACAACAGCGCCGTATCCGGGATGACCTCTCTCCGTGAAGATTCGTTACGGACGAGGGCCCCTCATCTTCATCGAAGACCATAACACCCTCTCCCGTCCCGGGCCAATGGGCCGCAACGAAAGTCTCGACGGGTGATACCTCGGACGGTCCACCTACTCCGCCCATGGCGGAGGGTACGTTGGCCATCTCCCTTTCCCCACTTCCGCTTCGTCCTCTTGGACGTCTTCCGCCGCCTCCCTGGCCCAGGCAGCCAGTTCGTTTCGCCTCTCATCCTCGACTCCCGCTCGACAAACGCCTTCATCCATCCGTTCCCAGACACTTCCATCCTTCCGCAGAACTCCCCGACGTCGAGAGCACTGGCATGGGGTGGTCTTCTGGGGAGGATTTTGTGTGTCTGTCAGAGATACCGGATGTGTGCGGGATCAGGCAAGCAGCATGGTGGGCAATTCTCGAGCGGATCGACGTCAATGGGAGGGCACAGGGGGAGGGATGCAGCGCAAGAGGGAGGTGGGGGCGGATTGTAGATGAGTCTGTGCGCTATGCCGTCGTCGACTCGTTCCTCAGTGTAAAAAGGGTGCGGATGCGACGGGATTGTTGTTCTGTCCATTACAGCTAGGCCTCTCGAACCTCGCATACTGACTACCCGAGATCTTGTTCATCTCCCGCGGGCGGTGTGCAGTCAGGACCTGAGATGAGATTTCGAAGCACGCTGCCTGACAGCTTTCTGATGTTCAAACTGAATGCCAGCGACATATATATACAAACCCAGTTCTTCCCTGCGCGCGGGCGTCTTGTACTTCCCACCATGCTTTCCGCCATGGGTGCCCTTGCCCTTGCTTTTGCGGTTTACGTCCGAGTTGGTGAGCCCTCGTCTCATCCTTCCGGTTGAACCCCCACGCTCATCTACGCAGTCCATGCAGCTGCCGCCGTAACGTTCTACGACGTTAGCCAAGAGCCTGCGCCGTCGGCCCCGCCACTCATACTATCCGAAACGATTTCAATATCTGCGGGACCAGTCGGCGTCGACGGAGTCACCACGTACGTGCAAGAGGTCGTAGAGAGCTTCTTTGCGGAGATATTCTCGGATACCACGGAGGTGTTCGTGAGTACGCCAACGACTTTCTTTTGTCAGTCATATTCGAGCCTTGAACTAGGACGAGCACTCACTCATCGTCAGTCGCCATCGCCCAGAGTACCGGGGGATACATGGCATCCGCCTATGGGATCTCCGGGTCTTCGACTATCGAACTCGGTGTCGATTCGTGCACATTTGACGCCACCGGACACGGAGTCTGCGTGGACCGGGATCTGGAACCCCAGGTTCAACCCGGAGGTAGCACAGTGACCCGCACCGTGACATTCACCCGCTCGGGATCCGTTGTTCCGTACTACACACTTGCGGCGACCCCCGGAACTGGAGTAGCTTCGGTCAGTACCAGTACCGGCGTGTCCGCCACCTTGTCAGAGTCGGGTGGCGCAGGAAATCCAACACCGGGGAGCAACAAGGCGCCCGTTTTAGCAATCTCAACCTCTGTGTCGCTGTTGAGTGGTTTACTCCTAGTCGCAAATGTCCTGTAGTTATATTGCCTATCTTCCGACTTGGTGGATGGGCCATGGCCAGGAATCCTAGCTCACCAGCGACAAAATATCGAGAAATCCGATGATCCCAGCAAACTGTCGAGGAACCTCTACAACTACTACCCGTGAGGCACCGAATGCCAGACCAAAAAGATGCTCACTGCGGTTCTATAATCCAGCGTCTGGTTCGACACGCTGTGCATTTTCACTGATTATCACACATGTTCTGCGGGTGCAGGTGATAAACAGCTCTGCACGCTGGACTTGATGGTCCATTGGAGCACTCAGCAGGTGTATTTATACGGGCTTTCCAGGGGCTATCGCGGTCGTGTACAGTCAGCCCTGCAGGGATATCATACGAGCTCTTGCGCTTATGATTTTTCTCTTAGTTACCAGCTTTCGAGCCTTCGATGGAGAAGTGGTTGCGGCTGGATCGGACCAGAACGGTTCGAATTTTGGCAAAGAACAAAAAGGACTGTGCAACACGTTGATAATCCAGTGCTCGGTCCGACCGAGGTTGCTGCTCGAACACGGTGTGTGTATGCTCTGCCCGTGTGCTCCGATCTGCACTCTGGATTGAATATTTCGCGAGTTCGGATGCACATATCTGAATCCTCTGACGCCTCAGATTAATCGATGTGAAGGAGGGTGTGAGCACTGAGAAAGAAAGAAAAACAAACGGATATTCAAACCATAATCCGCTCCCCGATGTGACCGAGGTTTCCACTGGCACGGATACAGCAGCCATGTACTGCGGGTGCGAGATACAGCTCTGCGCGGTGGATTGAATGTGTGGTGGCACTAGCTGAGCTTACCCAAGAATTACCCTTCATGCGAGCCTAGTCGCCTGGTCTGAATCAAAATCCAACTTGAAATTCAACACTTCTATATTCCGCGGAATGCTATCGGTCTTACAAATCCAGCCTGAATAGCAGTTGACCAGTGATACTGTAAGGCACGCGTTGGCACTGGCAGCGACAGAAAGGCAAGAAACGACGTACTTGACTTTATCCAATAACACCTCGCTCATGCAGTGCGACGAAATGCTTATACAGTTGAATCGCTCGTATGGAATATCGTCATATGGAATATCTGTACTGTGGAATAGGATTTGGCCTCCACGGCGTTGGGAGAACCAAATATTCCACTCAAACTCATATGGAATATGGAATAGTCATTTGAGGACACTTTCAGTTGTATATTCCAGAATAGGAACAAGATTTGGGTAAGAATTAGCACAAAACTTGGTAGACAGGCTGATATTAGGCCATATGATCCAGATTTGGAGCCTAAATATGGCGACACCTTGCTGTACAGCGCAAATCAAGCGTCGTTTGCGCCATCAGTCACTGTTTTACTCTGATTTCAGTCCGAATTCTATCTAAATCAGGTAATTTGATCAAATTGATGGGTGGGACCAGGCGTGGGAAGATATGCCTAGTGGAATAACTCTGCTCTGGAATAGGATTGGGGCTCCACCGACATTATTCCATATGAGCGATTCAACTGTACTGGGCCGTCAGAATATGCATGCCCTTGGTCTTGTAGCGCTCAGAATGTTGCTCGTCCCGACCGCACCCTGACTCTGGAGTGCCGATGGTGAACAGTTGGTCACTCGAGACGAGCGCTGTCGTTGGTCAACGCCCAGCCGGAGATATACCCAGGCGTCGTTGGCCCGGGGACCTTGCATCGTGTACTTGAGTAGAGTGTTTGGCCGTCGGAGGAAATGAATACATCAGGAAATCTCGTCCCCAGTACAGAGTCGAATTTGCCGGCGTCAAGCCGAAGGGAGTGACGGCGAGCGAGGTGTTGGTGAATACAAGGGCACCAGTGGACGAGGAGATCTTGAATTGGTCTACACGCAGGCCTGCTCCTGATGAGGCAGAGGGCTAGCTTCGGAGGGAGCGCAGCGAGCAATGCCGCTGTGGGTGCCGTTCTTGAGATTGAGGCCTAATATTGAGGGAGAAGGCGTGGACATTGCTCGCACCGAGTTTCTGTTCACAAGGCTTAGCTGGGAACAGAAGAGATGGAGCTGCGACACACCATCGTGCTGATGACAGTCGAGACGAATCCATGCAGCGTCGACCCGCTCGCGAACTCCAGCTTGAGTCGCCGCGCGGCGGGCTTTTCTCAACCAGGACAGCGGCAATAACAACAACAAGACCCAGAGAGCGTAAGTACTTCCAGGGAGTAATCTTCAGCGGGAGTGGGTCGTTTTGCTTCATCGTCACGGTTAGTGTTAACAGAAGTAGGCTGTAGACGTCTCGGCAGAATGGTGCCAGCATGGGGTATCGGTATGAATTTGGCAGGCAGAGAACTTATCAGTGGGAAGCAGCGGAAAGGCGAATGGGCGTCGGAACACACGGCACAGTTCCGGGCCGCGCCGGAACGCCGGTTTCCCAGGAGATCAATCGTGTAAGCTTACGTGATGGTTACGCGGCCTAGTTCCGACGTCCATCTGCTGTCTGCAGGTTCCGTTCATCGCCCCAACACATCGGTCGCACAGCTACAGTAATGAGGACTTTGCCAACTTGAGGTCTGGGCCGACTCGGCGGTTTACTTCTGTCTAGTTGCCTGGAGTCGGACGTCCTTGGGTAACTGGGTTACTCAGGACCGCTTCTTCGACAAAACTTATCGCCCGTCGTTCTGCCCTCGGAGACTTAACTCATCGCCCTGGCACATCTTCTGCAGCAACAATAACGAGAACTCTGACAACTTGAGCCTAGAGCTCAGCGTCTATCGAGTCTACAAACTTCTGGCAACATGACGCCCTTGGACGTTGGTTAACTGTGAAGCTCGACGGATGCAAGTCTCACGGGAATTGTCTCTCCAGCTTGTGCCAAATTGTCTGAAGACGTGTACCCGCAGCACTTATTCGCTTTAGTACGCACCCACGGACCCTTTTGTACTATCCTAATTCCACTTCCAGCGATCGCGCGCACTATGACACGCCGAACGGGCCAAGCACATCATACTCGACGTGCAGCGCTTCAATCATGCGGTCCGCATTCTCGAACGCAAAGACATCCACGGCGCCGAGTCCACCAAGCCAGCGCTCAGTGCCGTTATCGGCACAGGTCTGTGTGGCGACACGGAAGTATGCTTTGAACTCGGACCAGGTGCTTCCCGGATTCGCTGCGACGGGGGGGCCGACTAGGCTCGACACCAGCCCCTACTTCCGGAATACCTTCAGTAGGGAAAGTATTTTGCGCTCCGTATACTCCTTCAGGCGGGATTGGCTTCCAGTCTAGGGCCCGACAGCAGTGATACATCGAATCCGCGCTTTGCGCACACTGGCCAGTACATCCGTCTACATGGATATCTAGGGATGACGGAACCATTTTACCGGCCTCTCTTCAATTGTAGCTGTCGCACCGAGTGGTATTATATCGCCGGGCCGAAACGCCTGCCGAATCCAAAGCTTTCCGCATTGGAACTTAGAAGCCAGGCAAGGCGTCTATCTGCCAATCACTGACAGCTCCTAGCCTCGCACAGCCCACGCCTCGCACCTTGTCTCTCGCCGTCATCTCACCCTGCTATGCCCCGCCAACAGCTATCCCACCGCCGTCCTCCTGGCGTCCAGCTGACCCGAACAGGGCCCATGCATGTGTCGGCACCGTCCCAGCACATCCAGCGGGCAGATCGAGCCGCCTTCTTCAACGACGTCCATAATGTCACTATTACGGGCGGCATATTCAATCAGGTCATCCAGCAGGGCGGTCGTGAAGTGACTGGTGAGGAGGATGAGGCTCGTGAGTACCCTGATATCTAGCTGCTATTCGTGGATTGCAACCACATAACTAGCATTTCGTCGGGTCAAGTGGGGTGACATACGTCTGGGAAACATGGTTGGCAAGGCCACAATTGTTGAACGCCGTACCACTCGTACTGGATGTGTCAAGGGTGTTGTGGTCGGAGAGAAGACAATTTATCAAGCCAACATATTTCCCTCGGCACAGACATTTACAGTGTTGGCTTATAAAGGGCTGGACTTTGGAAAGGTGAGTCAATTTACTACTTCAAAATATCACTTTATTGGGCTCTAGTGGAAGGATGATGTGATTCGCCAGCAAAACATCTTGTAAGTTTTCTCTCTCTCTCTCTCTCTCTCTCTCTCTCTCTCTCTTCCTAATGCCAGCCACCGAATAATTTGAAGCTCTTCCAATTTTACAAAGTTGTTTGGTGTGACAAACTCTTGCTTTATGAATGCACTCATCTACCATGATGGTATCTCCTGACCTGGTTCCCAAGCAATGGCTGAGTTCACTGCAGATTTAACTCCTCTGTGGATTGTCTGGAGCATGTGCACATCAAGTATATCGGAAAAGTTGTTATACTACCTCATGGTAAATTCAAGAAGTTGATGTGTTCCTATCTGAAACACTCTGTAGGCTCAACAATTCACTGTAAAGGATTCATCTGGATCTCATAGTTGGCTAAGTCTCAGATAGGACTCTGCTCAATACCTGCAGAAAGAGGCAGGTGTGAGCCTGGAGGACTTCAACTTCAGAAGCTACTCAGAGTGGTATTGCTGCTCAACCGGAAGGCTGAAAATCAGTCTAGGATCCTCTGAGCTTACGACGTTAACATGGTTGAAGAGCTGGCCAGTGGAGCACATCAACTACTCAGGGCTTGAGGGGCCAATAGCCCCCTGGATGTCTTTCCAGGAGCTCTCAGGTTTTCTCTCACTTGAGACTGTGGTGGCCATGCTCTATGACGGAGTTCGGACGACTATTCACCTACTGAATCCTATGGAAGACATTGCTTTTCAATTTCCTACACTACTGGGCATAGACTCAACTCAAAATGTCTTTGAAATCATGCACTTTCCAACTGCATACAATTTCAAGCCAAACACATTCAACTGGTGTTATCGGTCCAGTAATGAGGGGCTGGCATATTCAGTTGGCCAAAGAGTCTCACAGCAATGTACAAGGTATCTGCTTGTTTGTTCCACAGATTTGGCTTACTAAACCATGATACAGGATGTCAATGAATGATCTCTGCTTAATGCAGCAATCATCATCTAATCAATGCAACTTTTATCATTTGTGCCAAATGGTAGACTTTCATTCCAGTCAAGCCAAGGATTACAAGCAGGAAATAATGGAGATCTTGGCAAACCAAGATGTTTCTTTATGTGAGATGTTAATCAAATCCTGAAGCTAATTTACTGAAATGTCACAATAGGGGCAGGGATATGTACGTATTCCGTGCTCCTTCCTTCTGTCATTGAACATATTGTAGACTTTCCAACCAGTGTACATTTGGATATCCACATCTTGGATACATCCGATGAGTTCACACTTGCTGGCACATTCATGACCAATGCTCCAACACACGACATCTTCCTATTCCTTTCAAACACAGCAGATGCCACAACAAATGGTTTCACAATCCCTGCCCTCCAGAGCTTATACTACTGGTCCCGTGATCCTGCTGGACTTCAACCGCTGCTTATAGAGGACCTTGATCTGTATGCACCACCTGAGATCCTCTATACACCTCGGCTCCATGGAGTACATCTATCAGTTGACGAGCTCAACAACCTCAGAGCTGCATTTCCAAGTCATGCAACAGACCCGACCACATCATACCCTGTGCATGAAGTTTCAAGGCTACTCTTCAGTAAGTGCTCAGATGGACTAGTGACAGCCTTAATCCAAATCTATTTAGATTTCACCATGGAAAGCATTCCAGAGCCATTTAGATGGTCTATGGAGCCTTATGTATGTCGCTGCTGGTGAGATGCTCTCTGTCTTTTGGCCACATGGACTCACTTCAATACAAGTGCAGCATTGGACTTCAATTTTGACTAAGGATAGACCAACCATGTACCACATAGCATTACTTTCGGCTCCACTGTTCCACACGTGCACACACTTACACCTTAAGTTCATGGGGTCTTGTGCATTACACATTGAACTTATCATGTCACAAGTTCATCAGTGACAAACTACTATATATGGAAGGCCGGCGTCATGCTGGGCAAATTTTCTAACGTAATTTAGCCGAATTTGGAAACCTTCAAACACAGTCCAGAATGTAATTATTTTTGTACGAGCGCTCAGAATTTATGTGGCTTCCACTCGCCTATGTTGCTTGCCAGTCAACCTCAATGTCCCGCCTTCTTCCAAGGATGCTCACTCGCCACAAGGGAGTCGCGCGGCGACTGGACGTGCGCCATGTGTGCCATAGCGCAGCTCAAAACCGACACAAGTGAGCATCCGGCGTGTCTTTGGCCCAAGCTTACACTCGCACCAAACCTATTATGCACGTTCTCCGTGCGATTCGGACAATGTGCTCACCCTCTTCTCAGCTGGCAAACTTTGCAGTGGCGAGTGGCGTTGCGGGATATGACCCACCCACGTTCGAATGTACTTAATCCTATAATCGAATTCTGCAGTTTTATGCTGGGCCTTTGGGACCTACATGGAAGAATCAACACAGTTTGAGCGCCATTTTGCAGAACGAACCAAGAATGAACGATGTGTGCGGGGCAATTGACAGAACTGGAGGAGTTTCCAAGCCAATCACCGACTGAAGTGCGTATCAAGAGCGGGGCCTAACCCTAGCGCGACCGGAGGAGGGATTTGTGTACGAGGTGCGCGAATGTGCTAACGAACCCTTTTGGACCAGAAAACTCTACAACTCTACATTTACACATTCTACACGTCCTCAATACACCGCGGCCTTGTAATCCGTATACCCCAACGCGGGGTCAACACCCTCCGCCCCATAAAAATGAGCGAAATCAGGCACATTATCCAGCGGCTTGCCCGCCGTTATGCGCTTCCCCAGATCCGGATGCGTCAGCCAGGGCACCCCGAAGAACACGCCTGCGACCGCGCCACTACCGATAAGCTCCTCCGCCTCGGCGGGCGTCAGCCCCGAGTTGAGGAACAACGGCGTGCGTCCGCTGGAGAGGTAGCTCTTGAACGTCTCGAGCACGTCGTGTTTCGTGGCGCGGGGTTTGCCGTCGAATTCGGCGTCGAGGAAGGGGTTGTACCGCGCGAGGACGACGTACGCGAGCGGCGTGGGGAGCTGTTCGATCTGTGTGAGGAGGTGGCCGAAGGTCGCGATGGTGTCGGCGAGCGGCATCCCCATGTCGTTGTACCCACCGGTGGGGCTCAGCTTGATGGCGACGTCGGGGCCGTAGACGTCTTGGAGGGCTGCGAGTGCTTCGAGGGCGAAGCGGGTGCGGTTGGCGACGGAACCGCCGTATGAGTCGGTGCGGTGGTTGGAGGTCGAGTCGAGGAATTGGTGGACGAGGTAGCCGTTTGCGCCGTGCACTGTGGCAAGGAAGGGTTGGTTAGTGGCAAGTTGGATGGTAGGTGGACGCACGCTCGACGCCGTCGAACCCCGCTGCCTTTGCGTTTATCGCCGCCTGCTTGTATTGCGCGATGATGGTCTTTGGGTCGGGGAGTTCCGTGGGCTACGATATCATCAGCCGCTAGCGTAGTGCGAGAGGGAATAAACACGCTAACGCACAGCAACATATCCAGGCTCTCCAGGTAGGAAACGGAACTTGCCCCCACGAGCCGAGATGGCGGAGGGGCCGTACACCGGGACTCCCGCAGCGATCTGCTCGGGCGCGTCGGGATGGCTGACGCGACCGAGATGCCAGAGCTGCGCGTAGATCTTACTCCCAGTCGCATGCACCGCATCGATAATCTTCTTCCATCCATCGATGTGCGATTGATCCCAGAGACCGGGTGCTTCTTGCCATTCAGTCCTGGTCATGAGTGAGTACGGGGTGGAGAACGATGATGGCGGGAGGACGGACCCTTGGCGAGTGATAAGGACACCCTCGGTGACGATGAGCCCCGCGCCGCCTTGCGCACGCTGGACGTAGTACTCGCGCATGATGTCGGTCGGGACAGTCTTGGAGGCGCGGTTACGGGTGAGCGCGCTCATTCCTGCGAGTGGGTTGGTAACGCTGAATACAAGACCAACATAACATACCGACGCGATTCGGAATCGTGGTGCTGCCGAGCTTGAGCGGGGTGAAAAGGGTCGGGGTCGGGGACGACATGATTGTGCGGGTGGGTTTGGTTCGAGATCCTTGCTTCTCGCCTCCTCGTTTTATAGGCGGTGTGTCGGGTACGATAGAGATTTGTGATGATGCTCGAGCCAGGCCGAGACGAGGGCGGATGTATAAGCGCCCGTGTAGCCGACGACGGATGATCAATCGATTGCGTGTTGTGCGCTCGGTCAGCGGGGGTGGCGAGGATTGTTTGAGCGACATCGAAGAGCAAAGAAAGCCTTGACAGAGGCGAAGCAATTGAAAAACACGGCGAGTCCTCGTCTCTATCGTGCATGTCGCTGCCTCATTCCTCTTCCTCAACCATCCCGCAACCCCACCGTCATGGCGCGCGCGCTCCCGTTCTCGGCCTCGTCCCCGCTCACGGTCGCCATCCGAGTCCGAGGTCTCGTGCACATCGCCCTCCTCCTCTTCCCGCTCTCGTGTTCCCTCCGAGTCGCTTCCCTCACGTCGAGGCGCACGAGACCACACAGCCGCTCGCTGGGTATCCTTCCCCCGCCAGTAATCCTTCCCGACCAACACACGACGTCGCGGCTTGATGACGTGGCATCCTCGATGCGTCACTCGTCGCCGTCGGGCCATCCTCCGCCGGGAATACTTGCGTGGAGAAGACGCACTGCGCTGTCTCGAGGTAGGCTGCTCGGTGCCCGACAGCCGCTGAAAAAAGGATAGGCGCGGCAACGATATGGGTTAGCGCTGGACCCAGTATATTCCCGTCCGCAAGTGACCAAGAGGCATTCGCGTCAGACGAAGGCTAGCATGAGGATATGTTTGCCGAGGGATTGTATGTCTTGCGGAAAGGAAGAGGAAGTCGGAGCCTGAGCATAAGCCGTGGTATCGGGGGAGGTGGAGGAGATGGTAGCTCGAAGCGAGGGAGTCATCGAATGCGCGCTGAGATGCGAGGCGCAGAAGGTGAGTCAATCGTCGAAGAGCAAGGTGAGGGGCACGTACGCACCTGTACCCTCGTATGCTCGCATCCAGCCCCGTTGTCCATGACCTCCAACGATGTGCATTGTCGTCGCTGCTGAGAAGTTCCATGTGCGAGGAGAACCGAGGCTCAGCGCTGCTGGAGCGTCAGAGAAGTGTACCGGGGAGAGGCAGAAAACGCACGATACGACGGTCGAGAAGGTCGAAAATCGCAAGGTCGTCCACGAGAAGACTGTAGACAGTCAGCGCTCGGAGGCCCGGGTGGCGAGGAAATTCAAGTGATACGCACTCAGCAATGCTCTCGAGGTGTGCCGGGCTCTCTTACTGAGTAACTGGATTGATTCTAGGACTGCTCGCACGGCACCAGTCGCTGTACATGTAACATGGTGCCATCGATTCGATTTCACGTTCGGTACCAGACGGCGGAAGGGAGTCGAGAGGGTACGGAAGACTACGGTGGCATCGCGGACGGTGGAGAGAGACTCGTACTCGATTCCGCTGGCTTGGGCGACATGATGGTCGAAAGCAAGAGCCATCAGATGGTCACGGTGACGCGCTTGCTCGCCACTTCCACGGTTTTCTCAATAACTTGGCTACACGTCTGCAATGCGGTGGACAAGAGCTTCTTCCGCGGCTCGTGCCTTCCGCCGGCAGTTACCGAGGCCTCAAATCAAGCCTGGACTTCTTCTGCACGTTGCAGTCTAAGTGCGTTTGCTAGCCGTTTGGAACGCTGCTTTAGCTCATTCTGTGTATACCGTTTGCTGCATCAGGGCGCATTCGCTCGCTGGCGTCGTCGTGTGCCGGACTGGAGCAAGAACGGGAATTCTCGTGCGTTGCAGCTCTCCGCTTCGCCGCCATGTATCCTTCCTTACCTGTGAATCTTCCAGCTTTTTGCGACTCGGACGGAAACGCGTTTCCTCATTCATTCCCCGTTCCTCCAATCCGCTGGGCATGCGCATTGGCCTCCGCACCCACTTCATCCTTCCAAGCGCATCCCCAATTCCATCCTTACATCTCTCAAGTCCTCCGCTGGACGTTGGAAGCATTCGAGGACCGCATTGGGTTTTGCGCGAGCGGAATGCCAGGCCACAAGGCGGAGGCTCCGTGGACCGTTGGCCACTTCTCTCTCTTTCCCCCCTTCGTCTTCTTGGATGTGGATGTCTTCCGCCGCCTCTCCCTGGCCATGCAGCCACCATCAACACACGGACCTGCCCCGATCCAATCCGTTCCCATGCTATACTGCCTACTATACGCACCGTCACGGTCGCATTCTGCACTCCAATTTTTCGGACTACCTACTGCACTTTTACAGCTTTTCCTGGATCTTTCCGCATCTCAGGCTGTCGGGCCACTTGACGTTCGTGAGGTCTTGAATCTCGTTATCTCCTCGGTTCCTGAATACCCGTTCGGCATGCCTGACATCTTCCTGCTGTTCAAACTGAATGCCGGCGACATATATATACAATCCCCAGTGCTTTGCGTGCCCGCGGGCGTCTTGTACTTCCCACCATGCTTTCCGCCATGGGTGCCCTCAGGCTTACGCTCACTTTTGCACTTTACTTTCGATTTGGTGAGCGCTCAGTCGTCTTATCTTTCAGATTTGAACCCCCCATCGCTCATATACCGTGCAGTCAATGCCCAGGTAACGTTTTACGACGTTAGCCAGGAGCCTGCCCCGTCGGCCGAGCCAATCATACTATCCGAAATGATTTCAATATCTGCGGGACCAGTCGGCGTCGATGGAGTCACCACATACGTGGAAGAGGTCGTAGAGAGCTTCTGGGCCAAGATATTCTCCGATACCACGGAGGTGTTGGTGAGTACGCCAACGACTTTCTTTTGTCAGTCATATTCGAGCCTTGAACTACTACGACGAGCACTCACTCATCGTCAGTCGCCATCGCCGAGAGTACCGGCGGATACATGGCATCCGCCTATGGTGTCTCCGGGTCTTCGACTATCGAACTCGGTTTCGATTCGTGCACATTTGACGCCAGCGGACACGGAGTCTGCGTGGACCTGGCTCTGTAGTGGTACCGGTAGGTAACAGCGCGACCAGCACCACGACTCTGTCATTCACCTACTCGGGGACCGTTGCTCCGTACTACACACTTGCGGCGGCCACCGGACCTGGAGTGGCTTCGGTATGGTTGATATAAGGTTGCAATATTAGGGTTGAATTGACACAGGTTGAGTGTGTTTTCAGCACAGGTCAGTGAAATTTTGACACAGGTTTTGGTGACCTGTGTTTCTTCCTTTCCTAGTGTGAAAACAACAGCAAATACAGACTGGTCGAATGATCTGTCTGATTCAATCATGATCCCATCAGCAGCAAATAGCCAGCAGTTACCCTTCCGCTCACTGTTGCAATGAACTTTTGAAGGAGATATCCGATATCTCCTTCAAAATCGGATATCTCCTTCAAAAGTTCATTGCAACCCTGTGGCTGAGTTTTTACCGTGCTTCTGTCATCCTCATCCTTGCCTGGGCATACTTTCCCTACTGCACCCTATTTGGCTCAAGTATCAGGCTATATTGCTTTTCAATAAGCCACACATTCAATACTGGTCCTCTGAGCAAGCCAGTAGCATTTGGCTCATTGTCATTGCCCTGTAGTTCAACTGAACTACCATAATGATGTTGTATTATCAAGAAACAGATCAAATAATCTCGATCCGCTTGATTGATGTGATGATCAGGATCATATCTTGAACGGTTTTGAAAATGCAGAAAAAATATGAACCTGCACTGACTGTGTCCCCCTGTGCTGAGATTGGGACAAATTATCAACCTGTGTCGAAAACCTCCAACCTGTGTTAAAAACGCTCAACCTGTGTCATTTTACTAAGAAAAACCTTCACCTGCGCGTATTTTAATTTTGCAACCATATATCAACCATACTTCGGTTACCAGTACCTCAGGTGGCGTAGGAAATCCAACACCGGGGAGCAAGGTGTTTGTTTTGGCATTCTCAGCCTCTGTGTCGCTGTTGAGCGGTTTACTCTTGGTCGCAAACGTCCTGTAGTCCTTCCTCTGACGCCGCAGACTAATCGACGCGAAGGAGGAGGATTACTAGAGTCTAGCACTACTTAGCACTGTCGCAGTGGTTCCGACTCCGAATGAGCAAGCACGACAGATCGGCAGGCAAAACGAAAGGAGGATCTGAGAAAGAGAGAAAAAAACTGCCTATCTGCCAGTGCCAAGATATAATCCGCTCCTCGGTTCGACCGAGGAGCCCACTGGAGCGGATGCAGTAGCATAGTACTTGGCGTGCGAGATGTAGCTCTGCGCTCTGGACTGAATGTGTGGTGGCACTAGCTGAGCTTAGGGCCCAAGAATTACCCTTCATGCGAGCCTGGTCGCTGGTCGGGTTGAAATATTAAATGCAACTTGAAATTCAACACTTATATATTCCGCGGAATGCTTACAATCAATCGGTGGTCAACCTAAGAAACGACGTGATAGATATACTACTCGAGTACCAGTACTAGTAGCGAGTTCGGGCAGCTCGTTAGAAAGTTGAAGTTAATAGAAACATTGTAACAATACCAACACATAAATACAGCATGCCTTCCTGTTCCTTTTGCCTTTTTCTCTTCCCGCACTGGAACAGGATTCAACTTATACCGCGTTCCTCGACCACACCTTTGCCATCGGCGGAAAGGGCTCGCCTTCGAAATCTCGGGACTCGACCCTACCAATTTTCACTGCACCGAGAGGATATTCATTGGCAGCGCTGTTATTCTCGCCCATGTGAGCATTGCGCGACTGGAGAACGTCAGTCATTGGATACATTTTCTTTTGAACTCACCTGAACACCTTGAGTGTCAATGGGGTGCACCAACCAGCTGCGAGGTCCAATGATTGAGGTCGGTTGTTCTATCGCTAGTCGTAGAGACCGTCGTGCGTTGAGGCTGCATGCGAGTGAGCTTCAATGAATGGTCGTCGATAGTATTTCAAATGTGCGGGCCCTACCTCACGAGCAGTGCGTTGGTGTACATGTGACCGAAGGAGAAGTATATGGCCTTGTCAGGAGGGTAAGTACAAATGGCTCGAGGGAAATGTTAAACGGATGCACAAGGAATATGAATGTGTCCGGCGCAAGCATGAACTGAAAGTTTGTTGACACAGTTCAGGTTATTACTGTATTACGGGAAGAAGACCGTGACGAACCGCGGCAAAGGTAGCAAGCGCCACGAGACTGCGTAGTTGCGAATGAGGAGAGCAATACCTTTGGCAGGAATATTCAATTAAGTACCTGGTAGCCAACCCGGTAGCCACAGCGTATTGCATGATTCGTCGCAGAATAAAGTTTGTGCGCCTGCAAGTCAACGTAGTTGAAGCTCCTTTGAATTATCGCAACTGCACACCTACCGGTGTACCCCATCCACATCATCAACGAACACTTTTGTCGTCCAGACATACCAGACCAACGTGCACGCGATCAATAAATCGCCTCGATAATGATAATTTTATGAGTCAGGTCTGCACGGTAGCTGGATCATGACGGGGGACGGACGCACCCACAGCGAGAACGATAAGCGCCGACTTAACGATGGTGGCCCGGTGGGTGAACTCCGCCACCAGCGGGATCCTCAGAATCCCCTGGATGATAATAGCTTCGAAGCAGACCTCTGCGAGACACCAGCAGCCGAGGAAGCCGGTTACGAGCCAGTTGTGTTGGCTGAGTACCCAGATACTGTTGGCACGGAGATGAGTTTACTACAGTGAACATAATGTTCCCCAGCGTACCGATAAAGGAAGAAGACCTGGCAAAGCAACGAGGGAACTGAGACGAAGACCATATGCAGGGTAAACGGTACTGTGGCGACCAGAAGGGCCCCTTGGTTTCCCCAGCTCGTAACGAGGTAGTGATACGTCGCTTGGGCGATGAGAATGAGGTGCGTGGCATCGAGCATCCTGTAAGCGTTCAGAGTGTAGCCCGAGTCAGATGAATGGCGACGAACCACACAGAGGCAACCTGGATTCGATTTAGCTGCTGTACGAAAAGATGGAGCATACGCACCAAACCTTTGAGCCACCTAGAATCATCGGGGAAATTCGTGTAATAGGTGTAAGCTTGGACGGTCAAGAGGCCTTGAAAGCTTAATCACTTTTCAGCGAGAGCTAGTCGAATACATGGCGGGGCTCACAATGTCGCAAACAGAACTGCACGAGGCGTAAATAGCCTCCTCCGTGTCAAGAAGGGGAAGCACATACGTCCGATGTACATTGCACCGTATTTTTCGTCCATGGTTGGCACCGCCATGGTGAAGCTTGAAGTGGATGTGAGGGCAGGAGGCGGAGGGCGGGAGGCGAAAGCCTGAGACAGGATAGTATATATTTGGGATATTTTCGGATGTTCCCAGAGGCTGTCCAACTGCCTTCGATTGGCCTTCGATGTGGCACGCAGCGGGGCAAACCCGAGATGCGCAGCGCAGGGAGGGTTCCTTCCTTCGAGGTAGTAACTCGACCGAAGATCCAGCCTGTCTAGTGAGGTCTAGTGAGTAAACTGCAAGTCTCGTCGAAGACTATAATAGTACCTGCGATTTCATCGAGGGATGATTGCTTCCCGCATAGATCTAGGGTATTCTTGGTCGGTGACAGAGATCCCGCAGCGCAACAACGGCGAGACCCCACGCCCGAGTGAGATCGGCATGCGAGCACAAATCAGAGGGAAGAAGAACGACTGCGAATCGGTGGCAGAAAGAAGGCACGCATCCAGGGATGATGGTTTCTCGCTGGGCTTATTCTTGGTAGGCAGTCGAAACGGCTCCGCTGAGCGTGAATGCCCAAGGTCCTGCGTTGTCCGAGTCAAGATGCTGGAGACTGAGGACTCGGCCATCCGACTGATTTCAAGTTCTTGTTGGCTGTCGTGAGTGCACGGTCTTGCACATGCCGATTGGGTTGCCAGAGCGCTGGACGTCGAACAAGTTCAGCTTGTATTGCAGCTAGTTATGGTGGCGGGAGGAAGGAAGGCGCATCACGTCACGGTGTCACCGCGACTGTCCTTGCTTCTTCCCGCCACCACAGCGAACGACAGCCGGCTACCATGGCTCGATATCCGATATTCGCACGTCCGCATGACCGCGTCCCATCTTGACCAAGGCTTCGACCAGTCTCCAGTCTCATTCGCTGTACGATCTCCACCGACACGCGGCCTCTCCGGAAGCCACTTCCGACCACGATTTAAACGGTGGCGTGGCACGCGCAACACTCGTACCACCTGAGAGGTTGTCGGAACTTGTATGTGGCGAGTTTAGGGCATAGCCAGAGCTCGACTCGGATGGAAATCCCTGTAAGCGTCATCCGTCCCTTCGATGTGCGAGCTCACGCTTCCCAGAAGCGGGTCTGAAGATGGAGAACTCAATCGCGCTCGCATTTTCCCCTCACGACGTCTGCAAGAGGTCGCCGCTCTGGTGCGTTTCCATATCTATAGTCCTCGTCCTCCGTCTGACTTTCTTGCAGTCTGACAAACTGTGACTCCAATAGTCCCTCCTTGAAGAACGCCTCAACTTCGTCGAGACGCACACAGCCTAGCATCAGTGTGGGACGTTACCCTGGTTGCAGACGAGGCAGCGAAGGGATACGATTCCGAGTCAAGGCCTACATTCGGTCGTATACTACCGGTGCGTGGTCATTGATATCTTCTCCGTCCTGCGCTGATGCATCCCCCCAGACTCCGTGCATAAGCCGATACAAATACCAGATCCGCAGCAAAATCGACTCGTACCTCGACCTACCCCTCCCTGGACTCCCTCTCCTCCACGCCCTCGTCCTGATCGACCCCTGGGGCTGCGGTTGCTACGTCGCCCAGTCGTTGCGACTTGGCGCAATGCAGCCTTCATTCGACTCCGGTAGTTCAAGACCGGTCTTGAGCGCGGGTGCGGAGAAAGCTTCCCGCCGACGACGTGTTCTGCAGAGGCTGGTCAGTGCATGCGTAGCCCGCGCGGAAGACGTGGACACAGTGCACTACATGGGCATTGTCGTCTTTCCGAGTTCCGCGCTCATTCCCGACGGTCGAATCATAACCCTGCGTCGTCTTGGACGCCCGTATCCAAACGTATCCAAACGTACCGGCAACTCCACAAGCCCTCCTCTCCGTCGTAACGCTACCGCCGCTCGCTGTGTCCTCCGAGCTACCAGCACCATCCTTCCCTAACTTCCGCTTCCGCCTCTCGTTAACTGGGATGGATCATGATATGCTACCGACCCAGACGCCCCCGTACGTGGTCGGGCCGAACGACAACGACACACAAAGCGGATAGTTTTGGTGCTATGTAGATGTCGACGAAGAGCGCGATCGCATACAGCCGGGAAGATTCGCGGACGTCGACAAGCCAGTCGCGAGCCCAAGGGACTCTCTACCATCGGCTCTCTCCCCTTGTCGCCCTCGTCGTCGTTCTGTGCGAGACGCGAACTGGAGGGAGCGTCGACCCCATCCGGCGGCAGCATCATCTCGAGTGCAGTAGGATGGGATGGTCTTCGACGAGGGTGCCGCGCAGACCATCCGCTCTGGTCTATCGCTTCGAGAGGGACGGACATATGTGACTCGGGAAGGAGACGGATGGCAGACGACACATATCCAAACCCGGGCTCCAGAGGGCCGTCGCTTCCGTATACTCGACGCGAGACCCTCCTCCCCATCTACCGCCATCGCCATTCGACGCCTGCCTCCATTATGGCCACGATACTGCGCTGCTGCTGCTCCGAGTGTCGCAGCCGTTACAACCCTCCGAACAACACTACGTCCGGTGTAACTGGGTATATATTCGCTCTTTCGTGGATCGTGTCACTGTTACTTTAGGCTGCTTTACTTCCAAGAGCTTTGTAGTAGACTAAATACAAGCTTGGACACGAGTACGGTAGACACGAGTACGGTAGACAGTAGTAGAATGAATGGGAACGCACGAATTCAATCTAGCCCCACCGCACTTCCATCCAATTGCCAGCGAATCTGCCCCAGCGGCACTGGTAGCTTTCACCGGCTGAGAGCATGCTACGACTGTCCGTCGACCGTCCGACATCGGTCCTGGCCCGCCACCCGCTCTCTGTTTCTGCCTCCCACTCTCTCTCTCGCTGCCTTCCCGTGTTTCTAGTCCACCTCCTTCCCATCAGCATCATCTCCCGTCGTCGCTGAGATTCCGCCGGTCGTCGGTATCGGTCGTCCAAGCTTAGGTCGTTCCGCCGATATATAAGCGCTCGCTAGCTGATCTCCCGCAGCCCGCCAGACCTTCCCTTCCAAGCTTCTCGCACACGCGCTCTGCCCTGCCAGCATCCAAGTCATCCCTCGATAGCCACAGGTCGTGACGCGGGTACCATTGGAGGTACTGTACGAGACGTGTATGGACCAACCACGCTCGACCTTGTGCTTGAAGAGGACACGAGTCCCTTCGGCAGACGGCGCTATCGAACCCAGATAGTGCGCGGCAGGCGGCCTGGGGAGGGGGGTAACGACAACAGCGAGGTAGACGGGAAGCAGGGATACGGAGGGCCGAGCCGGGGCGCGAAGGTGACGGAGACAGGGTTGCGGTCATATTGTCGATTAGAGAGGTTGGCTGAAAGTGAAGCGGACAATGTCGAGGTATATGAGGACTCGGGCAATCGTCGTTCGCCCATCTCCGGTAACGATGTCGAGTTTCCTCCCTCCACCTTCGCAATTCCATCGTCCACAACTTCCTCGTCGTCCTCCATCAACTCGGCATCGGACAAACACCCGTACTCGAGGTCTGGTATGCAGTGACGAGCTCAAAGCAGCGCTCCGGCAGCGACGGGCGAGGGAGGCGATGTCGGGAGGACGAGGCGTCAGCAATCCAGTCGGCTGGACTGCGTCGACAATGTGGTGAAGACTATCTGTGCGCGAAGGGCGATGTCCGTGGGCGAACGCGCGGGCGAAGACATGGAGATGCGCAGAGAAGACTGGAGGACTCGGACGAGGGATTGGACAACGGCTTCGGCTTCGTTGTACACGACAACACCACGGGCGGACAGATATCGGGTGCGAGGAAGGACAGTGTGCCATTATGGGTGTGCGTGCGTTGCGCTGGCGGCGATGCGTCGGTAGTCGGAATGGGAATTGCAGGTACGAAAGGGTGAGCCTCCGAACTCAGTCTTTCGTCCCTCCATGGGGCCATGTAACCGCCTTCCGCATGGATGAGTGGAAGAAGCCGTCAATCGTCGGACTACCCAATGACGTGGCACCATTTCTGTCGTCAGACCTCGACGGGAGGAAGGCGGGGAGTGTGAGGTGCGAATGGGCGTGCTCATTTTTTGCCTTGGAGACTAGCCGGGGTAAAGGTGTATGGTGGACCATTGGCAGTGCATCGCTGGAGCTGCAGAAGATATCGTCGAATGACGCATGGTCGACGGACCGCTCCGAGTGCCTCCGAGTCTCTGTATCCTCGTCCACACTCTAGGGACATGCAACTGCCGGAGTCGGTCGCTGCGAAAGGAGAATGAGCTTTGCCCAATGGAAGGTGCTGGGTGGAAAACGCACCGAACGACGACCACGAACGGCTCAGAGCTCAAAACGAGTAACCGGTGAGGGGACATGCAACTGCCGGAGTCGGTCGCTGCGAAAGGAGAATGAGCTTTGCCCAATGGAAGGTGCTGGGTGGAAAACGCACCGAACGACGACCACGAACGGCTCAGAGCTCAAAACGAGTAACCGGTGAGGCGTTGGACGGAGACGGATGAGCTTCTCTATCGAGGAGAACTGTAGGCAGCTCTCAGCGCTTGGACTTGGACTACTGAATACGCACCGAGCCGTTTCCGCGAAGACGGATTAAAAGCCTTGAGGTGTGCGTGGCTCTCCTTCCTCAGCATCAGGATTGTCCCTAGCAATCCATCCTCGTCAGACTCTACTCGTTTCAGCTCCCACTGCACGCACCAAGAACCATCTGAATCCGTCAACCGTCCTGCCATCGATTCCATGTTACGTTCGGCACCGGCGAGGGATTCGTGAGGGCTCGGGAGAATCGTGTGGATGTTGAAGGAGACTAGTAGTCGATTGAGGCACGGCGACATGGTGGTCAAGACCAAGGGCGATCACGAGCGTGACACGCTTGGTCGCGACTTCCACTCTTCGGCTTCCGTATGTTCTTCTTATCGCTCCAATCCTCGTGGGTTATCCAAACTCTGGGCTGTCTTGGTAACCTCTCACTGCTTGATTCCGACGCTCATCTTCGGCTTCTTCGACAAAACTTATCGCCCGTCGTTCTGGCCTCGGAGGCCCCGTTCATCGCCCTGGCACATCTTCTACAGCGACAGCAACGAGGACTCTGACAACTTGAGCTTAAGGCTTACTCAGTGTCTAACTTAGTCAACCAAGATTCACTGGCACCTTGGTGGACTTGGGGCTCGACCGTTGTACCGCCTTCACATACGCAAGTCTCACGGGAATCTCTCAAGCCTCGTCGCGCAAACATATCCATCGTGCCAATTTCCCTGAAGACGTGTACCCTCAGAGCCGGCGCACAGGATTCTGGGACAGGAGTCCGATGGGAGCACTGTTTCGCTTTGGTAGGTACTACGCACCCACAAAAAGATTTTCCACTATCCTAACTCCACTTCCAGTTATCGCGCGCACTACGATCCACCGAATGGGCCAAGCACATCGTACTCATGCAATACGCATTCTCAAGCGCAAAGACATCGACGGCACTGAGCACACCAAGCCAGCGCGATGTGCTGTTGTCGGCGCGGATTCGCTGCTGCGGTGGGCCCGACAGCAGTGGATACTTACGTCGAATTCACACTTTGTGCACACTGGCCAGTAGATCCACAGGGATCACGGTCATCCAACCATTTCACCGGCCTCTCTTCAATTGTAGCTGCCGTCCGAAAGTATTGCCGGCCCGGCCCGGCGCGGGCCAAATGCAAAGCTGTTAGAAGCAGGCAAGGCGTCTATCTGCCAATCACTCACAGCTCACAGCCTCGCACAGCCCACGCCTCGCACCTTGTCTCTCGCCCTCATCTACCCCCGCTATGCCCCGCCAACAGCTATCCCAGCGCCGTCCTCCTGGTGTCCAGCTGGCCCGAACTGGGCCCATGCAAGTGTCGGCACCGTCCCAGCACATCCAGCGGGCAGATCAAGCCGCCTTCTTCAACGATGTCCATAATGTCACCATTACTGGGGGCATATTCCACCAAGTGATCCAGCAGAACAGTCGTGAGCCCGAGGTGACTAGTGAGGAGGAGAACGATGAAGATCGTGAGCACCGGATATTCACCTACTATTTGTTCGTCTTACGCATCACTAGAATTCCATCGGGTCAAGTGGGGTGCCATACGTCTGGGAAACATGGTTGGCAAGGCCACAATTGTTGAGCGCCGTACTACTCGCACTGGACATGTCAAGGCTGTTGTGGTCGGAGAGAAGATCATTTATCATGCCAAGATATTTCCCTCCGCAGAGCCATTTACGGTTGTGGCATATAAAGGGCTGGACTTTGGAAAGGTGAGTCAGTTTACTACTTCGGAATATCCCTTTATTGGGTTCTAGTGGCAGGATGATGTGATTCACCAGCAAAACATCTTGTAAGTTTTCTTCTCTCTTCTTCCTAATGCCAGTCACTGAATAATTTGAAGCTCTTCCAATTTTACAAAGCTGTTTGGTGTGGCAAACTCTCGCTTTATGAATGCACTGATCTACCATGATGGTACTCCTAACCTGGTCTCCAGGCAATGGCTGAGTCTCATTCTAGATTTAATTCCCCTGTGGACTGTCTGGGGCATGTGCACATCAAGTATATCACGAAAGTTGTTGTATCACCCCATGGTAAATTCAAGAAGTTGATGTGTTCCGGTCTGAAACATTCTGTAGGCTCAACAATTCACTGTAAGGGATTCCTCTGTACCTTCAAGTGGACTAATTTTCAGACAGGCCTCTACTCAATACCTGCAGGAAGATGTGGGGGTGAGCCTGAATGAATTTAACTTCAGAAGCTACTCCGAGTGGTTTTGCTGCTCAACTGGAAGACTGCAAATCAGTCTAGGAGCTTCTGAGCTTTCAACATCAGA
The DNA here is from genome assembly GCA_029282125.1 of Mycena amicta. Lineage (NCBI taxonomy): Eukaryota > Fungi > Basidiomycota > Agaricomycetes > Agaricales > Mycenaceae > Mycena > Mycena amicta. The sequence goes on from JARIHP010000053.1 coordinate 77,996, forward strand.
TTGGTTGAAGGACCGGTCACCTGGGGAGAACATCAGCTATGCAGGACTGCAAAGGCCAATCACCCCCTGGATGTCTCTCATAGAGCTCTCCGGATTTCTCTCATTTGAGACCGTAGTGGCCATGCTCTATGATGGAGCTCGGACTACTATTTCTCTGCTGAATCCTATGGAAGACATCTCTTTTCAATTTCCCACACTACTGGGCATAGACTCATACCAGAACGTCTGTGAAATCATGCACTTTCCAACTTCATACAATCTTGAGTCAGACATTATCAACTGGTATTATCGGTCCAGTAATAGGCCGATAGCATATCCAGTGGGACAAAGAGTCTCGGACGAATGGACAAGGTATCTGGTCGTGTTTGCCATTTTTACAACACTAAAAGATGATACAGAATGACCATAGATGATCTCCGCTTAATGCAGCCAGGATTATCAAATCAATGCAACATTCACCATTTACATCAATGGATAGATGTTTATAACACTCAAGCCGAGTTTTGTAAGCAGGCAATAATGGAGATTGTGGCAAACCAAGATGTTTCTTTATGTGAGATCTCACTGAATTCACAGAGATAATTTGCTGAACTGTCAGAATAGGGGCCGATATAAGTAAAGTATCATCTGTACCTTGCTTCTCTCATTGAGTATATTTCAGATCTTATCACTGGCATATATATGGACATCCACATCTTGGATAGACCAGACGAGTTCACACTTGCTGGCACATTCATGACCAATGCTCCAACAGACAATCTGTTCCTGTGCCTTCCAACCATGGCACCTATGTATGATGCTGCAACACATTGTTTCAGTATCCCTTCCCTCCGAAACTCATACTACTGGTCCCGAGATTCTGCTGGCCTTCAGCCGCTTTGTCTAGAGGAAATGGATCTGTACACCCCACCCCAGATCCTCTTCGCCCCTTACCTTCATGGAATGCGTCTATCAGTTGACGAGGTCAACAATCTCAGAGCTAGGCAACGGCACGGGTCAACCCGCGGGTGTATCGGGCCTGACCCGCACCCGTACCCGCGGTGGCTGTGTACCCGTACCCGCGGGTACGGGTACGGGTTTACCCGCGGGTTTTCGCAGCCAGCACGCTCAGAAAGGAAAAGATTGGGAGTGAATCAAATAGTTTGTGGATCTTTCGCGTAATCATGCATCTTTCGTGCACGATTGGCGCGAATGAGCGAATCAAGACACAATTTTTGCACAATTTAGACCTGCTTGATGCCAACCCGCGGGTCCACGGGTTGGGCCGGGCCGACCCGCACCCGTACCCGCGCGGGTCAAACCCGTCAACCCGCACGGGTTTCGGTGACCCGTGCCGTTGCCTACTCAGAGCTTCATTTCCAAGTCATCTAACAGACCCAACCACACCATACCTTGCTCCAATTGTGCATGAAGTTTCAAGGCTACTCTTCAGTAAGTGCTTGGATAGACTAGTGACGGCCTTAATCCAAATATATTTAGATTTCAGCAAAGCAAGCATTCCAGAGCCATTTAGTTGGTCTATAGAGCCTTATGTATGTCGCTGCTGGTGAGATGATACTCTCTGTCTTTTGGCTGCATTGGACTCACTTCAAGGCAAGTGCAGAATTGGACCTCAATTTTGAACAAGGTAGGTGTGCTCGTCCTTCGCCGGAGACGGAGACAGAGCGTGTCAGAGCGAAGGTGACGGGGAGGCAAAGATTAGGAGAACGAAGGTGTGTCGAGGACGTCGACACCCTGTGAAGCCACGGTGGCATCCACGTCTCGAACCAGGACGGAAGGCTCCGTTGTCCACGAAGGCACAACGGACGCACCTCGGAACGGCAAAAGTCTTGAGAACGAGTCCTGGAACGAGTGGGCGTCAACACCTGTACACAAGGCACTCCCGGGCATTCGGGAGGGAGAAGAAGAAGCCCGAGAACCCAAAACTGGAGCGCAGCTACCAAGAGCTAAAAGCTCGCTAGAGGGCGAATCAAAACCGACCGAAAACCCACAAAGGAGCTGCGCGGAAGAGAGGAGAATGAAGGGAAGAACAAAAAAAAAAACAGGCTCCATCCCAAGGGGCAGACAAACACTGAACAGGCCCACCACGGACAAGAAGTAACCCCGATGCAGACGCGGCAGTCAGAGTCAGCCTTCCAGCTGGCAGAACCTGATAGGTTTACCCTCAGGAATGAAGCAATATGTACAAAATTGATGAAAGGCGAAGACGAAGGTAGAGATGAAGAGAATAAACGAAGTAAACTCAGCTTGAGTCACAGAGTTGTGACGACATGTCACAAAAGTGCATCCAGAAAGAAGTTGATGCATCCAGCCCATAAGCGGGCATCAAAGACTGCAGTGAGGCCAGATGAGACCCCAGATGTCCAGAGGAGAGATGGAGAGGGCTCAAGCCAAGAAAGACGGCGGGACGAAGCTGCCAAGATGAGCGCCGCCCGCAAGAAAAGAATCGTCACATGATGATGATGAGATAGGTGATGGTGGCGTGTGACTCGCCGCTTCCTTGTCTCCCACTCAGGCTGACTCGCATGCTCGTCTTGCCTGAGCTCACACTAAGGATACTGGTAGCCACCAAATGACATTACTTTCAGCCCCAATGTTCCACATGTATACATACTTACTGTGTGTAAGTTCAGGGATCTTCTGCATTTTATGTAGATTGAACTTATGGTGTCACAAGTTCATCAGTGACAAACTACTATATATGGAAGGCCGGCGTCATGCTGAGCGTCCCTGAAGAATCGTGGATATCGGTATTAATTTGGAAGGCAGAGAACTTGTCAGTGGGAAGTTGAACTGGGAACCAGTGAGAAAAGGCGGAATCTTCAACCAGGCGCCGGGTATGATGGGAATGAAGACGATTCCCAGCGCGGTCCCGGGCCGCGCCGGAACGCCGGTTTCCAGAAGATCAATCGTGGAAGCTTACGTGATGGTTACGCGGCCTCGTTCCGACGTCCATCTGCTCTGCGCTCGAAGGTTCCGTTGATCGCCCCAACACATCGGTCGCACAGCTACAGCAATGAGGACTTGGCCAACTTGAAGTCTGGGCTAACTCGGCGGTTTACTTCTGTCTAGTCGACTGGCTGGCAACTAGAGTCAGACGTCCTTGGGTTACTCGACGACGCTCCGAGTCATCTTCGACTTCTTCGACAAAACTTATCGCCCGTTGTTCTGCCCTCGGCGGCCCCGTTCATCGCCCTGGTACATCTTCTGCAGCAACAACAACGAGGACTCGGACAACTTGAGCTGAGGGCTCAGGCTCAGCGTCTATCGAGTCGACAAACTTCTGGCAACGCGACTCGGACGCCGCTCGACGGATGCAAGTCTCACGGGAACTGTTTCTCCAGCTTGTGCCAAATTGTCTGAGCCGGCGCCCAGGATTCTGGGACAAGATGACAGCACTTATTCGCTTTATTTTTGTACTATCCTAATTCCACTTGCAGCTATCGCGCGCTACGACACGCCGAACGGGCCAAGCACATCATACTCGACGCGCAGCGCTTCGACCATGCGATACGCATTCTCGAACGCAAAGACATCCACAGCAGCGAGTACACCAAGCCAGCGCTCGGTGCTGTTGTCGGCACACAACTGTGCGGCGACACGGAAGTACGCTTTGAACTCGGCCCAGGCGTTTCCGGGATTCGCTGCGATGGTCGGCCCGAGCGCGGTGGATACATCGAATCCGCCGTTGATTGCGGAGGCACAGGAGGCGTGCAGGTCCTGGATATCTATAGCCGGTCAGAATAAATACCGTGTCGATTATCGCTCACATTTCTTCGACAGCAAGACATCCTTCTTGGTACCAAGTCTCCCAACGTGGCCAGCGACAAACACATCAAAGTCGAATGTGAGCAGCACGTCGTGGGCCGCTGTCCACCCCGGGATGAAGTCGGATATCCCGAGCTGTGCGAAGGGTGCCCAGCCGGGGAAGATAACGTCGATGAGCAGCGCGACGCGCTGTGCCGGTGCGTACATGAAGAGGTTTCCCGGAGTGTGGTTGGGGCCGTGGTACGACAACTCGAGCGTCTGATTGCCCACTCGCAGGGTATACTTGTCCTCGAACGTTATGTGCGGCAGCGGGCGAAGGGGGTCGGACAACGACGCGAGCAGGCTGAGCGTCTCGCTGTGGGCGATGATGGTTGGGTGCGAGGCGTTGAAGAGCGAGGCGCCGCCAATGTGATCTGCATGGAAGTGCGAGTAGACGAGGTGCGTCACTGGGATCCGTGTCGTGTTGCCAATCGCATACAACAGCTTGTGGCCTATTGTCGGCGGTGCGCTATTCGTGGTCAGAAAATATCAAAACAACTACTCGGCGAAAACTCACTCGACCACGATGACCCCATGCGTGCTGACCAGGAACATGTTGGTGTATATTCCCTCCGTAACCCAATACGCTCCATGCCCTAGGTCGCCGACAAAGTACCCAAGCGTGCTGTTAATTGGAACCGGGTCGACGATGCTGGGAACAGGCGCGAATTGGACCTGGGGATCGCTGGGGCCTGGTGCAATGTTGAGAGAGCCGGAGTCTCGCGCGATCACGTCGTGCTCATCGCGGCCATGCACAGGTCCGTGATCACAGGCCCATGCGGCAGCAGCCAGCGATACCAGAGAGAAGATGCGTTGCAGCCGCATTCTGGGTGCAGGTGTAAGTCTTTAGCGGGGGCGCAGAAGGGACTTGCGTGTGAACACGGGAGACGGTATCCCCTCCTAGTACCCATGTTGCTTATGTATCCGTTCAATTCTATTGTCGAATGCGGGCGGCCAACATACCGCAAATGTATACGCGGTGATTCTGACGGTTACCGTTAACGGCGTGTTATATGCAATCTCGGCTTTAGCGTGCCATACGCCGCCCGACAGACAGCACCAGTTCCGGGGCCGCGGTAATTTGACCGCGGCCATGTACCCCATACTAGTATTCTCTCCTATCACAGGCCCACTCTATTCAACGTACTTCGCTTTGACTTCGTTCTCTATGCAATGTACTTCGTTCTCTCAGGTTACGAGCAATGGCTCCCATGCACGTCAAAATCCAACATATTTCCGTGCTCCGTGCTCCGCGACGAGGGAGCCCATCCGCATCTATCTGCCAGTGTGAGTGAATGACAGACGGCCGATGCCCGTGCTCAGAGTCAGACGGTTCCGATGGCTGCATCAGAACGAGAAAACGGACTAAGAACTTACCGCGCCTTTCGGGCCTTTTTACTTTTACATACAGTTGATATGGTTCCGTTCGCGTTTACAGCCCGTCAAACTAAGATGATCGGGATGTGCGAGCTTGAAGGGCTTGATTTGTCTCGTATCGTAGTAGTCTTCTTTGATACAGCAACGCCGGCGCGGTGAAACACGGCGGAGTTCCACGTTCTCGAGCGATCGGATCGAGGGTAGGGTATATGTCTTTCGTGGGAGTGCCTCCTTGAGATTTGCGCATGTAAAATCCATACGACGGCGAGTCCGTCGAGTAACCCAAAGACGTCTGACTTGAGTTGCCAGTCAGTAGACTAGACAGAAGTAAACCGCCGAGCTAAAGTAATATTAATACAGCCAGGCAAAGAGGTATCGGAAGAGAAAGATGATGCCAGTGATTGAGCTTCATCAGGAAAAAAGAGGCTCGAGACATACCGGTATGTAGCAAAAATACCTCGGCTAGCGTGGTAGGAAGCCCCCCGATTTGTAGCATACGAGTAGCCGGCTGCCGCCGCTATAAATCACTACAAATTGATCTTATAGTGCGGAGGCAAAGCTATAAATTGCTAAAATATCTTATCATATCACAGTATTGGTGGTAACAACATAGCAATACATACTCGTCTGTACAATATGTACAAGAGACCAGCACCTCAGTTTCAGAACAGGGATGGGAGGAACCCAATATATTCAAAGAGAAATCTACGACAGGACAATACAAACACAACAAACGACAACGAGATGCTACTCCAACGCGTCTCACGAGCCGCCGACCCATACGCTGCAACGGCCGGTCATCGCGCGCTAATAACGGCACATCAGACATGAAGAACGCGGGCAGAGAAAGACGCACCGGATACCCAGTGCCTTTCCCCTGCGTGTATGCGACCACCGGCACCAATGACCAGCCTGCGGATGGTCCGTGACTTCGAGCTAGAAAAGAGTGAGCAAGAGAGTGCTGGCGGCGGTGACAGACATACCGCGCGAGTGGAGAGCGTCACATTCAGCTATCAATCTGTCAGGTGCTAAAGAGAACGTTGGCGGAAGAACATACAGTGGGTTGGCTGCCTACCCAGATGCTACGCTGCAACAGCCGGGTCATCGCATGCTGACAAGAACATTTTAAACACAGAGAAAAGCTAGGTAGGAAAGGACGCACTGAATATCACTGCCCATCCATACACGAATCAGTCATCAATTGCCATCTCGGTGGATGAACCATGCAGTAAACACTAAGGGACTGTGAGCGGGAGATGCAGAGCGGGAGACATGCAAAACTCACAATCGAGGGAAGAGCTTCGCGTTGAACTAGAAAGCTGTTAGTTGGGGAAGTGACGGCGGCAAAGAACGTACGGTGGTGGAGCTCAAACGCGGCAAGCACGCCGCGTGTCTAGATAGATACTTGGTAGCAACGCGAATGTCAAATGATGCACGTACCGTGGAGAGTGGCAGCACATCGAAGGGCAGCTGTGAGGAAGGATCAGCAAATTGAAACGAAGCGACAACTGGACATACCGATTCAGAGACACAACAGCTCACGAGCAGGATTCTCGTAGGCAACCTGTGAGAAATGAGCTACAAGGTGGCAGTCGGGAAGGAGCGTAGTCACGACGGTTGCGACTCCGAGGATGGTCTGCGGAACGGGTTAGAGAACGGTCAACGGCCACAGGGCTGCACTCACCAGCATACGGCTGTCGTCCCCGAAGGCAGGAGCTGCATGAACTGGGAAAGGGAAGCGGGGACATGGTGGTCGAGAAGAGAAATGGTCAACCACCTTATTGAGAGCACGCCATCGTTTCATGTGGCTTCGAATTGATTGATTGTGGATCCCCGCCCGGCCACCCGAGTCACCGGACATGCCTCGGAAGCTGTGAGAAGCCTATGACGGAGTCGGATACGAAGGACGAAGACTTCGTATCCGACTCCGTTTCGTACCCGACTCCGTCATACGAAGGGACAATAAATATTCAAAGTAGAGAAGGGCATACAGTTTGAGGATCAGTTTGAGTATCGGAAATGTACTATTTAGTAGTCGGTATCAGACTCGGTCTCGGAGGCCTCGAACTCAGCGATTGCAGCGTCTATGGCGACCTGTGAGAGACTGGAAGCGGTCTCGGCATGAGCAATGGGCTGAGCGCCAGAGTGGAAGCTGGAAATTGTCAGCACGACGTTAGCACATCACTATTCAGGCACGTACCGAGCGTCCGTGTGGATACGCGTCAGGATCTTCTCGAGAATGGGGTGAGGAGCGGTCCGCTTCTCAAACTCCTCGAGGCTCGTTAGATGGCCGCGATAGACCGAAGCGTATTCAGCCGCAGTGAATGGGACATCGGTTCGGACGCCGCTGAGCCATTCGTCGATGCAGCATTCAATCTTGATAATGAAGATGAGTCGGGAACGGAAAAGAACATGCGAGAGACGGACCACAGTGAGTACGAGTGCAAATGCGGGCTTGGGGAACATCGGTCCAAAGAGCTCGGGATGGGTCGCACCCTCATCCCGCCGGTTGTTGAACCACATAACATTGACGATTTTTTGGATGATACGCGCGCGATAGCGGCCTTTGCGCTTGGAAGCATCGGGCGAGAATTTCTGCAAAAAATGGTCGATATTGTGATGAACCCCGTTATAAACGTACGTAGTGGGCATATCCCATATCTGACTTCAAATCTTCGGCGAGCTGGCGGTTCCTGCGCGTAGTCTGGGTGTTTTGACCGCTTTGGAAGTGGAAGAAGAGCTCGACGAGGGCGCGGGTCTTTGTCTTGAGTTCCCCGCGAAGCTGGGAGCCGCGTTTACCGATCTGACGAAGAGTTGGTGAGTATACGCGTACGGTCAAACAGATGACACACCAGCTTTGCCAGGACAGTCGAGAGCCGCATCGACACCCCGAGCGTAGAACATGCCATCTTCCAAGCATCCTGCACGAGAATCAAGTCCTGCGTTGAGTCGGGGAAGCCGCTCTTGGTCGTGAGTAAGCAGCGGTAGATGGCGCAGGTGGCGCTAATGAGTTCCTGGGTCGAGTCGTCGAAGTCGCGGGCCCGAGTCAAGCCACGATGTTGAGCGTTGACCTTCGGGGCTTGAGCAACGTGCACAAGGTCGTCAATGGTATCGTCGGATGAGCGCTGACGCTTATCCCCGGCGACGGGAGAAGGTGACCGCTCAGAAGCGGGAGATGGGCGGTGTTCCTCGTATGCGGCCAGCTCGTTACGTTGCTGCTCCTGGATGTCTTGGCGGCGACGCTCAGCACGCTCAGCCACATCGTAGGACGAGCCGGATGAGCCACTGGCTGTAGGCGGACTTGTACGAAGGTCGAGCATCATATGGCCGTGGTGAGATACATGGGGAGATGGGCGCGGGCGAACGTGCTGGAAGTTGGGAGGGTAGTTCTAGAACACGTCAGTCTTGACGACAGGAAGTGAAAAGGAGCGCCACACCTGTAGCGCATGGGCCTGCTCGTCAATCTCATCCAACCACTCTGGACGCGGACGTGCAACCTTCTCCATTCGAATACTCTGCGAAGCCAGAGGCTGGGTGCGAGAGCGACTGAATGCCCCCTGCTCGGGACTGGCCGGACGAGGACTCGGGACGCGGCTGCTACGCTGGACAAGGAATCGGGACTTGCTAATGTGGGAGTCGCGGTGAATAAACTGGGCGCCGTATAAGTATGTCAAAAGTTAGTGAGGATTTGGTTACGCACAGTCGCGTCCTTGAGCGGCACAGGGGCGGGTAGCTCACCGTCACGCCGACGCTGCTTCTGGGCAGCCTTGGCTACCTGCAGCTGGCGAAGCTCTTCTTCTTCGACCTCGTCGGCACCTGGGAATGACGATGAGTCAATGACGAGTGAAAGGAAAAGAGATGCGTACGGCGCTGCACCTCCCTCTCTGTGGGACGACGATTACGCTGGGGGCGCTGGAGCTGGGCCGCTGGCTCAGGTTCTTGATCAGGAACGTCCTCGTCTCCATTGTACTCGATAGCTGCCAGTGGGCAAAAGTCAGAAGAGAGAGAGGGATGGTGGGTAGAGTGAGAGTTACGAAGGTGCTGTTCTTGAGGTGGGTCTTGTTCCTCCTGCTCGTAGTCGTTCTCTTCATCACTATCAACAACGCGACGAGGAGGCGCCCGGCGATAAGCTACGACGAAGATAAGCCATTAGAGTGATGAGCGGCAAGGTTCTTGCCTGGAGTGACGGCAGCAGCGGAGGCTGTAGGCTGCGCCTCGGTAATGCGCTTGGAAGCGGTGGGTTTGGTCGACTTTGGAGCCATGGACGCGGATAGAAAGGCGAGTGTGCGGTGGGGCAGCAATGGAAGGTGATGATCATGTCCCCAACCCTTTTATAAAGACGCGTCTCGTTGGTCTTGTTTGTCCCGTTTGTTGACTCTTGTACACAGACGCGCGAGGGTCACGTTGGCGGAGGTCGCGTCGGTATATAAGCTGCGGGAACCTGAAACGGATTCATCATCGCCCGCCCCACATGATGATAGTGTACCCACCTGAATAACAAATACCCCTTTTCTTATCCCGCTATGTACCGCTGCCCGTATTGCCTCAGCGGCAGCTTTGCAAACACCAGTCTGGTGAATCGGCACATTGGCGCAAAGGCTGAATGTCGGCGCAAGCGTGAAGCAGAGCATTCAGCTGCTTTGGAAGCCCCGCCTACCGCCATTGCTAGAAACGCCTCGCCTCTGCCGTGGTCCCCGGCTGACGACGAGATGCGCGCGCCGATCCCCGACACTATTCCTGCCCCTGTAACGGAAACGGAAGCCCGAATCCCACCACCTCGGGGGGTTACGGTCGAAGAGGTGCTGGATCAAGACGACCCGCGGAACGCAAAACGCTATGCCGAGATCTTTCCTGGCGTCGAGTCCTTTCCGGGACGGGAGAAGTTTGTGGGGAGGAGTGGAGAGAAGAAGGGCAAGGGAGAGACGATCTTCGAGAGCATTAAAGCCGAGCAGGATGCGGCCGGGCTTTCAAAACATGCGCCATTCCGGGACGGCGAAGAACACGATCTGGCCTATTGGCTCTCCAAGAACGTGACGCAGACAGCAACCGACGAGTTCTTGAAGCTGAAAATCGTAAGTGTTTCGTTGTGCTCGGGATCCGAGACTGACAAAACAAAACTAGACCCAGGACCGCACAAAACCCTCCTTTCACAACAACTATTCATTTCTGCAGAAGGTCGACCAGCTACCAACTGGTCCCGAGTGGACGCATGAGACAATTGACATTGTCGGCGATCTTGTCGACGATGAGACAAAGGCGCCGATGGTCGAGACGGTGGAGCTATGGAAGAGAGATCCTGTTGAGTGTGTGCGAGAGTTGATTGGGAATCCCGCGTTCAAGGACCGCTTGGTATACATGCCTGAGCGCGTCTACTCAGACAAGTCGGGGAGTGACGAAAGTCGTGTTATTGACGAAATGTGGAGTGCAGACTGGTGGTGGGAGGCTCAGGTGTGTTTCCTGCGCGCGTTCGGTGTGCTCTGGCTGAAAGAAGAATAGAAACGCATACCTGCCGGCCATATCATCGCCCCACTCATCTCAGCATCCGATAAAACGCAGCTCACGCGCCACCAAGGCAATAAGAGCGCCTGGGCTGTATACGCGACCGTGGCGAACCTGTCCAAAGACCTACGACGTCAGGCATCTTCTCATGCGACGGTGTTGATTGGTTACATACCGGTCGCGAAGCTCGAGTGCTGGTCGGAGAAAGAACGGTCCCTCGCAGGGTATCGGCTGTTCCACGACTGCATGCGCTCACTTTGGGAGCCGCTGATTAAAGCTGGGGAGGAGGGTGTCGATATGGTCTGCGCGGACGGCTTCATTCGCACCGTCCACCCCATCCTCGCTGCGTATGTCGCCGACCATCCGGAGCGATGCCTTGTTGCGTGCTGCAAGGAGAATCGATGCCCGGAATGCATTGCGCCGTTCAACGACCGAGGAAATGGCACGGAATACCCGAGACGAGATCTTGCCGACACCTTGAAAACACTGGATGAGCATAAGGCGGGACTGAAGCCGCCGAAATTCAACGACGAAGGCTTACGTGCGGTATATAAGCCGTTCTGGCGCGACCTCCCCTTTTCCGACATCTTTGTTTGCTTCACGCCGGACATCCTCCACCAGCTCCACAACGGCGTCTTTGGGAACCACCTCGTCAAATGGTGCCAAGAGATTCTCGGGGAGGATGAGTTTGACGCGCGGTTCAAGGCGATGAATACGCACCCGGGGCTCCGTCACTTCTCCAACGGCATCTCTTCGGTGTCGCAGTGGACGGGGACAGAGCACAAGGAGATGCAGCGTGTCTTTCTCGGCATCATGGCAGGTGCCAACTGGAAGGTTCTCACTGTTGTCCGATCCTTAATCGACTTCATTTACTACGCTCAGCTTCAATCCCACACTCCGACGACTCTCCGCGCCATGAAGACCGCCCTCGAGACCTTCCATTCCCACAAACACATCCTCATTGAGCTTGGCGTCCGACACGCCGACCACTTTGACATCCCCAAACTCCACGCGCTCTCGCATTACGTCGAGGCGATCTGGGCTCTCGGAAGCGCCGACGGCTACAACACTGAATCCCCGGAGCGGCTTCACATCGACTACGCGAAGAAGGCCTATGCGAGCTCCAACCGGCGCGACTACTATCCCCAGATGACGCTCTGGCTGCAGCGCCAGGAAGCATTCGTCAAACGCCTGTCTTACCTCGCATGGATCGACGACAAGCTTGCGGCAGAGCTCCGCGCAAACCAGATACTCCGCGCCGTTGAAGCCACCGACATCGTCGTCCGCACTCCTGCGGCACCCCATATCCCTGCTGTCACTTACTCCATCGCCAAAAAGCCCTCCTTCCCCGATGTTACTGTTGCTCAAATCCAGACTGTATACGGCGCAATTGACTTCCTCCCTGCCTTCGCCGTTTTCATCAAGAAATACTTCCCTCGTCCTCTTCCGCCGTCCATTTACGATCGCTTCGCTGCATATAAGCAGCTTACTCTTCACCTACCACCAAACCGTTATCTCTCGGATCACCCTCGTCATTGCCGCATTCGAACAATGCCTGCTGTCGCAGCTATCCCGAGTCGTCGCAAACGTGCCGTCCCTGCTCACTTTGACACTGCACTGTTTATCGAGGACCCCGCTAGCTACCAACCTTCAGCGGGTGTTGAAGGTCTCGTCTTCCATTTTCCATAACTTCACGGTCCTCACTTTAAATAGGTCTTCGAATTGCCCAAGTTCGCTGCATATTCATGCTGCCGCCTCAATACGGCGACTACATGCACCCGCTTGCGTACATCGAGTGGTTTACCCCATTCACGCGCTTCGACAACACCACGGGAATGTACATCGTCCAGCGCTCGACACGTACCGACCGCGCAACGCACATCCAGCATCGAAACTCCGCTGTTGTCTCGGTCGAGCACCTCGTCCGCCCGTGTCATCTGTATGGCAAGATGGGGAAGGAGATTGATCGTTCGTGGAAATCGGATAACATTCTGGACAAGGCGAAGGAGTTTTTCTTTAATCCTTACATCGACGTAGATACTTGGACTCGAGACAAGCTTGTACCTAGGTAGTTTTATTTATTTGGAGTACAGTAGATAAAGTAGTGCAAATACATCTGCATAGTGGCCGGCGCCGACTGGATATCTCAATATATCATCGGCGGGAAACCACACACGAGAATATAGTCGTGCACTCTCCCTCTTTTAGCGATCTATAGCACTGGTAGCGGACTGTACTATTGAGTGCGGACTACTGCTGGTACAATCCGCTATAAATCACTAGAGATCTAAGCGAGGCACTATCTCCGAGACGCTTTTTCCTGATGTTGGACTTAGTGTACCATTTCCCTGAACTTGAATCCTAGCTTTGAGATTGAGAATGGCGCCTGCGCGCTTCTGCGACAGAGGATAGTAGTACGCGGCGCAGAATCTACCCTCGAGGCTGAGTGATTGGACAAACCGCATAAGCAGTCATGAGTGCGGAGGAAACAAGGACTTTCGTCCCTTCGTCGAGGTCCGTGCGTTGGGATTAAGCTACTAGTGTCGATGCGAACAGGATTCAGAAATATTCTTCAATACAAACTGCGAGAATAAACCGCTATTCTTCTCGAGAATCCGAGGCGGAAGAGCGCGTCGCGGCTGCGGGTAGAGTCTTGGCCCACACCTGCTCCTCTTCCCGAATCTCCTGCAGCTCCGGTAGCAGTTTCTTCACCGCCTTCCATCTCGAGTACATTTCGGTGCTCTCGACTGTTCCATGTGGATCCCACGAGACATAGACTTCGCACAGGGAAGGGAACAGACCAGAGAGGAAACGGGCTACAGGGAACTCGCCAATAATGTGGGAGTAGCCCACATCGATTTCCGTGAGGCAAATCTGGACGACGCGCTCCGCGCTGGGCGAGGCGGGATGGGAGGAAGGGGTCACCGAAGTGTCTAGTGTCAGGTAAAGACTACTCAGGGAGGGGCAGTAGCGTGCGATTGGGATGAGAACCGCCAGAGTGAGGAGTGTCACTGCGGTGCTGTCGTGCGTCTCAAGGTGTAGTGTCTCGAGCAAGGGACACGCGCGAACGAGCAGCACCAACGTGGAGTCATCCACATCGAACCCACCACGACACCGAAGAAAGATGAACGTCAACACAGGGAATGAACGTCAACACGAAAACACATCCCGCGAAAGTCCCCAGATAGCGTCTGCGTCTCCGCAGTGGTCAAGGGAGAATGAACGCAGAGAGGACGCAGATATGGTAGTAGCCACGGCAGCGCAGAATTGGGTGATCTGCGCCGTCGTCGTGTCGTTAGTCGGGGTGATTTGGAGTTCTTGGAGTTGGGAGTTGGAAAGGAGGGGAAGGAGGAGGATCAGAGTAGGCACGTCGGCCTCTGAGATGCGGAGCACCTGGAGAGTCAGGAAGGTCGGACTCGTGGGCAGCATCCGAGGGAGTGAATCGGGCGGAAAGGAATCCAGCTCCAGGCTGACAAGACCAACAAGCGTCGCGAGATGCTGAACAGCGACACCATCAACCCCAGACACATGTAGCGACTGCAGTCGAGTGAGACTACGGACAAGAACAGAAACAGCGGCACATTCTCCATCCGTCGGCTCCACGCCGTTCCCGAGTTCCAGATGTGTGAGCGGCAAGGCCCTGACGACAATCATCGGGAGGGAGGAAAGGATCAACGCGCTTTGGCCGCCAAGGCGGAGTCTCCGCAGAGTCGGGGAGAAGAACAATTTTATGTGCTGTGTTGCAACAGTTTGTTGTTTGGCCCATGAGATTTCGCACCGCAGAGACTCTAGACGAGGGAAGAGGCAATTCCAAGGCAGCCAGATAGACATGAGGGACAGCACATCGATGTACTTTCGGGATGCGAGGTATCCGAACTCGTAGTTGCGCACTCGAGCACAATATTGGCGTGGTCTGTCCCAGTCGCTGAGGGTAACTGGACGCAAAAGTGTCTAGAAGACCATGAGCACTTGGACCAAAAGAATTGAGAACTGCGGACCACGATGAGCTCACCAGCGACAATCGATGCCGTCATCGAGTCGGGCGGAAAGCAAGCGATGAGATACTGCAGAGTATCCTCCCCTGGGTCGTGCCAGAGCTGGTCTAGAGCAGGGTCTCGGAAGAGGCGACAGGTGAGTGCGAGGGCCCGCAAGGTTTTTCGATGCCGCCTGGGAACATGGCCGACCACCTGCCATACGATTTCCGGAATCTGCAAGCATCGGTGCATCCGAGTCGTCGTGGTCAAAAGACAAGGTGTGAAAATGATCGCATGGTGTGAAAATGATGGGGGACGGATCAATCACGTTAGTAAGCACCGACAACGTTGACCACTGACCGTGACGATGAAGCAAAACGACCCACTTCCGCTGAAGATTACTCCCTAGTACGCTCTCTGGGTCTTGTTGTTGTTCTTCCTGCTGTCCTGGTTGAGAAAAGCCAGCCGCGCGGCGACTCAAGCTGGAGTTCGCGAGCGGGTCGACGCTGCATGGATTCGTCTCCACTGTACTCATCACGATGGTGCGTCGCAGCTCCATATCTTCTGTTCCCAGCTAAGCCTTGTTCAACAGAACCTCGTGTGATACGTAAGATTTATTACTCTTGAATTTCGTTTAGGCTTGTCGTTGGCCACAAAATCCAAGTGAGTTGAGCTCAATCAATAAGCTCAAACAACACTGCAAGTCTGATTTGAATATGCAGGTAATCCAAGAGACGCTTGGATTTACGAGTACGCAGGTAAGTGCGTGTGTTTGGACAGTAAATTTGCGATACTGCACAAAGGGTGTGGAACTCTGTAAAGGAGATAAATGTTAGTAAATCCTACCAAACAAAGATCAAATGTGATCAGGAGTCAACTGGACTCTTTGTACGATTTAGCAGATGAGGGCGAGTAAGCAGGGAGGATTGAGCAAGGTTCTCAAAATGCACACGGGCAAGTAAGAGAAGGCTGGTGACAACTTTATTCAACGAAGTACCTGGTACAACTTGGATAGAAGTGCGACCTGGGGGGAAAGTGCTCTCTTTTTTTCCGCTGGGACTCAGGTCCTTTTATACGAACTACGGGGATCGATTACTAATCACTGAATAAAGGAATTGACTCGTTTTGCTGCGGCGCAACCCTGAAACGAACTGTGCATTGATCGTGCAGAGTCGAATAACCAATACGAACAATAGGAAATGGCTGCGCGACTGTGCCCGCAGTAACTGTGCCGCGGTGACTGTGCGCACAGTTGCTGCGCGTTTTTGCACAGTCCGCAGTGCAGAGGAATGTACCACGTGCTTCGAGCGCCGTCAGAAACCGTGTTCTGTCAAAATATTTCCTTTTTGGGAACTGGGCGTTTCGGCTGAGTTATATCGATTGTTCGTTGTGAGCGTGGTTCGGTTTTGTGAGTGATTCCATGAATTTCACATATGTGGTATCACACTCGGTGCGAACAACGTCCACGCCTTCTCCCTCAATCTCAAGAACGACACCGTCAGCGACATTGCTTGCTGCGCTCCCGCCGAAGCTAAACCTCTGCCTCATCGGGAAAAGGCCTGCGTGTAGACCAATTCATATCCTCATCCACCTGTGCCCTTGTATTCATGAACACCTTGCTCGCCGTCAGTCCCTTCGGTTTAACACCCGAAAATTCGACTCTGTGCTGGGGACGAGATTTCTCGATGTATTCATTTCCTCCGACGGCCAAACACTCTACTCAAGTACACGATGCAAGGTCCCCGGGCCAACGACGCCTGGGTATATCTCCGGCTGGGCGTTGACCAACGACGGCGCTCGTCTCGAGTGACCAACTGTTCACCATCGGCACTCCAGAGTCAGGGTGCCGTCGGGACGAGCAACATTCTGAGCGCTACAAAACCAAGGGCATGCATATTCTGACAGCCCAGTATAAGGATTTCGTCGCACTGCATTAGCGAGGTGTTATTGGATAAAGTCAAGTACGTCGTTTCTTGCCGTTCTGTCGCTGCCAGTGCCAACGCGTGCCTTACAGTATCACTGGTTAACTGCTATTCAGGCTTGGCCATGGATTGATTGTAAGACCGATAGCATTCCGCGGAATATAGAAGTGTTGAATTTCAAGTTGCATTTCCGACCAGGCTCGCATGGTAATTCTTGGGTAAGCTCAGCTAGTGCCACCACACATTCAATCCACCACGCAGAGCTGTATCTCGCACCCGCAGTACATGGCTGCTGCATCCGTGCCAGTGGGAACCTCGGTCGAACCGGGGAGCGGATTATGGTTTGAATATCCGTTTGTTTTTCTTTCTTGCTCAGACCCTCCTTTGAGCCCTTTCGTTTTACCTCCCAGCTTTATCCCCGCTTGTCGTGCTAGCTTGCTCATTCGGAATCAGAACCACTGCGACAGTAGGAGCGCTAGTACTCGACCTCCTCCTTCATATCGATTAATCTGAGGCGTCAGAGGATTCAGATATGTGCATCCGGGCTCACCAAATATTCAATCCAGAGTGCAGATCGGAGAACACCGGCAGAGCATACACGTGTCAATACCGTGTTTGAGCAGGAACCTCGGTCGAACCGAGGACTGGATTATGGAGGCCAGAGACTGTTGTGCGATTTTTTTCTGTTCTTTCAAGATTCGAACCGTTCTGGTCTGATTAAGTCGCAACCATTTCTCCGTCGAAGGCTCGAAAACTGGTAACTAAGAGAAAAATCATAAGCGCAGCAGCTCGTATTATATCCCTGTAGGGCTGACTGTACACGACCCCTCGAGGAAGCCAGTATAAATACACCTGCTCCAATGGACCATCAAGTCCAGCGTGCAGAGCTGTTTATCACCTGCACCCGCAGAACATGTGTGATAATCAGTGAAAATGCACAGCGTGTCGAACCAGACGCTGGATTAGAGGAGAAATCAGAATCTTTTTGGTCTGGCATTCGCCGCCTGTTCACGGGTAGTTAGTTGGAGAGGTTCCTCAACAGTGTGCAGGGATCTTCGGATCTCTCGATATTTTGTCGCTGGTGACTCGGAGTTACGTATTCCTGGTGATGAGGCACCAAGTAGAAAGATAGGGTATATAACTACAGGACATTTGCGACCAGGAGTACACCACTCAACAGCGACGCAGAGGCTGAGAATGCCAAAACGGACGCCTTGTGGTTGCTCCCCGGTGTTGGATTTCCTGCGCCACCCGACGAGACGTCGCTGGTACTGGTACTGGTGACCGAAGCTGCTCCAGTTCCGGTAGCCGCCGCAAGTGTGTAGTACGGAACAATGGTCCCCGAGCGGGTGAAGGTCGCGGTGCGGGTCACGAAGCTACCTCCGGGTTGAATCTGGGGTACCAGTACCAGTTCCCGGTCCACGCAGACTCCGTGTCCGGTGGCGTCAAATGTGCACGACTCGATATTGAGTTCGATAGTCGAAGACCCGGAGACCGCATAGGCGGATGCCATGTCTCCGCCGGTACTCTCGGCGATGGCGACTGAGGACGAGTGAGTGCTCGGTCGTAGTTCAAGTCTCGAATAATGACTGACAAAAGAAAGTCGTTGGGGTGCTCACGATCACCTCGGTGGTATCCGAGAGTTCCTCCGCCCAGAAGCTCACTACATCCTCTTCCACGTATGTGATGACTCCGTCGACGCCGACTGGTCCCGCAGGTATTGAAATCGTGTCGAGTATGAGCTCGGTCGACCGGGCAACCTCTTGGCTAACGCCGTAAAACGTTACGGAGGCAGCTGAAGGGACCAGTGCCTATATGAGCATCATGATGGGGGTTGAACTGGAAAGATGAGACGACGGCTCACTGGCACCAACTCGAACGTAAACTGCACAAGCAAGCGCAAGGACACCGATGGCGGAAAGCATGATGGGAAGTACAAGACGAGCGCTCGAAGGG
This sequence comes from Mycena amicta, assembly GCA_029282125.1. NCBI lineage: Eukaryota > Fungi > Basidiomycota > Agaricomycetes > Agaricales > Mycenaceae > Mycena > Mycena amicta. Next base: position 96,531 of record JARIHP010000053.1, read on the forward strand.
AAGAACTGGGGTTTATATGTGTCGCCGGCATTCAGTTTGAACAGGCGTGCTTCGAGCAGGTCCCGACGCGGTCAATGGCGGAATGCCAGTGACGGGCTGAGATCGAGAGCAGGCAGTCGAGTTGTAGATCCAGAGCGTCTCGAGAGCGGAGTACCGTGGCCAAGTACAAAAATTCTGCAGAGATCATGGTGGCAGGAGGAAAGGCGCATCATCAAGTGACGATCAGATGCTGTGACGGTGATGTCGGCTTGCTTGCTTCTCTCGTCCTTCCGGCAGCTCATGGAAGAAACGAGCAAATGCTGACCTTCGTCGATTGCTAAGGGGGTGCTTAGAAGAGAGAGCCACGGACACATCAAGGCTTGTAATTCGTCTTCGCGCGAAAAAGGCTCCGTGCGTATTCAGTTTTCCATCCAAGTCCAAGTCCAAGTGCTCACTGCTGCTTACAGTCCTCCTCGATTCAAGCTTAACCGTACAATGCCTCGCCGAGTACTCGTTCCGATCTCTGAGCCATTCATGGTCGTTGTTCGGTGCGTTTTCCACCCAGAACCATCACTTGGGCAAAGCTCATTCTCTTTTCGCAGCGACCGACTCACCGCAGCTGCCTATCCCTAAAGCGTCAACGAGGGCATAGAGAGGCACTCGGAGTGGTACGTCCGCCGTGCGTCGCTCCTCGACGATGTACTCATCATCTTCCGCAGCGACGCACTGCCAATGTCTTTACCCGGCGGCGAAGAATGAGCGCGCTTTGGCCTCGCGCCTCACACTTTCCCGCAGCAGCGGGTTCTCTACATCGACATCGACATCGACATGGACACTCACCGCGGGGACGGCGTCGAGCAGGCGTTTTACACGACCGACCGCGTTATGTGCGCCAGCGTCCACAACGTCAGCGACTTCTTTCCGGGGACGGGCACTCGGGCCTCAGGACGACTGTGGACGGGGGAGGGCAAGGGAAATGCCCCGTTGGACGATGGGATTACAGACGAGTGTATTCGAGCCGGTGCGTTACACCCACCCGGTCCTCTCTCATTCTCTCACATACACCAACCAGGTCCGAGTCATGGCGCGAGTAACCGACGTCTGCCGACCCACCACTATCGTCCTCCAATGCAGCGCCGACTCGCTCTCAGGCGACAAACTCGGCGGCTTCAATCTCTCGTTCTCGGGACACGCCCCTGCGACTCTGCGTACAACTCATCCGAAAATACAACCTCCCGCTCGTCATCCTCCCCGGCGGTGGTGGCGGGGGCTACATGTACACTGTCAAGAATGGTGGACGTACGAGCCCCGGGCCGTATCTGCCCTCGGTCTGGAGAACGATATCCGCGAAGAAGCGATGGCGCGTTGGATCGGGTTCGCTGCGTTTTGTATTTCTGTCGGCTGGAATGGCACCTTGCTGACCCTCTGTATACGTGCAGGGAACACGCACTGGGGCAGCTGCAAGAGCTCCGGGGGCGCCCATTGAGCGTCAGCTTCGGGTCGACTGCGACTCGCGAGCGGGAATGACGGGTTGGCGAGGGACGAGCTAGATGAGAAGTCGGCGCGTGAGTGGGATCTCTTTCCTCCCCCTCTCTTTCTTCTCTCATTCCAATCCCCACCCGACTACTGCGTTTCTTTTTCCTTCCTCTCCATCAATATTCCATTCCATTCCTGCCCTCCCCCTTTCCGTTTCCTATTCGCTCTCGCAATCGCCTCCATTGGGGACTCGTTACATCTTCCCTCTCCGTGGTCCACATACATATCCGTTTCCCCTGCGGCATCCTCCCATACCAACCCTATTGCTCTGCTCCGTCAGGTCCGTGGATAACTCGCTATCGTGCAGAATCCTCCTTCCCTTCCACTTCTTGTCCTTTCTCTGACGTACCTTCTTCACAGTCCGCACCTTATACTCGCATACGTCGATATTCACTGCCTCTCTGTCCTACGCCTTTTGTATCTCCTCCTCCGTCCATCGCAGCGACTCATTCCCCCACACTTGTCCCGGCGAGAACATACGCTCTACATGTACGTCTACGACCTCCGAGCGCAACGGGAACGGGTCACACGGATTCTTTTTTCTTCTTTTTGTTTTTGAATCGCTTCGCAATCGCCTCTTGTCACTAAGTACTTCTTGCTTTCCACTTTCATCAGGTTTTCTTTGCCTCTGCCCAGGCCTATTCCATATCGTTCAAGCACCAACCATTACATCCTCGCTGTCTGGAAGACAGGCTGGTTCGAGCCTACATCCTCGCCAACCCCAGCTGACCCAGCGTACAACACGCATGCGCAATCGATTGACTCATCCGTCGTCGGCTAAACGGTGCTTATACATCCATTCCATTCCACTCCTTCTTCCTCCCGTCCTCGGGTCGTCTGACTCGTCTCGGCCTGGCTCGAGCATCATCGTCCCTGACCACCGCCTATAAAACGAGGAGGCGAGAAGCAAGTGGCTCCAACCCAGCACCAGCACAATCATGTCGACCCCGACCCTGTTCACCCCGCTCAAACTCGGCAGCAGCACAATTTTTCTATTTCCGGCCGTCGTCTGAAGGAGCACGCTGACTCGCGAGTCGCAACCGTGCCTCCAAGACCGTCCCGAACGACATCATGCGCGAGTACTACTCAAGGCGGCGCGGGGCTCATCGTCACCGAGGGTGTCCTTATCACCCGGCAGGGGTACACCCGCCGTCGTTCTCCCTCAGTACTCGGCTGACGACTCCTCAGGACTGAATGGCAAGAAGCACCCGGTCTCTGAGCCCAATCACACATCGATGGATGGAAGCAGATCGTCGACGCGGTACATGCGACTGGTACTGGGAGCAAGCGCGCAGCTGTGGCATCTCGGTCGCGTCAGTCATCCCGACGCGCCCGAGCAGATCGCTGCGGGAGTCCCGGTCTACGGCCCATCCGCCATCTCTGCTCGTGGGGGTAAGTTCCGCTTTCTACCTAGCGAGCCGGGATATGTTGCCGTGCGTTAGCGTCTTTATTCCCTCTCGTGCTACGCTAGCGGCTGAAGATTTATAGCCCACGGAACTCCCGGACCCAAAGACCATCATCGCGCAATACAAGCAGGCGGCGATAAACGCAAAGGCAGCGGGGTTCGACGGCGTTGAACGTGCGTCCACCTAACTCTTCCCTTCTTCTAACTTTGTAACCAACCCTTCGTTACCACAGTACACGGCGCAAACGGCTACCTCATCCACCAATTCCTCGACTCTTCCTCCAACCACCGCACCGACGCCTACGGCGGCTCCGTCGCCAACCGCACTCGCTTCGCTCTCGAGGCACTCGCAGTCCTCCAAGAGGTCTACTACGGCCCAGACGTCTCCATCAAGCTCAGCCCCACCGACGGGTACAACGACATGGGGATGCTGCTGCCGGACACCATCGCGACATTCGGCCACCTCCTCCAACAAATTTCAACCCTCCCCACGCCGCTCGCCTACGTCGTCCTCGCGCGGTACAACCCCTTCCTCGACGCTGAATTTGACGGTAAACCGCGCGCCACGAAGCACGACGTGCTCGAGACGTTCAAGAGCTACCTCCCCAGCGGACGCACGCCCTTGTTCCTCAACTCGGGGCTCACCCCCGCCGAGGCGGAGGAGCTTATTGGTAGTGGCGCGGTCGCAGGCGTGTTCTTTGGCGTGCCCTGGCTCACGCATCCGGATCTGGGGAAACGCATAACGGCGGGCAAAGCCCCTCGATAATGTGCCTGATTTCGCAAATTTTTATGGTGCGGAGGGTGTTGACCCCGCGTTGGGGTACACGGATTACAAGGCCGCGGTGTATTGAGGACGTGTAAATCTATAAATGTAGAGTTTCCGGTCCAAAAGGGTTTGCTAGCATCGTCTCAAGTTCAAGGCAGCGGTCTCTCGGACAGTCGGACTGCTTCGAGACCAAGTAATTGAAGTAAAGTTCACGTTCGCATGAGAGCAGATGACGGCTCCGAGTCAATGACGTTTGGTTAGCCACATGCGGAATGGCGAGAGCAGTTGATCCCTGGAGTAACCCACTGTTCAAATACTACATCGGCCTGAATTGCTCAGTGAACGGAAATTCTCGGGGACGGTCGGTTGCCAACATCATTGATCCGGCCTGCTGCGTCTGTCACCTCCTTGAATTTTTCTCTACCATCATGGCGGCGAATCCGAATCCCGAGCCAGCGGAGGACACCAGTATATTCCAACAGATATCTCGTTTTCTCCAAGACGCTTCTCCGAGTCCGGTGACTCGGAAGAGTGTCAAGAGCTTGCGCAGGCGGTGAGCACCCAACACGTCTCGGTATCCAGGAATCCGCATCGAGTAGCCCACCAGATCTCACGGCGGCTCGACGCAGTCTGAGCTCCATGGACTCGGAGGTCCAGGTACGCTCAGTCTCCTCGCCTCATGCCAGTGTCCATGCGCACCTAACATCTACGCTCAGTCTCTCTAGCCAGCCAATCGACTGCACCTCACCCCGTCGCCGATTCTGAGCTCGAAACGGTCCGCGATTGGCGCCATCGACTCCGGAAACGATTCCTCAGTCGAGTCAGTTCCAGACAACCCGAACCCCTGCTGTCTGCTACGGTAAGCAAACAATCCGTGCAATTCATCGTATATCTCAGGCTGACCCTCGAGTAGGAAGCAGTCGAGATGGACGAGCTCTTCACTGTATTAGAGAACTACGGAGATCGCATGATGCTGCACTACTTGCTGGTGAGGTGATTTCTTGTTCCTGGGCACTACTAACCTTCAATCCGTTCTCCGGAGTACTCCAAGATCGGTAAATTCCTGTGCCGTATCTTGCTGCTCGACCCAGTGAAGCTCTCGGGTCATGAAGAGTTCGAATTCTGCGACCACCTCCATGCGCTGGTGAAGGTCTATGCTCGGATTCTGGATCGAGCCGACGCTGTAGCGGGGACCAACGTGACGACAGAGGATACTAGCACTGAGGGTGACATGATGGTGGAGAGCCTGGTTTAATCAGCTTGTCCTGTCGCTCAAGTAGTTATCTCCTGCAACCAACTGAATAGCGCCGTGAAATGCGCATAATTACGACATATGCAAAACTGCAAATACATTTTCTGTGTTCCACGACCAGATTCAACCACTATGGTAGTGGTATGCGCCATACCACCCACGGTCCAACATGGAGCATGCCTCCAGTCACTCTGGTCTCAGTGAGGACTTGAAGGCAGCTGATTATAATCCTGCCTTCCGCTCAGCCTTGTCTCTGGTATGGGCAGGACATCGTGCAACTCAGGCTCGTTTTTTTCTTCTCCGTGATATTCCATGGTAAGATATCATGTAAATTCACATATTCCAAAGGAAAACAATTACTGTTCGATGCATGTCGCCATGTCCTGCTGGTCGTTGAACAGTTGATGGACTCTTGCCAAATGTTCCTGTGATACCCAGGTACTGTACCATTCAGACCATATGTTTGTGTAATGTATCAACGGAGCCCATGAACTCAACCTCTGCAAATGCGTACTGTATAACCTCAAAATGTTTCCAAATTAGCCTAAATTACATCAAAATTTTGCCCGGCATGATGCCGGTCTTCCAATATAGTAGTTTGTCACTGATGAACATGTGACATGATGAGTTCAATGTGTAATCCAGAAGACCCAATAATCTTAACGTGAGTGCACGTGCAGAACAGTGGAGCCGAAAGCATTGGTGGTACATCTCAGTCAAAATTGAAGTTCAATGCTGCACTTGTCTTGAAGTGAGTCCATGCAGCAAAAAGATAGAGAGCAGCATCTCACCAGCAGCGACATACATAAGGCTCTATAGACCAACCAAATGGCTCTGGAATCCTTGCTTTGGTGAAATCTAAATACATTTGGATTACTAAGGCCATCACCATTCCATCTGAGCACTTACTGAAGAGCAGCTTTGGAATTTCATGCACAATTGGAGCAAGGTATGATATGGTTGGGTCTGTTAGATGACTTGGAAATGCAGCTCTGAGGTTGTTGAGCTCGTCAACTGATAGACGTATTCCATGGAGGTGAGGAGTGAAGAGGATCTCGGGTGGGGTGTACAGATCCATTTCCTCTAGACAAAGCGGCTGAAGGCCAGCAGAATCTCGGGACCAGTAGTATGAGTTTCGGAGGGAAGGGATAGTGAGACAATGTGTTGCAGGATTATACATAGGTGCCATGGTTGGAAGGCACAGGAACAGGTTGTCTGTTGGAGCATTGGTCATGAATGTGCCAGCAAGTGTGAACTCGTCTGTTCTATCCAAGATGTGGATATTCATATCTATGCTGGTGACAAAAACTAAAATATACTCAATGAGAGAAGCAAGGTGCAGATGATACTTTACATATATCGCCCCCTATTCTGGCAGTTCAGTAAATTACCTCCGTGAATTAAGTAACATCTCACATAAAGAAACATCTTGGTTTGCCACCATCTCCATTATTGTCTGGTGACAAAACTCGGCTTCAGTGTTATAAACGTCTATGGTTTGATATAAATGGTGAATGTTGCACTGATTTGACAATGATGGCTGCATCAAGCGGAGATCATCTATGGTCATTCTGTATCATTATTTAGTGCTGTGAAATGCCAAACAACTAGCCACCTTGTCCATTCCTCTGAGATTCTTTGGCCAACTGAATACCTCAGCCCCTCATTGGACAGATAATACCACTGGCAGTTGAATATGTTTGGCTCCAGATCATATGAAGTTGGAAAGTGCATGATTTCATAGATGTTTTGGGTTGAGTCTATGCCCAGTAGTGTGGGAATTTGAAAAGAGATGTCTTCTATAGGATTCAACAGGGAAATAATGGCTTGAGCTCCGTCATAGAGCATGGCAACCACATTCTCGAATGGGAGAAATCCGGAGAGCTCTTCGAGAGACATCCAGGGGGTGATTGGCCTCTGAAGCCCTGCATAGCTGATGTCCTGCAGAAGTGGCCGGTTCTTCAACCAATCTGATGTTGCAAGCTCAGAGGATCCTAGACTGATTTGCAGTCTTCCAGTTGAGTGGCAGTACCACTCGGAGTAGCTTCTGAAGTTGTGTTCATTGAGGCTCACCCCTGCATCTTCCTGCAGGTATTGAGTGGAGCTCTGTCCATAAATTAGCCAACTATGAGATCCAGTTGAATCATTTACAGTGAATTGTTGAGACTACAGAATGTTTCAGACCGGAAGACATCAACTTCTTGAATTTACCGTGAGGTGGCACAACAACTTTTTTGATATACTTGATGTGCACATGCCCCAGATAGTCCACAGGGGGATTAAATCTAGAATGAAACTCAGCCATTGCCTGGAAACCAGGCTAGGAGATACCATCATGGTAGATCAGTGCATTCATAAAGTGAGAGTTTGTCACACCAAACAGCTTTGTGAAATTGAAAGAGCTTCAAATTATTCAGTGACTGGCATTAGGAAGAAAAGGAAGAAATAAACTTACAGGATGTGCTGTTGTTGAATCACATCATCCTTCCACTAGAGCCCAAATAAAGTGATATTCCAAAGTAGTACACTCACTCACCTTTCCAAAGTTCAGCCCTTTATATGCCACAACCGTAAATGGCTCTGCGGAGGGAAATATCTTGGCATGATAAATCATCTTCTCTCCGACCACAACAGCTTTGACACGTCCAGTGCGAGTGGTACGGCGCTCAACAATTGTGGCCTTGCCGACCATGTTTCGCAGATTTATGGCACCCCACTTGACACGATGGAATTCTAGTGATGTGTAAGACAAACAAATAGTAGGTGAATATCCGGTGCTCACGATCTTCATCCTTCTCCTCCTCAGCAGTCACCTCGGGCTCATGACTGTTCTGCTGGATGACTTGGTGGAATATGCCCCCAGTAATGGTGACATTATGGACATCGTTGAAGAAGGCGGCTCGATCTGCCCGCTGGATGTGCTGGGACAGTGCCGATGCTTGCATGGGCCCAGTTCGGGCCAGCTGGACGCCAGGAGGACGGCGCTGGGATAGTTGTTGGCGGGGCATCGTGGAGGTGAGAGACAAGGTGCGAGGCGTGGGCTGTGCGAGGCTGCACTGACAGGCTGTGAGTGATTGGCAGATAGATGCCTCACCTGCTTCTAACGCGGACAGCGTGGAATTCGGCGCATGCCGGGCCGGCAATATTTTCGGACAACAGCTACAATTGAAGAGAGGCAGGTAAATGGTTGACATCCGGCATCGGGAAATCCAGGAGAATATTTCCAAAGAGTAGCTGGTTGATGAGAGACTCGGCCATTCGTCGTTGAGAATTACAAGGGCGCCTTTCAACTTGCAATGCACTGGCCAGTGTGGGCAAGGTGACGGAAGAAGGATTAGATTTCACCCCTGCATATCGTAACAGTTGACAAGAGTCCGTCCGAGTTATCCGTTCGAGGTACATACGAACATGCGTCAAACGTTGAGTGTTCCTTCGGCAAATGTGAATCGACAGTTCTATCTTACCACGGAAACAAGAACGAGCTCGAGGCATGCGCCCGCGATGTCCTGCCAGACTCGGACTCGGATCCATTCCATAGGCAAGATCGAGCAGGAAGGCAGGAGATTCGACGTCCAGCTAGGATGCCGAGCGGAATGCAGTATTGAGGATACACCCAGCAGTTGAGAGATCCCGTGAGTCCGGCGAGAATGCCAGCCTGCGTCAGAAATCAGACGTAAGTACTCGCGATATCGATCGTAATTTGTAAAAGCAAGCAGGTCTGCGTGCAGTTTTCGGACAGAGGTGAGATATATTCCAGGGAAAACGCTCACGCAGAGAACACTGACGTTGGTTTGACGTCTTTGAGCTTGTTACAAAGGCGGCGTTGGCGAAAAACTTGAAGGCGAATCGCGAAAGCAGCAAGTGGCGGAGAGTACTCGAGTACGAGAATCAAGGCGGTGGCCGCAGGAAGATAGGATGAGCGCATAGAACGCTCTGGTCGGCCCTTCCCGCACGCAGATGCCAGACTAGATGGAGGTGGAAAGACAGAACGAGCACGCCGAGCGGATCAATCATTTGTTGGTAAGCAACGGACACCTTCGACCGCAACGACGACGAACGAAACGACCCGACACTCTGCAGCCGCACCACCCTCTGTAATCCACCTACCGGCGGCTACGCGACGAGCGCTAAACAGCGTATCCTGATTGGAACGGTGGCATGGCACGAGCACAATTCGTTCGTGTGCCTAGGAGGCCATCGGAATTGGTATGTGGCCAGTTTTTTGCATATGCTGAGCCAGCTGACACAGTTTCTTCGAGTATAGGTCCAGGATGATCTCAGAATCTCCACTCCTTGTACGTGTCATTCGTGCCTTCGATGTGCGAGCTCACCGTTTCCCAGAAACCAGTCTCAAGATGGCACACTCATCGCGCTCGCGCTTCCCTCACGATGACGGCTACAAGAAGCCGCCGCGCCACTGGTGCGTTGCCGTGTCTATTAGTCCTCGTCCTCCGTCTGACTTTCATGTAGTCCGACATACACCTCCTTGAAGAACCCCGCACGCCGCTTAGCTTCTCCGCCAAACCGTGACCCCCCACGAATCTCACTCCGGATAATACCTTGGTAGTAGGAGAGACAGCGAAGAGTTGACGAAGGGATACGATTCGAGGCCTGCATTCGTCGAAGCGGTGCGTGGTCATCTCATCTCTCCTCCATCCTGCCCTGATGCATCCCTCCAGATTCTGCGCAAAAACAGACAACTCATACCTCGACACTGTCTTCTCTCTAGACTTCCTCTCCTCCATCACTTCGTCCTGATCGACCCTACGGCTGAGTCGCCCCGTCCTTGCAACCTGGCGCTATGCAGCCGACGCCTGTCTTGGACACTGGGCAGAGGAAGCTGCCCGCTTTGGGCATGTCTCTGGAGATGAACGACGTGTTCCGCGAAGGCTGGGCAGTGCAGTGTCTCGCATCGTAGCCCCGCACGGAAGAAGACACAGCGTCTACATGAAGCTTTCCTAGTTCCCTCCGGCGCATGGAATGCGCTCGTTCCCGACGGTCGAATCGCAACGCAAAGTCGCTTTTGACGGCCGTATCAAAACGTGCAGGCAAACCCCGCGAGCCCTCACTCTCCTGATGCCACCGCCGGTCGCCATGTCCTCCGAGCCACCATCCTATCTTCCACTTCCGCCTCTCGTTAACTGGTCCGCGGACGGATATGCGACCGATGCAGACTACCGACGCCCCGTACACCGTTGGCCGGACGAGAAAGTGATGTCTGGGAAGGCTCGTCGCACGGCTGGAGTACGCTCAGGCCGATTTGCGGACCTCTACAAGCGATTCGGGAGCCCGACGCGGAGCCCAAGCGACTCGTACCTCGGCGCTGTCCTCTTTACCCTCTCCTCGTCGCCCTCGTGGTGGTCTGCCGTTGCAAGCTGGAGGCCACGTCCAGCCTTGAACATGGTCAAATGTGGACGCAGCTCGGGAAAGAGCCACGGATGGGAGATGACGCCTACGCCAACTCAAGAGGGACGTTAGGGTCGCTTTCGTATGCTCGACGCCAGACCCTCTGCATCTACCGCCATCTTGCCGTCGCCATTCGACGTCCGCCTCCGTTATGGCCCACGACATAGTATCCCGCTGCTGCTGATGTGGTGGGCATCCGGGGCATCGACGCTGCTCATTGGGGAACTCATCGGCGGAGCAATCTTTGGCGATCTTTTGCCCCGCGTCGAACAAGCCCTTCCCGAGCGTCGTAGTCGTTTACGACCCGAACGCTGCATCCTTGGATCTTCGTCGATGCAAGGAGGGTATATATCCCGCTCTTTGGCGAATCGTGTCACTGTTAGGCTACTTTACTTCCAAGAGCTTTGTAGTAGCGGGCTTAGACACGAGTACGGTGGGCAGCAGTAGGATACGAGGTAGTCATAGATGAATGGAAAGGGAAGAGGCCCAACCACACTTCGAGCCCAACCGCCCCTCGATCCAATCGCCAGCGAAACTGCTCCGGCGGCGCTGGTAGCCGTCACCAGCTGAGAGCATGCTGTAGCGGTTCGTCCGTCCGTCAGACCGACCCTCTTTCCGCCTCCCCTAGTTTTTATTCCACCTGCTAACCATCTGCATTCATCTCGCGCCGTCGCACATGTAAACGCCGTGACCCATGCGGAGCGGCTCTGCTGGATCGTCGCCATCGGTCGTCCGAGACCATGCTCAGGTCCTTCCGCCGATATGCGCACTCGCTTGCTGATCTCCCGCAGACCTCCCCGTCCGATATCGTCTCGAGCTGCTCGCACACCCGCTCTGCCGTCATCAATGTCATCCCTCAATAGCCATGGGTTGGGACGTGGGACCATTGGATGTGTGAGGAGGATCTGCATGCTCGTCCGCTTCCCTCCCCGCGTCCCAGGCCCAAGGCTACCCAAGCTCGACTTGGAGACCATCTTCCCCATCGGAGGTGTGGTGTCTCTGGATTGTCGCGGGACGCAGGGAACCGAAAGCGATGGAGGGGGGGTGTCGTCGACTGTGATTTCCTAAATAAAGGCAAATGTCAACGAGAAGAACTGGGCGAGCGAGAAGAAATGGCTTACACTACATGCAGCGCACCACGAAGGTCATCCAGGACGATGAGGGATGCAAGTGCGTGTCTGAGACCCTTTGCGAGGCCCGCGCGCAAAAGAGTCATCGATGGACACCTCCGCCGCCGACAGTCTGGGGCAGATATGGGTCACTCAGGTGGACTCGCAAGCTCCTCCTGCCTGAGCTCACAGCAAGGCAGATCGAAATCGTCTCTCCGTCTGGCAAGAGAATGGAGGATGAGGGTCGAGAGTGTGATGCTCTTGTGTGGGTGTGCGCGTGGGGTCAGCCGTCCTGGGAGGCGAGAATTTACGCTGGGGAACAAAGCAGCTGAATGCTCGCCCGCAACAATGGGAGACGCAGGAACGGCTGAACCCGTACGCATAGGAAACCGAGGGTCAGATGAGCAAGACCCAGAGCAACCAAGCGTGGTCGAAGAGAGAAAGAAAAGGGATGGGAGGGTGGGGCAGAGAAAACAGTGGAGGAGAAGTGAGTGGAGGACGAGAGGCTGTAGCGAGACGAGGTGATGGACGTGCGGAGCAAGGACAATTGATGTGATGATGTTACATCAATGTGCTACATCCTCTATCGCTGCCTTGCCTCCCAGCAGGAGATACATCTAATTAGAATACTGTACTATTTCGACCTTAAGTTCAGAATTTTTCCTTTTTTCGTGCCCGAAGAGGCCGAAATTTTTTCTTTTGATTTTAGACGAATAAAAACGAGGACTTTTTTCCAGGAACTTACGCATTACGCGAACTTATGGTCGAAATAGTACAGTATGGAGGAGACGCACCAGTTGTGAATGCGACGCACTTCTTGGAGAACGAGAACGGCGGGACGGGATGTACCTGGAGAGTGATTGTCAGCGAGGGAAGACTACATAGAGCGAAGACCAGACGAGACCTACCAGCGTTCCCCTTGTACCGATGACGAGCACACCCGTACTATGTGCTTTCCTGAATCCTCGAGGAATGCCAACGGGAGCTGGTGCGTTATCCAGCAATACCCAAGTCTTGCGGTTCGTGTGCATAGTCATTGGGAAGGACTTTTCCTAGAACAGCGTTGGGGGAGACAGTTCCCTACATAGTCGGACTACGTCGTCCCTGCGTAAAAGTGTGAGTGAGGTTATGCGAATGAGGGCAGCGAAAGACACGCACGGTCACTGGCAATGCAGCAGAAACCGGACACGGTCGATGAGCTTGTCAAGCTTTTCGGCAAGGGCGAACGTCCGCGAGTGTAGGTGTCGTTTGTTGTCTGCCATCCATCCGCCGCGCGGGAGACAGCTCCATAGAGCCCATCCAGTATGCGGTAGTCGGTGTCGGTCGTCGTCAGAGCGACATAGGCATCGAGTCGTGACGGCAAACGGAAACTCGTTAGGTGAGGAGGAACGCAGGACCCTTAATGCGTTGCAGCCGAAGTCATGGAAGGTACGGAGAACCCGCAGGTCGCGCGGGGAGTCGTCGGGGACAATTTGAATGAGCTGCACTGGGACACGAATGAGGGAGGATATCACGTCGAGGTGGGAGAACGCACTGCCTCCTTTGGCACTGCCGGAGAATCCAAACCCCCAGCGTCGCTGATAGTCGTTACAGTTCGACTCTCGAAAGTGGCAGCAAGCGTCAATCGAGGTTTCTGCAGTAGGACGCAAAGACTACGCGGATAAGCCATGAGAATATGGGGAGTACGAGGACGACACATGCAGTGGGAGACCAGCTCTTGCAAGATCCCGTCGGCGAGTTGGCAGTTGGAGTGACATACGTCGTTTTGACGTGCGCCTGGGCGGGCGGCTCGTGGTCGAAGGTCGTTCCCGTGGTCGAAAGTCGTTCCTGCACAGGCAACGACGTCGTGCTTAGTCGAGTGCGTACCGTCGTACTGCCTCGGCAACGATATGGGTGCAGTGCTGGATGTGTCTGCCCCGGGCCCGTCCTCGAATCCCGATGCGGGATATTCTCCTCCGCGGGTGACCTGGATGCATTCGTCGTGCGCGGATATGGCTGCCGAGCGTCCGGGATCGTATTGTCGTGCGGGAGCAAGCTTGGTTAAGCATGGAGGGCGAGGAGTTGGAGATGAGTGGAGATGAAGTATCGGAGAGAGTCATTCGCTGGGTGGGTCTGTGGCGGCGCGACATGCTCGGGTTGGGTTGCTGTTGCCACGGAAGATGAGCGAGTCGTCGAGGAGCGAGGTGAGGCCCACGTACCGTACAGACTGAGTCTCCAAGCGCTCCTCGCACTCTTGCCGCCGTCATCCATCAACGAGGTATATTGTCGTCGCTGAGACCCAATCTATGGTCTTGAAGCCTCCACTTCTATAGATCTAAGCACTAAGACTCCAGGAAGGTCAGAATCTGCTCGGTGAAGCTCCCACTGCACGCACCACAAACCTCCCGTCAACCCAGTCGCTGCGGGACATCGATTCCGTGCTACGTGCGGCACCGGAAGAGAGTCGTTAGGTCGCGGGAGACCTAGGTGGCCATGGTGGTGCACCGTGAGGGAGAGTAGGCGACATCGTGGTCGGGAGCAAGCGCGATGGTGACGACCGTGACACGCCTTCTCACGACTTCCACTCTTCACTGGCGACTGTCCTGCTTCTGTACGCTCTCGCTTCTATTCAAGGCCATCCAAATCCCGCGACTTTCTCAGTGGCCATTCTTCGGCATTCATGACTCTACCTTGTGAACGCCGAAAACATTCAAAAGCGAACCTCCTCTGAGTCCTCTCTTTTAAGTCTTTACTGGCGACTCTGCCTAGTTCTGTACGGTGCTGTTATACGTCTTCCTTTTGGCCCCGGTCATCTACCTCCTGAGGAGACCATCTCGGTCGCTCTTATTCGACATTTATCCGGCGAAAAAGGAGTCAAAGCAAGCTGCAGCAGCGTCGTATTCCGAGCCCAGAGTTGTTCGGTTGGCACCATTATGTAGTACTGTACTGGAGTTCCATCTGCGCCACCACGACTCCGATGTTCAGCCTCACGTTGTCAATCCTCACGTTTCGCCGTCGGATCATCATCCCTCTGAGTCAATCTTCACCTTCGCTTCCCTGCAAGTTCAACAAAGTTGGAGCACTCCCAGTGCTGTATGCCCTAGGCGAAATTTCTCGAGCTCCATCTACGCGGACAAGACTCAGGGTCGGATTCAACCTAGCCTGTGGCAACACACGCAAAACAAACGCCCAAGACGGCGCTCAAATTCAGCCAGAGCCGATAAATGAACGACGCATATTATGAACTTGTGGCGAACGGAAGCTTCACGAATACAAGGCAGGGCTGCGCTCTGCTCTGCCCCTAGAATTTGAAGCCAGAAATCTCAAGAGTACATTAACTCAGCCATGCATGGTTCAACTGAAGTGAGTCCCCATTGCTACCCCGAGGCTGCGCTCTCCACAGAGAATCTGCGATAGAACAGGTTCATGAAATTGGTGTATTTCAAGTTATGCCAAAAATTGTTCGACATGAATCTACGATATGTACTCGAACAACAGCTGTGAGGCATTGGACCATATCCCGGCAGCCTCGTGTGGTCGTGCTGGAAAGCGGTGTGAGCGATGAGCGCAGATAGGCCCGGGGAAGCGAAGGGAGCAAGAGGCAAATTTGACGTGTGAAGAAAAAGCTCAACTCGACAGTTGACAGATTGGCGCGCACGGCGCACTCGGCGTAGCTCGGTCAAGGCTCACCTCGAGGCTTGAAGCTGTGTGAATTAGACTGTACAAGGGACGCCGGGGCTACGCCCCGGCATTGAATTTGAACAGAAGGAGTATGCATGTATTTAAGCAAACTCGACGCATCAAAACAGATTCAACGACATACTAAACGGTCACTCCAACTCTACACCAACATCTCCGGGAAGGTCACATTCGTCGTTGTTGACTCCCCGGGCGGCAAGCGCACACGTGCATTTGTGCGGTTGCGAATCCTCGAAAGCGCGGTGTAAAGCTGGCCGTGGGAGAACACCGGACGCGTTAGATCCACACCAAGCCTGTTCAAAGTCATTCCCTGGCAACTATTGAAAGTCGTTGCATAGGCTGGCGCCAGTGGGAACTGCTTTCGAATGAGGGTGTGCTTCGAGGGCAGAGTTGCCTCAAATGGGATGCGCGGAATGAGGAGCTCTTCATCGTCTCCTTGGCCGAGTCCAGAAGCGAGCGCGCGCAGAATCCGCACGGTGATAAGACGTTGGCCAACGTTCGTAACAACAACGCGCGTGTTTTTTACTAAACCGCGGTCGATGGAGAAGTTTCTGAGCAGGCGGAAGATCGCGTTTGTCTTGATTATGAGCGCATGGCTCGGAAGGCCCGGCGGAGTGTTCTTGGCAACATAATCCAGCGCTCCGGCAGGCGGAATAACACCAAGATCTTCGCCCTCTTGGAATGAGTCGGCCGAGAAATAAGTGTTTGCAACTCCGTCGATGAGTTGAAGGACCGTGTTGTTGTAAGAATCCACTTGGATGTTGGTTGGGGCAAGAATTGCGCGACCCATGCATGCGAGCGGGTCCGAAAGGACATCTGGAGGATAGACAAAGGCGAGTAATGATTCCGCGGTGTCAACCTTCTCGAGCATGTGCAACGACACCTCCGGTCCCGCACCATCTCCGATCGCGTCCACAAAGTGGGCAAATTCGAGGTCTTCAGCATTGCGGATGGGCTCCGTTAAGCGCAGGATGGTGAAGTGCTCCCACAGCGGCGACGATTTAATCGATGCATCCACGATCTGTGAGCGAGAACCCCCACGCACGACAGGGCATGTTTGACGAAAATCACCCAACAAAACGAACACCTTGCCACCAAAAGGAAGCCCATTCCCCATAATATCGCGGAGTAGTGTGTCGACACATGCGAGAACAGCACGGTTGACCATCGGGGCTTCATCCCAGATGATGAGACTGGCACGGCGGATCAACTCAGCTCGGGAGCTTTCGGGCTTGATGGTCGACTTCAGAAATTCGTTTCGTTCGTTGACCGGAACCTGTAGAGACTAAGGAAAATGTGATGAAATACAATGAGGCACAGACCTTGAACGTGGAGTGTGTAGTTCGTCCACCGGGATAGAGCTGGGCGGCGAAGGCAGAAGTTGCAGTTGGAATTACGATTTGGCCGAACGACCGAAGTTTGTCGCACAGCGCGGTGATCATCGCCGTTTTTCCTCGTCCGGCTTTCCCATCAACAAAAACGCACAGCGGCTGTGAGGTCATTACGGCGGAAAGAATATGAGTGTAAACTTCGAGCTGCTCGGGCTTGAATATGCCGATCATATTGTTCGCGCGCGTCTCGAGTTCATCAGCAATGGAGCCCCAGCGTTGCAGCTCGTGCATGACCTCCGCTGTGTGAACTGTTGGCTCAGGCAGCCCATAATCACTGAGTTGTTTCCCATATTCCTCGAGCAGACGGCTCAAGTCGTCGAGGGCCAGATTCAGTCCGAGGTCCAACACATTGCCATGTTGGAGCGTGAAATCACGGGAGAGTTCGATGTGGAAAGTCTCCCAGAGCATCACGGGCGATGGCACACAGTCGTTCGTAAGAAGATGAACAAAAAGCACGCGTAGCTCGCGCGGCGTCCGGAGCGACTGCACACCCTCCAGCACAGCGTACATTGCTTCGTTTCGGTCTGCAAAAAGCCCGAGCGCATTCGCAGCATCCTGGTAGGAATCATAGAGCACGTTGTCGACTGTTTTCGCTTCGAGGAATGAACGACATGGTCGCGTTTGGAGGATAGATCGCAGATAGAAGAGTTCGCCCTGCGACGGACGGACGGAATGGATGCGGGATAAATGGACCCGAATGGAGTTTCGCAGAATAACATGCTGGCGGGGCGAGTTCGAATCATTCCGTTGCTCTCGGAAGTAGTTTGGGCGGCCGTCGTTGGCGGGATTGTATTTTTGGAGACGGAAAATGCTGAAGTATTGTGCATATGTGAGCTGGTCAAAGTCGCGCAGCGCATCTTCGAGAACAAAGGATCCTACTGGGCGAAGGAAGTAGTGATTGAGGGAGGACAGTGTGCTGGCTCCGTTCGTGCGAGCGTATGATTGGTAGGTTGTTGACTCGGGAAGGTGGATCGCCAACGCAGTTACCGCTGGCTCTTTCTTTGAAACATTGAAACCGAGGATGCGCCACGCAGCCTCGCCAGCGGAGAGATAACGTGCATCCCAGAAGTCTTTGATCTCGTCGACCGAAGCCGGGATATTTGGATCGGATATTTTGTAGCGTGTCGAGCAGCCAGCTTCGAATTTTCAGTATTCCGAGTTGAAAGTAAATTGAGCACGCACGCTTATGAATGTATTTGAAGATGTATTGGAACATATGCGACGTGTTTGCCGCTTCGAAGTTGATATGACAGCGGAAGTCGCGGATGAGCGCAAGACAGTGAGGAACAACCATCTCGTCGCCAGTTCGACGCCGCCGATAATGAACACGGCCCTCTGTGTCAATTGTCGTGGTTTTTTGAAGACGTTGAGGATAGTGGAATCGGCATTGCCTCGAGCCGTCAACCTCCCGCTGACAGTATTTTGACGGTGGAGCGGTCGCGGCCGGATGAGAGTGCATCATATAGCGACGAACCAAAGTGGCGTCGTCAGCGTCTTCAGGAATTTCGGCAGAAATGATTGAGTCGATGTCGGCAGGGTCAACGCAAGGATGAGGATATTTGATTAGGATGTGCGCGTGGGGTAGTCCGGCGCGCTTCTGGAACTCGATACAGTGAATGCAGTACACCGGTGGTCCCGCGTTGGGGAACATCGTCTTCAATGCCTGGAGCAGAAGCGATAGCTTGCGTTTGAAAACGCGAATCACCACGACAGGAATATCCGCAAAGGTCTGTCCCGGACGCAGTTGCGATTTGATTTCTGGCCAGTTTGGATCGCATGTCATGGTGATAAAGAAGGATGGGTTCCCAAAGGCCGAAGCAATGGCAAGAGAATCAGCGACCTGCTCAGAGGCCCAGCGGCGTGATCCCAAGAATGAGGACGGGAGATAGATGTTTTCGGAGGGCTCTACGGGATCAACGGAGCCCATGAGCGCCGCGTCGTTCTGTCGCAGTTGCTGTTGATTCCTGCGGATGTAGGCGAGGCGTGATTCCAAGTCACGGCGGCTGAACATATCCACCATGTATTCGTTGGCGAGGCGTCCGAAAATCTGGAACCGAGGCTCCCGTAACAGGCGCGCGCGATAATGCCACATTTGGGTTGTCGGGATGTCTGCGTCTGGATTTGGATCGTCTGCAGTAGGCAATAGTCGATTTTCGATGACTCCCCATCCCAGTGTGCCATGAGGAAAGAGCAAAGGATATGAAAGCGGCTCCCAGAAGCGGCTGACTGTGGACACAGACTGGTTCTCGCCCTCCGTCGTGACGACAATCAACCTCCGAGCCTTGATTTCGGACTGGGTGGTGTTGGAATATGACATGATAGCCGCTATTTCCGCTTCCCCAGAGTCCTCCAGAATCAGATGAACGTCTGGTACTCCTTCGGCACGTAATTGCCCCACGTCGCGCAGGGTTGAAGCGAAGGAGTTTACCCGCAGCAGAGCGTTGCGAAACGCTGTTGTCCATGCCTGTGGGATTTCACGAAACCAATCGGAGGCAGAGTGCGGCGGGGCAGTTGCGGAGTCCTCGAATCCATCGTAGAGCAGCCAACGAACCGCCGAGTTCGCATGGTTCGGACGGACACGATGATATACGCGACCACTGATCGCGACAAAGCCCGGCGGTCCGTTTGTTGGTCGGGGGAAAGGGTGTGTCGTTTCAAGTGAAGCAAAGGACATGATGAGATTGAGGCGACGGGATAGTTTCGAGATGTTACGCTCAGTCAAGAAGATATCAAATTCAGGTGGAAGAGCCGGCAGAGGCTTGATGTCGTGGAATCGACTGCCATTGGGGCCGCAGCAGAAGCCAGGTTTTTCGCCTGTCAAAAGGAGAATACCACAGGTGGGGCACTTGTGCTGATGCGTTCCCCGCACAGCACCCCAACTAAGACGGATCTTCGGGAGTTCAGCGATTTCCCACATGTTGACTCGTGGCATCTGCAAAGCGGATTAGCGATGAAGGAAGCAAAGAAGGTGTCGCGGACCTCTATCGTGAGTGTCGGGCTGACGGCGGGGGCGAGAAAGAAGGCACCCGAAGCGAGGCATGCAGCTTAAATCAGGTCGAAGGCTGTTATTTCTCGGGCACAGGTCCGTGGCGCCGGCGCAGCGCGTCATCGCAGGCCAGGAATACCTCTTTGTGCTATTTGCAAAGCGGAGAGGATTCACGGCCAGTACAAACCGAGCAGAGCGTCTAAGAACGCATGCAGTATGCATTTGGACATACGCTACGCCCTAGACGCTGCAGCGGGACTCGAGGCGGACGCTGCAGTGTCCGTCCGCGGTGTGTGTGGCGCCTGAGAGTCATCTGTTAGATAGGCTTCGAGGCAGTGCGCATGCAAGCTCCACCGATACCTGTCATTCTGACTGGTACTCTCGGAGCGTAGGTGCCGTCGGAAAGAAGAGCAGTGGTACGCATGGGCTCCGGGCTGCAGAGAGTTGTGCATCCGTTACCTCGAAAAACGACGCAGTGTAGACTGTATGTCGGAGAACATGAGAAGCAACCGGAGAGCATGAGAAGCATCTGCCAGATAGGCTCTGAAGACAGCGCTCTTGAGCCGCAGCTGAAGCCAGCGGCGGCGGAAGCAGTTTTCAAGTGTGGCTGAATGTGCGACGCACTGCTCGCAGCGTCGGCACGACCGATAGGCGAGCGTCGAGTGATGGGCGTGAAACGGTGAAAGCCAGCGAACGTGAGAGAAATTTGATTCGAATCTGACACTAACGTTTGATAGACGCGCAAGATTTAATTAAGATCGAGGCATGTCGATAATATAGGAGAATTAGGGCAAAAGCCAAATAATGCACAAACATGATCGCGTCGTCTGCTTCTAGTACGGAGTAGGTGTATCTAAACATTCCTTTACGACTGACTGCTCCATGGCAGACAGTGGGCACTGGGAACTCCGTGTCGACATGTCTTTTCAAGAACCCCAACCACATCCTTCAGTCACTGTTACCAGACTTGCACAAACTGGCTTTGCCTTGCTCGACTCAAGCTATTTTAACTTTCACCGAACTTGGTCTTTTTGTCTTCTCTTCCTCTTCCGTGCTGGAGCTGCGAACCAGCTGTCGTCTCCTGCGAACCACTGAGTTGTCGTTCATTTACGCCTCCCCCAATGTCAATGTGCGCTTCTCTATTCCTCGCTGTCTTAATCCCGCTCCAGACCGTTACAGCTCTTCTTATGTCAAGGCGACTTCGCCTCGGACAGCCTGTAGTCAAGTGCTTGAACATTGACGGACTCCAGCATTCCTCGCTTCCTTCCTTCCTTCTCTCCACACTGCCCACGCGCAAAACAGTAAGATCAATCACATTCGAAACACTCGAACCCAAGAAGCACTAGAATTACATTGGTTTCTGTCATCTGACGGCTCTCTTCACTTCATTTCATCTCATCTTTCCCCCGATTCCCCCTTCAATTGCATCCATCGGGACGGTTCAACAGACACTGCATAACACAAACAAGGGGTGCCATCGCTGACGCTCCGGCACAGGGACAGATCAAGAATACAGCTACACTAAAATTTCAGGATAGGTTACATTCAGTGTAGTAGTTTGGCCGGATGGCAAGCAAACTTGTGCATGAGAACGATGGCGGATTCATGAGAGAGCTGTCTACAACTGTCCATGCTAGTTTATGGTTACACATGCGCCATTAATCGGGAGTTCCTGATTATGTCATCAATAGAGCCTCCGGCGATGACGACATTCTTAAGTACTCACTATTGAAATTCCGCCGCCGCTAATGCTCAAGTTGTTCCTTATGCACTGAGAGCAGAGCCTGAGTATCAGCAGTGGCTCCTCCCTGAGCTCATTGCCATTGCCAACCCATCTCGCAGGGTGAAGAGCTCGGCGGGTCGACGTCCTTCAAGCTCGTGAACTCGCGGTGAAAAGGCGGTGAATACTATTTTACACCTGGGGTCAGCTTCCTAGTCTAAATGAACGACGCAAAATGAACCTATATAGGACGACGCAAGGACACTGGTTTACAATTTGTATCGTACAGAAGATCACAAGTGCCATTTTCCCATCAAAATCTTGCCCAATTAGGCTAAATTCCATCAAAATTTTCGGCCGGCATAACGCCGGCTGTCCATATATAGTAATTTATCACAAATGAACTTGTGACACGGTAAGTTCATTGCGTAATGCGTAAGACCCCCTGAACTTAAGGTCATAATACTACAGTAGTCAACGGCGGTAACATATGGTTGCAGTACAATCAGAACGGCGGGTCAAGAGGAGGCATCTGCAATAGCAGGTGAGTGGGAGTACAGTGAGCACAGGAGAACACCCACTTCGTTGTCATCTTTGTTAATCACTGGCTGACGGGAATGAATAGTGTGAAGTCGACGGGTTGTGACGGAAAGTATGGTCAAGTCCAAATTCAAGTGAAAGAGTGAAACGTAGATGCTGGCGAATGGAACAGTGTCAGTAAATTGTGCATTAACACCGTCCTCGTTATCACGAAGCACAACATCCAAGGAAAAGCAAGAATGGGGAACGCAAGCGAAGAGCAACGCTGAAAAGCATGAAGAAAAGGTCAACGACATAGGCTATCGTGACATATGCGGACTACCCATGGTCGGCATGATGCAAACTGCTATTTGGAGTTCCGATGCACGGTGAAGAAAACTAAGCGCTAACAGGACAGCGTTGGATGCGGTTGAACGTCGGAAGTTGGACGCTGCATTGCAGCAGCTGAAGGTTAGCGAATTGTCAGCCTCAATGCACCGCACGTACCTAATAGATGAAAGTACAGCGTATCAAGAGCTCCGACGCGAAAGAAATTATGGTTTATGGTGTGGGAGGGAGCATACGCGATGAGGAGGGACCGCGTCACGCGTTGTTACTCGTAGACAATTGCTGTGAAGGGTGTCAGTGCTCGCAGAGAGTGTAAGCATCGGACACACCTTTGGTACTGATCGTTGTGCCAGAGCTCGGACACCTGCCTCCGCCGTAGTTGAGCAACCGGGAGTGGTGTTTCTACCTGCTCAAGCATAAGTCAGACGCGTGTAGCAAAAGGATAATGACACACCTTGGTGTGTCGCATGCTGTTGAGGACAAAAAAAAATGGGACAGAGGGTGAGGGGAAAATACGACGGGGCGGTGTTTGTGGATGCGTTGAGCACGCGACCTCACGACAGCTTGAAGCTTGAGATATAGAATTGAATGAATACAGAAAGTAAGCTCTAAACCACTCGGATGAGCTGTGTGGTAACGCAGAGGAGCAACCCAACACACCTATGTAGCGCTGGGCGTCGTCGCACTCGACATCTAACTTGAACCCCGTCCCTCTCCGCCATGGTCCTCGGGTGTCCGTTCTGCGCTCTTGTTCGACGTTCTTGCACGGAAACAGTGGCTGGTTACTCGAGCTTGAGAAGGGGTTGCTGAGCACGTCGGAAAGAGAGCTCTTGAGAGCTTGATGGGTGGGGTTGGGCTTGCTAGCACTTGCGTGGAGTTGAAGCAAGAGGAGCGTCGGGAATGGCGTGAGAAGGAGGATGAGGGCGAGAAGAAAGAGGGCAAGACAACAAAGGTGGAGTGAGGGCGGCGGAGAGCATGCCTAAATGGATAGATTTGACGTAGTGGGAAGAAGTAAGGACTGAAATGGATAGATTTGACCTGCTTGAGAGCGGATCTTTCTATACAGAACGAAAAGTCTGATAAGGTGTGATGCGAGCCATAATATAATAAGTAAAGGAGTATATATATATCGTTCAGGAGGACATTGCCTGCCAATCCCGATCCGAACTGCATATTTCAGCACTCGCCAAAGGTCTTGACCGCCACACCAACCAAAAGGCCTTTCAAAGACCCCATGAACTTAAGGCAGAAGTGTATGCACTTGCAGAACGGTGGGGCTGAAAGTAATGCTATATGGTACATGGTAGGTCTATCCTTAGTCAAAATGGAGGTCCAATTCTGCACTTGTCTTGAAGTGAGTCCATGCATGATGCAGCAAAAAGACAGAGAGCGGAATCTCACCAACAGCGACATACATACGGCTCCATAGACCAACCAAATGGCTCTGGAATGCTTGCTTTAGTGAAATCTAAATACATTTGGATTAAGGCTGTCACTAGTCTATTTGAGTACTTACTGAAGAGCAGCCTTGGAGCTTCACGCACAGTTGGAGCAAGATATGATGTGGTTGGGTTTGTTTGATGAGTTGGAAACACAGCCCTGAGCTTATTGACCTCGCGAACCGACAGATGTACTCCATGGAGGTAAGGGGTGAAGAGGATCTCTGGTGGGGTGTACAGATCCATTTCCTCTAGACAAAGTGGCTGAAGGCCAGCAGCATCTCGAGACCAGTAGTATGAGTTTCGGAGGGAAGGGATAGTGAAACAATGTGTTGCAGCATCATACATAGGTGCCATGGTTAGAAGGCACAGAAACAGGGTGTCTGTTGGAGCATTGGTCATGAATGTGCCAGCAAGTGTGAACTCGTCAGATCTATCCAAAATGTGGATATCCATATGTATGCTGGTGACAAAATCTAAAATATACTCAATGAGAGAAGCAAAGTGCAGATGCTACTTTACAGATATCATAGATATCGGCCCCTATTCTGACAGTTCAGTAAATTACCTCTGTGAATTAAGTGACATCTCACATAAAGAAACATCTTGGTTTGCCACAATCTCCATTATTGCCTCCGTAAAAAACTTGGCTTGAGGGTCATGAACTTCTATCCTTTGATGTAAATGGTGAATGTTGCACTGATTTGATAATGATGGCTGCATTAAGCGGAGATCATCTATGGTCATTCTGTATCATTATTTAGTGTTGCGAAATGGCAAACAACCAGATACCTTGTCCATTCCTCTGAGGCTCTTTGTCCCATCCAATATCCCAGCCCCTGATTACTGGACCGATAAGACCAGTTGAATGTCTTTGGCTTGAGATTGTATGGAGTTGGAAAGTGCATGATTTCACAGACATTTTGAGTTGAGTCTATGCCCAGTAGTGTGGCAAATTGAAAAGAGATGTCTTCCATAGGATTCAGCAGATAAATAATCTTCTGAGCTCCCTCATAGAGCATGGCCACCACAGTCTCAAGTGAGAGAAATCCCGAGAGCTCCTGGACAGACATCCAGGGGGCTATTGGCCCCTCAAGCCCTGAGTAGTTGATGTGCTCCACTGGCCAGCTCTTCAACCATGTTAATGTCGCAAGCTCAGAAGATTCTAGACTGATTTTCAGCTTTCTGGTTGAGCGGCAATACCACTCTGAGTAGCTTCTGAAGTTGAAGTCATCCAGGCTCACCCCTGCCTCTTTCTGCAGGTATTGAGCAGAGTCCTATCGGAGACTTAGCCAACTATGAGATCTAGATGAATCCTTTACAGTGAATTGTTGAGCCTACAGAATGTTTCAGACAGGAAGACATAAACATCTTGAATTTACCATGAGGTGGTGCAACAACTTTTGTGATATACTTGATGTGCACATGCTCCAGGCAGTCAATAGAGGAATTAAATCTGGGTTGAAAGTTAGTCACCGCATGGGAACCAGGTTAGGAGATACCATCATGGTAGATGAGTGCATTCATAAAGCGAGAGTTTGTCACACCAAACAGCTTTGTAAAATCGGAAGAGCTTCAAATTATTCAGCGAATGGCATTCAGAAGAAGAGAAAGAAATAAACTTACAGGATGTTCTGCTGTTGAATGACATCATCCTTCCACTAGAGCCTAAATGAAGTGATATTCCGAAGTGGTACACTCACTCACCTTTCCAAAGTCCAGCCCTTTATACGCCACAACCGTAAATGGCTCTGCAGAGGGAAATATCTTGGCATGATAAATCATCTTCTCTCCGACCACAACAGCCTTGACATGTCCAGTGCGAGTGGTACGGCGCTCAACAATTGTGGCCTTGCCGACCATGTTTCCCAGATTTATGGCACCCCACTTGACACGATGGAATTCTAGTAATGTGTAAGACAAACAAATAGTAGGTGAATATCCGGTGCTCACGATCTTCATCCTTCTCCTCCTCACCGGTCCCCTCGGGCTCACGACTGTTCTGCTGGATCACCTGGTGGAATATGCCCCCAGTAATGGTGACGTTATGGACATCGTTGAAGAAGGCGGCTCGATCTGCCCCCTGGATGTGCTGGGATGGTGCCGATGCTTGCATGGGCCCAGTTCGGGCCAGCTGGACGCCAGGAGGACGGCGCTGGGATCGTTGTTGGCGGGGCATCGTGGAGGTGAGAGACAAGATGTGAAGCGTGGGCTGTGCGAGGCTGGAGGCTGTGAGTGATTGGCAGATAGACGCCTTACCTGCTTCTAACGTGGACAGCTTTGAATTCGGCGCGTCCCGGGCCGGCGATATTTTCGGACGACAGCTACAATTGAAGAGAGGCAGGTAACTGGTTGGATGACGGTGACATCCGGCATCGGAAAATCCAGGAGATTATTTCCAAAGAGTAGCTGGTTGATGAGAGACTCGGACATTTTTCGTTGAGAATTACAATGGCGCCTTTCGACTTGAAATGTACTGGCCACTGTGGGCAAGGTGACGGAAGAAGGATTAGATTTCACCCCTGCGTATCGTAACAGTTGACAATAATCGGTCCGAGTCGTCCGATACATACGAACATGCATCGAACGTTGAGCGTGTTCCTTCGGCAAATGTGCCAGTGGATCGACAGTTCTCAGGCTATCTTACCACGGAAACAAGAACGAGCTCGAGGAGCGCACCGCGATGTCCTGCCAGATCCTGAGATCCATTCCATAAGCAAGATCGAGCAGGAACTTGAAGGCAGGAGGTTCGACGTGGGGCTAGGATGCCGAGCGGAATGCAGTATTGAGGACACCCAGCAGTTTAAGAGATCCCTTCAAGTCCTGACTAGGTCGGTACTAGGAAGATTGCCAGACTGCGTCAGAAATCACACGTACTCACGATATCGATTGTAATTTGTAAAGGCAATCATGTCTGCGTTCAGTTTGAGCACATAGGTGAAATATATTCCACGGAGAACACTCACGCAGAGAACACAGAGGTTGGTTCGACGTCTTTGAGCTTGTGTCACAGCGGACACGCCAGTTTGGTTAAGGTTTCGATCGGACGACTCGATAGCAGGGTTGAGGGAAGGGAATGTGCGCACTAGCAGTCGGTTCGACTAGCAGCTTTAGGACCAGTCTGATTATAGGCGCGTACATTGGGAGGAAGTATCGAAAGACGCCGCTCGTCATCTTGCGTGTGCAGGCAGGCATGGATGCTTAGACCTGGGATCTTCTGGGCCATGCCCTCTTTCCGTGGCTAGTGTAGTCGGTGGCTGAGGGCGCGACTTGGAACGACGAAGAGCCAACTCCGAGTCTCCGCTTCCATTCGGGCTGAAAGCTACACCAGCGTCGCGCAAGCCCTGTCGACGCGATTCGCTCTATCAGGGTCCGAGTCCTCTGCGTTCCGGAGTAGCTATCGGTGCAAATCAAAATAGCCCAGCGACCCGGACTCGGACCAAGGTAGGAAGGCACGAGCTGCGGCACTTGTAACACAGGCCCGGGCCCGTCCCTCGCTGACAGCTTCTGTCAATATATCATGGCCAATTGGAGTACGTGGATATGGGCTACCAGGGTTCAGAAGAGAACCAGAGATCTAGAAAGACCAAATCGTACTGTGGATTTCCGGCCTGAGCTCCATGCCGCGGCCAGCCTCAATCAAACGGAAGGCGGCGAGCCGTATGTATACTGCGAGAGGAGGATTTATCAGAGACGATCACGAATAAGATTGGCCGCGGGCTCAGCTTACTCGAGCTCACACTCCCGTCCGAAGCTTTTGCGATTCAAGCCCGAAATATTCCACAGATTGACGAATTTGGGATAGCAAACTGGGTGGAGCAACTTCTCTTCTGCAGATCCAGCACATAGATAGGTCGTTCGGTATCGCCGTGGGTGAGGAGTGGGTGTGTTGACTACCGCTTCAACGACAATGGACCGTGACTCGGATTCCGAGTCGGGCGCGGTGCAGCAGCAGCGTATGAGCATCGACAATTAATCAATTCCCCTGTAAACAGCTTGAAGAACGCGAGCATCACTGGAAAGCCTTCGAAGGGTTCGCTGACGGTGCAGCTTACAGCGTAGCTCAAACAATGGGGTTCCTCCAATCCTTGAGGATCTTTCGGAGGACCTTGCGCGGCCGCTGTGCCAGTGGACTCCGGAACGAAGACGTTTCCAAGTGAAGAGATTAGCGACGAACGCGGGGGGAATGCGGGGACGTCGCTGGGTGTACTGAAAATAGTCGTAAGCCGCAGGAAGCTCGAGCAAGGATAAGGACACTCACCGCCGGCGGCGACACCACTGCCAGCTGGCTCGACGATTAAGCCGTTGATGCAGGATAGATAGGATCCGTGGATAAAGAGCATAAGTTGTATGCGGCTCTGGGTTGGTTCTTCCTCTCGCGAGATGCTGAACTAGGTGGAGGTGGGAAGAGAGAACGAGCCCCGAGCGGATCAATCAGCGAGCGGATCAATCATGTTGGTAAGCAACGGACACCTTTCACCGCAACGACGACGAACGAAACGACCCGTCTGCCCATCGCACTGGAGCCTCTCCGAGTCTGAGGTAGCCCTCTCCATTCGTCCATCCGAGTCTCCCATTGCCCGCCTCCCGATTTCAAGCGGCACTCATTCCTCGCATAACTCGGAGCACTCGCTGGCAATCGACGGTTGGATGGGTTGGGACCTGGCTCATCCGTGTCCGTCCAACGCCTCACCGGTTACTCGCTCCGAGCTCGTCGTCATTCGGTGCGTTTTCCGCCCAGAACCTTTCCATTGGGCAAAGCTCATTCTCTTTTCGCAGCGACCGACTCACCGACCCTTTGTCAACGCGGGTATCGAGAGGCACTCGGAGCGGTACGTCCACCTTGCGTCGCTCCTCGACGAAGTACTCATCGTCTGCAGCGACGCACTGCCAATGTCTTTATGTACCCGGCTGGTCACCCATTCGCACCTTGGCCTACACTTTCCCGCAGCAGCGGTTCTCTACATCGACATCGACATCGACACCCACCGCGGGGACGGCGTCGAGGAGGTGTTTTACACGACCGACCGCGCCAGCTTCCAAATTCGGCGAGTTCTTTTCCGGGGACGGGCACTCAGGAGGACTGTGCGGGAAAGGGCAAGGGCTACTCGCTAACATGTCCCGTTGGACGATGGGATTACGGACGACGAGTGTATTCCAGCTGGTGCGTCACACCTACTCCTCTTTTTCATTCTCTCACATTCACCAACCAGGTCATGGCGCGAGTAACCGACCCACCACCATCGTCCTCCAATGCGGCGCCGACTCGCTCTCAGGCGAGAACTTGAAACTCGGCGACTTCAATCTCTCGCTCTCGGGACACGCTGTCTGCGTACAGTTCATCCGCAAGTGCAACCTCCCGCTCGTCTTCCTCGGCGGCGGCGGTGTCTGCTATGTATACACCGTCAAGAATGGTGGACGTACGAGCCCCGGGCCGTATCTGCCCTCGGTCTGGACTCTGGAGAACGACATCCGCGAGGAAGCGATGGCGTGTTGGATCGGGTTCGGTGCGTTTTTCATCTCCATGTCGTCTGGAATGGCACCTTGCTGACCCGATGTATCGTGCAGGGAACGTGCGCGCTCCAGCTTTCGGAACGGTCCGGGCGCCCATTGAGCTTCACTTTCGCGGCGGAATGACGGGTCGGCAAGGGACGAGCTGGATGAGAAGTCGGCGCGTGAGTGGGTTCTCTCTTCCTCCCCTCCCTTTCTTCTCTCATTTCAATCCCCACCCGACTACCGCGTGTCCTTCTCCTTCCTCTCCTTCGATATTCCGAGTCCCTACTTCATCCTTTCCGCCGCCTTTCCGTTTCCTATTCACTCTTGCAATCGCCTCCATTGGGGACTCGTTACATCTTCCCTCTCCGTGGTCCACATACATATCCGTTTCCCCTGCGGCATCCTCCCGTACCAAGCTTTCTCCCACTTCTCGTCCGTCCTCTCGTTCGAAAGTCGCTCTCCCCGTCGCTCTCCTTGCCTGACTGTCGTCTACCTATTCGTTTTTCGTACCTCCTTCACTGTCCGCACCCCATACTCGCATACGTCGATATTCCCTTGCTATCTCTTCCTCCGCCTTTTGTGTCTTCTCGTCCATTCGTCGTTTGTTCGTCGTACCTACTCAACCCCTCACAGGGCATACACGACCTCCACAAAGCCGAGTGTAACGGGAACGGGTCGGCTGCGCCAAGGAGCAGGAGGAGGACCGCGGCTGCTCGTCCGACCAAGCTGGGTCAGGCGTCAACGGCAAACGACGAACGTGCATGCATACCTCGACGGCGGATCGTACCTTCTCCCTCCCAGCTCAAATCGCTCGCGAAGACGATTCTTCCAGGTCACAGTCCTCCGGCGCCGAGCAGCGATGGTTAGCGCCTGGAAACCGATCCCTGGTGCGGCTGCGGTGATGACTCGCGGTGTCGGGAGGGCGGGGCGGGGAGCAGTGCGGGAACGTGCTAGGGAACGCGAGCTGCCAGTGGACGGGGGGAGCTGGAGCTGGAAAACGGTAGCGCGTGCGCCACGACGGAGGGGTTGCGGGAACGTGGGCGCGGGAACTAGGGATGGCCGAGGAAGTGGGAAAGCTGCTACTGCGGCTCAGAGGCGGCGAGATGCCAGGCCGTCGGCGGCAACGCGACGGGGGATGTCGACGTCGACATTGACGAGGACCTGGATGGTGATCAGTGAGCCGACAGCGCGTTGAATACACCTCGGACGGATTGACTTTCTTTGGGGGGGGGGGGGCGGGGGGTTGTATTTGGTATTCGCCGGCATCGTGTTTTTGAATCGCTTTCGTCTCTTGTCACGATGTCACTAAGTACTTCTTGCTTTCCACTTTCATCAGCCTTCCTCTTCTTGCCCTATTCGATGTCGCTCACTGGCAAACAACACTCCATCCTCGCCTGTAGCTGACCGAGCGTACAACACGCAATCCATTGATCATCCGTCGTCGACTAAACGGCGCTTGTTTATACATCCATCCACTCCTTTTGCTCCCGCCCTCGTCTCGTCTCGGCCTGGCTCGAGCACCATCGTCCCCGACCACCTATAAAACGAGGAGGCGAGAAGCAAGGACTCGAACCAAACCCACAATGTCGACGCCCGACCCTTTTTACCCCGCTCAAGCTACGCAGCACCACCATCCCGAATCGCGTCGGTATGTGGGCTTGTATTCGTCGTGGTTTGGTGAAACGGAACTCACAGGAATGAGCGCGCTGACCCGCAACCGCGCCTCCAAGACTGTCCCAAACGACATTATGCGCGAGTACTACGTCCAGCGTGCTCAAGGCGGCGCCGGGCTCATCGTCACCGAGGGTGTCCTTATCACCCGCCAGGGGTACGTTCTCCCTTCTCCCGTCCTCAATCCCGTACTTACTTATGACTAGGACTGAATGGCAAGAAGCACCCGGCTCTGGGCCCAATCATACATCGATGGATGGAAGCAGATCGTCGACGCGGTGCATGCGACTGGGAGCAAGATCTACGCCCAGCTCTGGCATCTCGGTCGCGTCAGTCATCCCGACGCGCCCGAGCAGATCGCTGCGGGCGTCCCGGTCTACGGCCCATCCGCCATCTCTGCTCGGGGGGGGGGCAAGTTCCGCTTCATCGACGGAGAGCCTGGATATGTTACCGTGCGTACGCGTCTTTATTCCCCTCTCACTAGCGGCTGAATGATATCGTAGCCCACGGAACTGCCCGACCCAAAGACCATCATCGGCGGAGCAATCTCTGGCGGTCTACTGCCTCGCGTCGAACGAGCCCTTCCCGAGCGTAGCCGTTTACGACCCGAACGCTGCATCCTTGGATCTTCGTCGATGTAACTGGGGTATATATCCCGCTCTTTCGTGAATCGTGTCAATATCAGGCTACTTTACTTTCAAGAGCTTTGTAGTAGCAAGCGTAGACACGAGTACGGTAGGCAGTAGTACGGTAGACAGTAGTAGGATATGACATAGTCATGCATGAATGGGAAGGGAAGAATCCACCCAACCGCACTTTCAATTCGCCAGTGAAGCTGCACCGGCGGCACCAGTGGCCGTCACCAGCTGAGAGCATGCTGTAGCTGTTCGTCCGTCCGTCCGACCCTCGTTCTGCCACACACCCACTCTCTTTCCGCCTCCCAAACTTTCTATTCCACCTCCTTCCCACCCCGCATCCATCTCCCGCCGTCGCACAGGTAAACGCCGTCACCTATGCGGAGCTGCTCTGCTGCATGCTCAGGTCCTTCCGCCAATATGCGCACTCGCTTGCTGATCTCCCGCAGCCCGCCCTGCCAGACCTCCCCGTCCGATATCCTCTCAAGTTGCTCGCACACCCGCTCTGCCGGCGTCATCCCTCCATAGCCACGAGGTCGCGACGTAGGATGTACGAGGAGCATCACAACGAGTGCTCGTCCGCTTCCTTCCCCGGGCCCCGGGCCCAAGGCTACCCAAGCTCGACTTGGACACGATCTTCCCCATCGGAGGTGTGGTGTCTCTGGGCGGGATGATGATCCACTCGACGCAGGTAACCGAAAGACGACGAGGGATGCTTCACGTTGTCGAGGGATGCTTCAAGTTGCGAGAGAGTCGAATTGGAATACGGAGGAGACGCACCATTGTGATGATACGATGCAGTTCTTGTAGAACGAGGGATGTACCTGGGGAGTGATCGTCAGCGAGGGAATATTACATAGAGCGAAGATCAGACGAGACATACCAGCGTTCCCCTGTACCGACGACGAGTACGCCCGTACGCGCTTTCCCGGATCCTCGGGTGCGTTATCCACCAATACCCGAGTCTCGTGCATAGTCTTTGTGAAAGACTTTTGCAAGAAGGGCGTCGGGGAGACAGTTCCCGGGATAGTCGGACTATGTCGTCCCTGCGTAAAATGAATGCAGCGAGAGACACAAACACACAGGCAAAGGCAGGACAGGGTCGATAAGCTTGTGGTCTCAAGCTCTGCGGAAAGCAGGACCGTCCGCGAGCGCAGGAGCCGTTCGTCGTCTGCCATCCATCCGCCGCACGGGAGACAGCTCCATCGAACCCCTCCAGTATGCGGTAGTCGGTGTCGGTCGTTAGGTGGGGAGGAACGTAGGACCCTTGATGCGTTACAGCCGAAGTCGCGGAAGGTACGGAGAACGTGTCGGGCGGGGAGTCGTCGGCGATGATGAGCTGACTGTGAGAGCCACGAATGAGAGAGGATATTGCGTCGAGGTGGGAGAACGCACTGTCATTCGCCCTCATTGCCTCTTTGGCACTGCCCGAGAATCCAAACCCACAGCGCCGCCGATACCGTCGTTCCAACTCGGCTCTCCAAAGCGGCAGCAAGCTGTAATCGAAGTTTCTGTCGTGGGACGCAAAGACTACACGGATAAGCCATCAGAATAAGAATGAGTACAAGAACGACGCACTCAGTGGGAGAATCCGAGACCAGCTCTTGCAAGATCCCGTCGGTGAGTCGCCAGTCGGAGTGGCATCAGTCGTTTTGACGTGCGCGAGGGCGGGCGGCTCTTGGAATCGGTGGTCGTCCTGCACAGGCGAAGACGCGGTGCTTAGTCGAGCACGGACCGTCGGACTGACTGCATATACCTCGCCAACGATATGGTGTGTCTGCCCGGGCCCGTCCTCGAATCCCGATGCAGGATATTCTCTTCCGCGGGTAACCAAGATGTATTCGCGTCGTCCGGATACGGTAGCATGAGATATGCCTGGCGAGCGTCCACCGTATTGTCGTGCGGGAGGAAGCTTGGCCAAGCACGGATGGCGAAGAGTTGGAGATGAGTGGAGATGAAGTATCGGCGAGAGTCATTCGCTGGGTGGGTCTGTGGCGGCGCGACATGCCCGGGTTGGGTTGCTGCAGCCCCAGAAGATGAGCGAATCGTCGAGGAACGAGGTGAGGCCCACGCACCGTACTGACTGACTGACTGCCCAGGCCCTCGTCGCACTCCTGCCGCCGTCATCCATGACCGTCCGACGAGGTGTACGCTGCAGCGAGGCCCAATCTATGGTCTTGAAGCCTCCACTCCTAAGCACCACAATCGAGTCTAGGACTCTGGGAAGGTCAGACTCTACACGTTTGAGCTCTCACTGCGCGCACCAAAACCCTCCGACTCCGCCGTCAACCCAGTCGCCGCGGCACATCAATTCCGTGCTACGTTCGGCGCCGGAAAGGGATTTGTTAGGTCGCGGGAGACCCAGGTGGCCATGGTGCACCGTGGGTGAGAGTACTTAGGCGACATTGTGGTCGGGAGCAAGCGCGATGGTGACGACCGTGACACGCCTTCTCACGACTTCCACTCTTCACTGGCGACTGTTCTGCTTCTGTACGCTCTCGCTTCTATTCAAGGCCTTCTAAATCCCGCGACTCTCTCGGTCGCCATTCTTCAGCATTCATGATCTACCTTGTGAAAATGCCGAAAACATTCAAAAGCGAACCTCCTCTGACTCGGAGTCCTCTCTCCACCGTGACTGGCGACTCTGCCTTGTTCTGTACGGTGTTGTTATACATCTTCCTTTTGGCCCCGGTCATCCACCTCCTGAGGAGACCATCTCGGTCGCTCTTATTCGACATTTATCCGGCGAAAAAGGAGTCAAAGCAAGCTGCAGCAGCATCGTATTCCGAGCCCAGAGTTGGCCGGTCGGCACCATTATGTAGTACTGTACTGGAGTTCCATCTGCGCCACCACGACTCCGATGTTCAGCCTCACGTTGTCAATCCTCACGTTCCGCCGTCGGATCATCATCCCTCTGAGTCAATCTTCACCTTCGCTTCCCCGCAAGTTCAAAAAAGTTGGAGCGCTCCCAGTGCTGTATGCTCTATATCCTCGAGCCATGTCTCATAAACGACTACTACCTCATAAGCCACTCCTATGTCTGCAGAGTCTGCACTCGCTGGAAGGAACCCATTCAATTCAGCATCGTTCTTTTTGCCCTTCTCGTCAAGTTCTTAGTCTGTGCTGTCGCTGCGACCCAGCTCTAGTCTCCTGCGAACCACAGGGTCGTCGTTCATTCACACGATCTCCTCCAATCTGCGCTTCTACAACCTGCAAGATTCCTCACCGTCTCAATCTTGTTCCAGTCTAAGTTCCAGACCGTTACAGCTCCTCCTATATCAACGCGCCTTCGCCTGTAGTCAAGTGCTTGAACATCGACAGACACCAGCATTCCTGGCTTTGTTCCTTTCTTCCCACCACGCGCAAAACAGCAAGATCAATCACATCCGAAACACTTGAACCCAAGAAGAACTAGAATTACATTGGTTTCTGTCATCTGACGGCTCTCTTCGCTTCTTTGCATCTCATCTTTCCCCCGATGCCCCCTTCAATTGCATCCATCGGGCCGGTTCGACAGACACTGTGTAACACAAAAATCGTTCAGGAGGACATTACGCGCCAAGCCCGATCCGAACTGCATATTCCAGCACTCACCAAAGGTCTTGACCGCCGCACCAACCAAAAGGTTCAAAGACCCCATGAACTTAGGTGTAAGTGTATGCACGTGCAGAACAGTGGGGCTAAAAGTAATGCCATATGGTACATGCTTGGTCTATCCTTAGTCCAAATTGAAGTCCAAATGTGCACTTGTCTCGAAGTGAGTCCATGCAGCAAAAAGACAGAGAGCGGCATCTCACCAGCAGCGACATACATAAGGCTCCATATACCAACTAAATGGCTCTGGAATGCTTGCTTTGGTGGAATCTAAATACATTTGGATTACTAAGGCCATCACTATTCCATCTGAGCACTTACTGAAGAGCAGCCTTGGAATTTCCTGCACAATTGGAGCAAGGTATGATGTGGTCGGATCTGTTACATGACTTGGAAATGCAGCTCTGAGGTTGTTGAGCTCGTCAACTGATAGACGTATTCCATGGAGGTAAGGGGTGAAGAGGATCTCGGGTGGGGTGTACAGATCCATTTCCTCTAGATGAAGCGGCTGAAGGCCAGCAGGATCATGGGACCAGTAGTATGAGTTTCGGAGGGAAGGGATAGTGAAACAACGTGTTGCAGCATTATACATAGGTGCCACGGTTGGAAGGCACAGGAACAGGTTGTCTGTTGGAGCATTGGTCATGAATGTGCCAGCAAGTGTGAACTCGTCTGGTCTATCCAAGATGTGGATCTCCATATATATGCCCGTGACAAAATCTAGAATATACTCAATGAGAGAAGCAAGGTGCAGATGATACTTTACATATATCGCCCCCTATTCTGGCAGTTCAGTAAATTACCTCTGTGAATTAAGTGACATCTCACATGAAGAAACATCTTGGTTTGCCACAATCTCCATTATTGCCTGGTAACAAAACTTGGCCTCAGTGTTATAAACACCCATCCATTGATTTAAATGGTGAATCTTGCACTGATTTGATAATGATTGCTGCATTAAGCAGAGATCATCTATGGCCATTCTGTATCATTGTTTAGTGTTGTGAAATGGCAAACAACCAGATACCTTGTCCATTCCTCTGAGACTCTTTGTCCCACCGGATATCCTAGGGGCTGATTACTGGTCCGATAATGCCAGTTGAATATGTCTGGCTTGAGCTTGTATGAAGTTGAAAAGTGCATAATTTCGCAGACATTTTGGGTTGAGTCTATGCCCAGTAGTGTGGGAAATTGAAAAGAGATGTCTTCCATCGGATTCAGCAGAGAAATAGTAGTCTGAGCTCCATCATAGAGCATGGCAACCACGTTCTCAAATGAGAGAAATCCGGAGAGCTCTTCGAGAGACATCCAGGGGGTGATTGGCCTCTGAAGCTCTGAATCGCTAATGTGCTCCACAAGTTGCCAGTTCTTCAGCCAATCTGATGTTGCAAGCTCAGAGGATCCTAGACTGATTTTAAGCCGTCCGGTTGAGCAGCAATACCACTCTGAGTAGCTTCTGAAGTTGTGTTCATTGAGGTTCACCCCTGCATCTTCCTGCAGGTATTGAGTAGAGGCCTGTCTGAAAATTAGTTCACTTGAAGGTACTGAGGAATCCTTTACAGTGAATTGTTGAGACTACAGAATGTTTCAGACCGGAAGACATCAACTTCTTGAATTTACCATGAGGTGGGACAACAACTTCTGTGATATACTTGTTGTGCACATGCTCCAGACAGTTGACAGAGGAATTAAATCTGGGTTGAAAGTTAGTTACTGCTTGGGAACCAGGTCAGGAGCTACCATCATGGTAGATCAGTGCATTCATAAAGCGAGAGTTTGCCACACCAAACAGCTTTGTAAAATTGGAAGAGCTTCAAATTATTCAATGAATGGCATTCAGAAGAAGAGAAAGAAATAAACTTACAGGATGTTCTGCTGTTGAATCACATCATCCTTCCACTAGAGCCCAAATAAAGTGATATTCCAAAGTAGTACACTCACTCACCTTTCCAAAGTCCAGCCCTTTATATGCCACAACCGTAAATGGCTCTGCGGAGGGAAATATCTTGGCTTGATAAATTGTCTTCTCTCCAACCACAACAGCCTTGACACGTCCAGTGCGAGTGGTACGGCGCTCGACAATTGTGGCCTTGCCGACCATGTCTCCCAGATGTATGGCACCCCACTTGACACGATGGAATTCTAGTGATGCGTAAGACGACCAAATATAGGTGAATATCCGGTGCTCACGATCTTCATCCTTCTCATCCTCACCAGTCACCTGCACCTCACGACCATGCTGCTGGATGACCTGGTGGAATATGCCGCCAGTAATGGTGACATTATGGACATCGTTGAAGAAGGCGGCTCGATCTGCCCGCTGGATGTGCTGGGACGGTCCCGATGCTTGCATGGGCCCAGTTCGGGGCAGCTGGACGCCAGGAGGACGGCGCTGGGATAGTTGTTGGCGGGGCATCGTGGAGGTGAGAGACAAGGTGTGAAGCGTGGGCTGTGCGAGGCTGGAGGCTGTGAGTGATTGGCAGATAGACGCCTTACCTGCTTCTAACGCGGACAGCGTGGAATTCGGCGCGTGCCGGGCCGGCGATATTTTCGGACGACAGCTACAATTGAAGAGAGGCAGGTAACTGGTTGGATGACGGTGACATCCAGCATTGGAAAATCCAGGAGATTATTTCCAAAGAGTAGCTGGTTGATGAGAGACTCGGACATTTGTCGTTGAAAATTACAAGGGTGCCTTTGGACTTGAAATCTACTGGCCACTGTGGGCAAGGTGACGGAAGAAGGATTAGATTTCACCCCTGCGTATCGTAACAGCTGACAATAGTCCGTCCGAGTCGTCTGTTCGAGATACATACGAACATGCATCGAACGTTGAGTGTGTTCCTCCGGCAAATGTGGATCAACAGTTCTTTCTTACCACGGAAACAAGAACAAGCTCGAGGCGCACGCCGGCGATGTCCTGCCAGATCCATTCCATAAGCAAGATCGAGCAGGAAGGCAGGAGGTTCGACGTGGGGCTAGGACACCGAGCGGAATGCAGTATTGAGGACACCGAGCAGTTTAAGAGATCCCTTCAAGTCCTGACTAGGTTGGTACTAGGAAGATTGCCAGACTGCGTAAGAAATCACATGTACTCACGATATCGATTGTAATTTGTAAAGGCAAGCATGTCTGCGTTCAGTTTGAGCACATAGGTGAAATATATTCCACGGAGAACGCTCACGCAGAGAACACTGAGGTTGGTTCGACGTCTTTGAGCTTGTGTCACAGCGGACACGCCGGTTTGGTTAAGGTTTCGATCGGACGACTCGATAGCAGGGCTGAGGGAAGGGAATGTGCGCACTAGCAGTCGGCTCGACTAGCAGCTTTAGGACCAGTCTGATTAATATTATAGGCGCGTACATTGGGAGGAAGTATCGAAAGACGCCGCTCGTCATCTTGTGTGTGCAGGCAGGCATTGATGCTTAGACCTGGGATCTTCTGGGCCATGCCCTCTGTCCATCGCTAGTGTAGTCGGTGGCTGAGCGCGCGACTCGGAACGATGGCGAACGAAGAGCCAACTCACCGCTTCCATTCGGGCTGAAAGCTACACCAGCATCGCGCAAGCCCTGTCGACGCGATTCGCTCTATCCGCGTTCCGGAGTAGCTATCGGTGCAAATCAAAACAGCCCAGCGACTCGGACTCGGACCAAGGTAGGAAGGCACGAGCTGCGGCACTTGTAACACAGGCCCTGGCCGCCCTGGCCCGTCCCTCGCTGCCAGCTTCTGTTAATAAATCGTGGCCAATTGGAGTACGTGGATATGGGCTACCAGGGTTTCGAAGAGGGCAAGAGAAAGACGGTGGATTTCCGGCTTGAGCTCCATGCCGCGGCCAGGCTCAACCAAACTGAAGGCGGCGAGCCGTATGTATACTGCTGGATTTATCAGCGACGATCACGAATAAGATTGGCCGCGGGCTCAGCTTACTCGAGCCCACACTCCCGTCCGAAGCTTTGCGATTCAAGCCCGAAATATTCCACGGATTGACGCATTGGGATAGCTATATAGCAAACTGGACGCGGTTTGCCTGTGGAGCGACTTCTCTTCTGCACATCCAGCACATAGATAGGTCGTTCGGTATCGCCGTGGGGAAGGAGTGGGTTTGTGGACCGCCGCTTCAACGACGAAAAGTAGGCGGTGGAGGATGGACCGTGACTCGGATTCCGAGTCGGGCGCGCAGCAGCGTATGAGCATCGACAATTAATTGATTCCCCTGTAAACAACTTGAAGAACGCGAGCATCAATGCGAGGACTTCGAAGGGTTCACTGAAGGTGCAGTTTACATCGTAGCCCAAACACTGGGGTTCCTCCAATCCTTGAGGATCTGTCGGAGGACCTTGCGCCAGTGGACTCCGGAACGAAGACGTTTCCAAGTGAAGAGATTAGCGACGAACGCGGGGGGAGTGCGGGGACGTCGCTGGGTGTACTGAGAATAGTCGTAAGCCGCAGGAAGCTCGAGCAAGGATAAGGACACTCACCGCCGGCGGCGACACCACTGCCAGCTGGCTCGACGATTAAGCCGTTGATGCAGGATAGATAGGATCCGTGAATAAAGAGCATAAGTTGTATGCGGCTCTGGGCTGGTTCTTCCTCTTGCGAGATGCTGGACTAGGTGGAGGTGGGAAGAGAGAACGAGCCCCGAGCGGATCAATCATGTTGGTAAGCAACGGACACCTTTCAGACGAACGACGACAAACGAAACGACCCCTCGTCTGCCCATCGCACTGGAGCCTCTCTGAGGTAGCCCTGTCCATTCCTCCATCCGAGTCTCTCATTTCCCGCCTCCCGATTTCAAGCGGCACTCATTCCGCTGGCAATCGACAGCGACGGTTGGATGGGTTGGGGACCTGGCTCATCCGTCTCCGTCCACCGCCTCACCGGTTACTCGCTCCGAGCTCGTCGTCATTCGGTGCGTTTTCCACCCAGAACCTTTCCATTGGGCAAAGCTCATCTCTTTTCGCAGCGACCGACTCACCGACCCTCTGTCAACGAGGATATAGAGCGGACCTCGGAGCGGTACGTCCACCTTGCGTCGCTCCTCGACGATGTACTCATCGTCTGCAGCGACGCACTGCCAATGACCACCACAATGACCACCATACGCTTTTACCCGGCTAGTCACCCATCGCCGAAGAATGAGCGCGCCCATTCGCACCTTGGCCTCGCGCCTCACACTTTCTCTCTACATCAACACCCATCGCGGGGACGGCTTCGAGGAGGCGTAACGGCGTTTTACACGACTGACCGCGTTATGTGCGCCAGCTTCCGCAAATTCGGCGATTTCCTTCCGGGGACGGGCACTCAGGACGACGGGGCGGGAAAGGGCAAGGGGTATTCCCGTTAGACCAGTCGTATCGGGAGTGTATTCGAGCCGGTGCGCTACACCCACCCACTCCTCTTTTCATTCTCTCACATTCACCAACCAGGTCATGGCGTAACCAACCCACCGCGATCGTCCTCCAATGCGGCGCCGACTAGCTCTCATGCGACAAACTCGGCGGCTTCAATCTCTCGTTCTCGGGACATGCCGCCTGCGTACAGTTCATCCGCAAATACGATCTCCCGCTCGTCTTCCTCGGCGGCGGACGGCCAAGCACGGCGCCTGCGCGCGTGGATGTACGAGACCGTATCTGGCATGTGCTATCGCGCTGGAGAACGACGTCAGCGTGATGCGATTCCTTCGACTGGCTCCGAAGTCGGCCCACGATACCGGCTCGAAGTGGTCAAGAGCGATATGGAAGACCTGAATCTGCGGGACGGCGCGTCGCATCTGGTTTATGTTTCTATGTCGTCTGGAATGGCGCCTTGCTGACCCGATGCATCGTGCAGGGAACCTGCGCTGGGGCAGCTGCAAGAGCTTCGGGGGCGCGCATTCGTCTGCGACTCGCGAGCGGGAAGGACGGGTTGGCGGGGGACGACCTGGATGAGAAGTCGGCGCGTGAGTGGTATCTCTTTCCTTCCCCTCCCTTTCTTCTCTCATTTCAATCCCCACCCCCATCGACTACTGCGTCTTCTTCTCCTTCCTCTCCATCGATAGTCCATACTCCACCCAATCCTTCCATCCCTCCGCCGTTCCGTTTACTATTCGTTCTCTCGCAATCGCCTCCATCTTCCCTCTTCGGGGTCCACATACATATCCGTTTCCTCTGCTGCATCCCCCCGTACCAACCATATTGCTCCGTCAGGTCCGTAGATATCTCCCTCCCTCCCACTTCTTGTCCTTGCTCTCGTGCGACAGTCTCTCCCTGCCCCATTTGGTATACCTACAGGTTTCCCATACCTTCTTCACTGTCCGCACCGTATACTTTCCTACCTCGATATTCCCTTCCTTTGTCCCCCCTCCGCCTGTGGTCTCTTCCTGTCAATCCCTCATCCCCTCACAGAAACATACGCGCTACGACCACAAAGCCGAGTGTAACGTGAACGGGTCGGCCGAGTCGCCGAGGAGGACCGCGGCTGCTCGTCGAAGGGGGGCCAGGCGTCAACGGCAAACGACGACCGCGCATGCAGACATCGACGGCGGTCAGCACCTTCTACCTGCGAACTCAAATCGCTCGGGAAGACGATTCTTCCAGGTCTTCTGGCGCCGAGAAAGTGATCCCATGCGCGGCCGAGGTGGCTGCAGTGGTGTCGGGAGAACGGGGCGGGGAGCAGTGAGGGAAGCGAGGGAACGTGCTAATAGCTGGAGGGGGGGAGCTGGAGTGGGAAGAGGAAGAGGACGATGTGCCAGTGCCAGTGGACGAAACCTCGGAGTCGAATGGCGACCGTGACCGGAGAAGAGGCCGACATCGTCATGGCGGCCATGACGAGGGGTTGCGGGAAGAAGGAACGAGGGCGCCCGGAACTAGGGATGGTCGAGGAAGAGGGAAAGGCTACTTACTGCGGCTCAGAGGCAGTGACATCGACGATAGAGACTTGGACAAGGACCAGGATGGTGATGTGAGCCGACAGCGCGTTGAATGCACCTCGGACGGATTGACTTTCTTTGGTATTCGTCGTG
Organism: Mycena amicta; assembly: GCA_029282125.1. Classification (NCBI taxonomy): domain Eukaryota; kingdom Fungi; phylum Basidiomycota; class Agaricomycetes; order Agaricales; family Mycenaceae; genus Mycena; species Mycena amicta. The sequence continues at coordinate 138,461 of JARIHP010000053.1, forward strand.
TTTTTGAATCGCTTCGCCTCTTGTCACGGCGATGTCACCAAGTACTTTTTGTTTTCCACTTTCATCAGGTCTTGCTTGCCTTACTCTATGTAGCTCAAACAACACTACCATCGCACATCCTACCATTACACATCGATGGATGGAAGAGGATCGTCGACGCGGTACATGCGACTGGAAGCAAGATCTACGCTCAGCTCTGGCATCTCGGTCGCGTCAGTCATCCCGACGCGCCGGAGCAGATCGCCGCTGGAGTCCCGGTCTACGCTCCATGCGCCATCTCTGCTCGGGGGGGCAAGTTCCGCTTCCTACCTGGAGAGCCTGGTTATGTTGCTGTGCGTTAGTGTGTTTATTTCTTCTCGCTAGCTCTGGCTGCACCCTACCCTGGGGAAATGATTGATCACTTGTGGATGTTAGAGAAGAACCGTGATCATACATCCCCGGTGCTGAGAGATGGCTTTTGATCCATCATCTGTCTCTAAGTTAGCCTTGAGCTTCGACCTGAGCGCGCAGTGGGTATGGCAGCCATCAGGCAGCTGCCACGACGACGAAGAACCTCTTAACGCTGTCAGCGACGACGTGCACATAAGTTTACGCAATGCACTTGGGATTTTGCGTGTATATAGAGCCACAGGTATAGATAAACGGCGGCCAGAAGACAATGCAACTGCCGCCGCCGGCCATCCGAGGCAGCCTTGATGGTGGCTGCTCCGGCAAACGACTCTCGCACATCCTGACCACTCTGCGCCGAGTACCGATGCCTCATGTCCCCACCATAATCCTAGGCTCACTGCTGTCGGTCATCTCGTATCGCCCGACGATGGAAATGCGGCGACAGCGATCCGCAGAAGGGCCAGGCCACGAATCGGATTTGGTGGGGGGAAATGCGGGCGGATAGACCCGTGGGTGGTCGACGTCGATGGTGGAATATGTGAGCGTCAGCGGGGAGGTGTACAGTAGCGGGGATGGCAGGGTAAAGCACTGTGGACGGAGATTAGCTCACGAGAGATTGGTGCCAGCTGATTACGCACCGCGCTGCCACAGCTTTCAGTCCCCGTACAGCACTCAGTCGCTAGCTCGTCCGCATTCCCGTCCCTCTACTGCTTTCCGCAACAGTGCCCTCATATCCATCGATTCTGGCGATTGGCGCATACAGCGGCGGGTAGTGGCGGTTGCAGCGGCCCGAATGACACGGGAGACGATCTCTGAGGCGTGCCCTGGCGTCGTGAATGGAGTGAAGAATCGTCTGGTGCAGAGCGATGGGCGTCGTCGGCAGCGAGCGGGGGTTGTGGTCGCAGGACCGCGTTGGGTGGAATCGGGGGCATGGAGCGAACGACCGTACTGGCGATGTGTTGGGAGTGGTAGTAGACGATTCAATGTGAGCTTGACTGGGCCGGTTGAGTCGTCCGAAACACGCTAGCAGGCAGTTAGGTCAGCTTTTTGATATTCTTGATAGACAGGGACTCACCTGGATGCTCGGAGCGCAGTGTTGAGGCTAGGAGACTTGTAAGGAGCGTCTAGAACCTCTCTAGGCCGTCGGAGACGAGCTGAGATAGAACGACAGGGTCAGTTTTCCGACACACTGCAGTGCACAATTACGTACCTAAGCCGGCGCAATACAGTGGTGATGGCCCCTCATGGAAGGGCCATGGTAGGTAACATGTTGCGGACGTACGGCGAGGCCGAGGACGGGGAGAATGGGCAGTCGTCGTGGTGGTAAGAAGAGAGTCGTCGTGATGGGAAAGTCCGAGATCGTCGGACGTCACGGAATTACCTCATTGGGCCACATACCCTGGACGAGCGCAGAGCGTCCTGAGCGTCAGGTATGCAATTTTTGGACAAAATAAAAACATGAAGGGTCCTAATTCATTCATACCTCTGGATATCCGGGTCCATTTCCTCCACAACTTCAACTTCACATTTGAGAACACGCATCTTTCGCGCTCTGGGGGGCGGGAAAGAGGATGGATCTTTCAAATTCGCGTATATTAAAGCAGAGGGGCTCGAGGCGGCTCCGAAAATGCTAAAATTCACGCCTGTCTCTGAGGTGGAACCCGAGATACATGCTTTGGGTGCTCTGATTTGAAGCATGGTTCCAATTCCGTGTATGGGAAGAAGTTGAAGGTTAGCAGAGGAGCGAGAGTATTTTGAGGTATCTCAAGTGTTGGTATTCTGGATAGGATCAGTTCCTCTAGACAATGTCCAATAACCCCGAAGCTCGACAAACGCAAGGCAACTAGGGAATAAAACAGTATCTTCGGGCGGGTTTTTGATGCACACTGAGGTGCGCTCTATTCGACTTCTGCCGTCTTGAATTTTGCTGAGTATGGGCCAATGGATGGCAGGATGTTATGATTGAAGCAGATATGCCTATAGGCCACAATACAGAGGCAGATTTACGGAGTAACATCGGGTGCAAGCCGCAAGGATCGTATCGGCGGCTACAGACGTTTTGTTTATATGATTAAATGCTAAGCCTAAGCCGATGTCACTTACCTTCAGCCTAGGTTGTCATTAAGTCTCCCAAAAATCCGTGCGCGGCGGAAACCCGTATCAAGCGCTAACCGGCAGTAGCTGCCGACGCTCCGAGATCAACGTCCGACGACAGATCATCGGAACGGAGATCGTCGGAATGTGAATGTTTCTCAGGCTCCGGGTATCGTCGTATCGGTACCGAGCTAGCGTCCAAGCAGACGGACGCCGATGCAATGCGATTATGCGAAGGCGCAAGGAAGTAGCTGCAGGCGTGCAGAATGTCATCTCGGGCGGGATCTGGAAGCCAGTAGCTGCTACTACTAGTGGTGCTGGCGGCGGGGTGATACCACGGCTGATGAGAGCTTGCTGGATGCCCGGTGTGGTGCTGGCGGGCGCGGGTACCAGCCAAAGACCGATGGCAGCGGGTAGCGAGCGGGTAGCGATGCCCGGCATCCGGGAATAACACATGCTTGCTTGATGCGCCGACCGGTACGGGCGGGCGGACCAAATTGATCGCGGCGGGCAGCGCATGGGGGCTAGCCTAGCGCTAGAGATTAGTGATGCATTAAAAGCCATCTCTTACCACCGAGGATGTATGATCACGGTACATCTCTCACTCTCCCAATATGATCAATCAATTCCCCAGGACCTGCTGGCTGAAGGATGAGATGATATAGCCCACGGAACTCCCCGACCCAAAGACCATCATCGCGCAATACAAACAGGCGGCGATAAACGCAAAGGCAGCGGGGTTCGACGGCGTCGAACGTGCGTCCACCTACTCTCACTCTTCCCATTCAACTTGCTACTAACCCTTCCTTGCCAGTCCACGGCGCAAACGGCTACCTCGTGCACCAATTCCTCGACTCAACCTCCAACCACCGCACCGACGCGTACGGCGGCTCCGTCGCCAACCGCACCCGTTTCGCCCTCGAAGCACTCGCAGCCCTGCAAGACGTCTACGGGCCCGATTTGGGCCCGATGTCTCCATCAAGCTCAGCCCCACCGGGGGGTACAACGACATGGGGATGCCGCTCGCCGACACCATCGCGACCTTCGGCCACCTTCTCCAGGAGATCTCGAACCTCCCCACGCCGCTCGCCTACGTGGTCCTCGCGCGGTACGACCCCTTCCTCGACGCCGAATTCGACGGCCCGCGCCACGAAGCACGACGTACTCGACACGTTCAAGAGCTACCTCCCCAGCGGACGCACACCGTTGTTCCTCAACTCGGGGCTGATGCCTGCCGAGGCGGAAGCGCTCATCGGCAGTGGGGCGGTCGCAGGCATGTTCTTCGGCGTCCCGTGGCTCACGCATCCGGATTTGGGCAAACGCATAACGGCGGGCAAGCCGCTCGATAATGTGCCTGATTTCGCCCATTTTTATGGGGCGGCGAATCCGAATCCCGAGCCAGCGGAGGACACCAGTATATTCCAACAGATATCTCGTTTTCTCCAAGACGCTTCTCCGAGTCCGGTGACTCGGAAGAGCGTCAAGAGCTTGCGCAGGCGGTGAGCACCCAACACGTCTCGGTATCCAGGAATCCCCATCGAGTAGCCCACCAGATCTCACGGCGGCTTGACGCAGTCTGAGCTCCACGGACTCGGAGGTCCCAGGTACGCTCAGTCTCCTCGCCTCATGCCAGTGTCCATGCGCACCTAACATCTACGCTCTCTAGCTCAGGCTCTCTAGCCAGCCAATCGACTGCACCTCACCCCGTCGCCGATTCTGAGCTCGAAACGGTCCGCGATTGGCGCCATCGACTCCGGAAACGATTCCTCAGTTCCAGACAACCCGAACCCCTGCTGTCTGCTACGGTAAGCAAACAATCCGTGCAATTCATCGTATATCTCGGGCTGACCCTCGAGTAGGAAGCAGTCGAGATGGACGAGCTCTTTACTGTATTAGAGAACTACGGAGATCGCATGATGCTGCACTACTTGCTGGTGAGGTGATTTCTTGTTCCTGCCAGTGGGCACTACTAACCGAGTATGTACGAGAGTTGTGGGAGTGGGACTGGGGGAGTCCCACCAGCACGCTGCAATCCCACAGATCTGGCAAGATACAGGACATCCTCTACCGTTGATGCCGTATGCTCGTGAGTGGATCAACGCGAGGCTCTGTCTTGACTCACCGGAGAAGGATGCTACCTACTGAAGTGGCCTCGCGCTCGTTTGCATCCAACTCGTGATTCCAGAGGTCGCGCATGGGTTCGATCTCAACGTCGTAACGCTCACAGTCGGCGAACAGCTCCTCCGGCACCAGCTCACAGACGCTAACACCGCCGCAATAGTGACTTGCACGGCGGCACCACACCTCAACGGCCAAATCGTCCGAAAAACCAGTCACCCAAACATCGCCTCTGGAATGACCACCACTACCGCCGCCCGCCCACGAGTCTTGATCCTGAACCAACATGTGAACATATGCTCTCACGGTGAAACGAACGGCTACCTCTCGCTTGATACAAGCATCAATTGTAAGCTGCTTCTCGTTTTTCCTCTTTCCTTTCGGAAGCAGGACAGTCTGGTCGGGGAGTACAAGGCGATACACAGCGCTATCTCGGGGTATTGACCAAGTGGGCGGAATGGCTGTAATATCAATAATGCGCTCAACGCGCTCCTCACGCGTCAGCTTGAATCCGGTGTTGTTTTCCTTCTGCTTCCCCTTGCCTGCCTTTCGGCCTGGAACTCGCGGATCAGAGATTGAGAGTCGATTTTAACGCGTCTACTGACCTCGCGATACTCCAGCCTCAGTTTCCTTTCGGCGCACGCTGGAAACCGTACGCTCTGCAATCGAGTCCATGGATGGCGAACGGCGATCGCGACTAGACTGCGCTGCAAATGAAGCGCGTCTCGAAGGAGCGGAGTCCATCGACATCGAGCGCCGACGGGGACCGAGACGAGACACTGCCGAGCTCGCGACAGAGGCTGCACGACTGTAAGGAGGAGAATCTCCAGCAGAGGAAGGAAAGCGGGAGGTGCGACTGCTAGTGCGAGACGGGGGACGAGTTGAAAGAGCCAGGGAATGGGCACGGGAGGAGGAATGAGCGCGGGAGGAGGAACGACCCCGAGGAGGTTGAGCATGACCGTAAAGAGACGTCTGGTATGCTGTGAAAGCACCAGGACGAACCCAAGTAGCCGCGTTGTCGAGGGAAAAGAAGGGGTGAGCGATGTATGTATCGGGAAGAATCTGACAGAGCATTGAGCCACTTCAAGAATAAAAATATCGCGAGCCACAAACCTCGGAGCGGTAGTCCATTAGCTCGTCTCCTGGAATGAGTTCAACGTCGAAAGCGTGCAGTTCCGAATCGTCCCATGAGAGGAACAGCTGCAGGCCGCGAGACGTTATCCACGATGAGGCGTGTTCCAACGAAAAGAACGGGTCATGAGTTGGATCTGCAACGGACTCGGGGAACACCTAAAATGAACAGTCAACTGGGAAATAATGACATTGTAGACACCCGTGGCTGTAAAGGTTTCGAACAGCGCCTGGGTGCACCCAGGCGATTGGATTACAAATCACACGTCTACTCCCAGGGCTCTGGGAGTACCCACGGGGAGACGAACCCTCACCACCATGACAATCTGGATCAGATCAGCACGTCCATCACGGCCGGCAACATAGATCAGACAGCATCAGCGACCAGCATGGCAACATCCCTCGCTCATAGAAATAGCGCCATAATAGTGCAAATTAGATATATATTCGGCTAAATTGTGGCTTTGCCCGAAATCAGACCATCTTCCCCAAATGGCAAGGTAATGATTGAAACCCTCCTGGCTGTACCCAGGAGCTGGCTGCACCCACAGCGTGCTTCTGCCCGCCTGCCCCACCCCCCGCCCACCCCGGCCCCGGCCCCGCCCACCCCGCGGATCTGATGCGCCCGGCCCTGCCGCTGCGGGCCTAATGGCTCTCCCTCTGCAACTAAATAGAGGCTGCCCTACCCGGCGGTGGTGCCGCGCCGAGCATGAGCTTCCTTCAGCCCTCTTTAAAAAAAAAGAGTAACCATCCGGGCCGGCATATATTTATGAAACCGACGTGTGACAGGTGTCACACGCTCCTTCGAGCCTTCCACCACCACCCCGCCTTCCTCTACATCGTCCCCTGCCCAGCAGGCCCTCTGGAGCTTGTGCAGCATCTATATGGGATGTCCCGCGCGTATTCTAGAGCCTGTTCCTTACGTTAACCCTCTGAGTGGACGCCAGCAGCAAGGACCATCCCGGCACCCTCCCTGTTCTCCCGCCTCTTTGGCTGTATCCTCGTGAAGATCTCAAGACCAATTCTCAAGCCGTTTCAACTTGCACTCAGTCGGCAAACCGCTTTCCCCCGCTCTGTCACCTCAAGTCAATCCAATCGGGGACTGCGACGTAAGTACCCACAGCAGCGGAGAAGGCGAGTGCTGAATTCATCGAGGTGCTGGAGCCGCTATAAGCGGCTATGTTACATGGTAAACGACGAGCTAACTACTTTCTTCTAGGTGGGATGGATCACGGGCAGCACGGCGGACGGGCGGGAGGATCGGCGACGGTCCACGGAGGGCTATGGGCAGGAGCGTGTGAGCACCGCGGGGGGCGGGCTCGGACGTGCGACGCGTGGGAGTGCGGAGTTACCCTAGAACACAGGAGCACTGTCAAAGACGGCTCTGCAAGTCGGAACTTGGAAGCGCGGCGTTGGCTCCGGGTCTTCCTGGCACCTGCGGCAGGTTCGGCTGCATTCTCAGCAGCGAGAACAATTGCGTGTGCTAGACGCTTGCTAGACGTTGTGAATATCATGTAGTACGCGTTTCGATTTTTTTAGCGTGAAGTTCTGAAGCGACGAGTTCCGTGGCGACTTCTGCCAGCTCTTGAAACACTATGATATCATGTTTATTTGCTAGAATTGTCATAAGAAGAGGCTCTGCGTGATTGCGAACTCACTTCACATATGACGAACTCGCTTCAAATTTATGACGAACTCGCCTCACTGATCAAGCACGCAGAACATGCTACATTATATGTACCGTCGTCTTTTCACACTGAGAAAGCGCATATATCGAATGAATGAACCTTTTAGAAGCCACCAGAATTTCCTCTGATTTTATGGCCATTGCTGAAAGACAATACATGCCAACGACATAAATCACCGAATCAAGTCAGGTTTCTACATGTGCGGACCACTTCGTCGTGGTATCTTTTTCATGACATGCGCCGAGAGTGGACTAAAACTAGCCATAAGACCAATACCAACCCTCTCAGCCTACCAGATACCCTGTAGCTTCTTCAACCTTGCAAAGAGACCCAAAAACTACAAATTTGATTAACATCACACCCTCCGGAGAGCGCCAAATATATTCACAGAAATTTCTCCCGTCCTCTCAGACCACAACGATCGGGTAGGCAACTAATAGCATGCATAGCGAGCGCTCATTTCACGAGATAACACACAAAAAAAGGATGCATTTAATAAGGAGAGCTACATAGCGTGTAGAGCAATCGGCACTGGCAACGGTCAGACGCCGCGGCGGAGAGACGAAGGATTGCACCCCCGCTGCAGTCCCGCCACTAGCCGCGGAACCGTCGTACTCGTCCGATGGACCCCGCATGCAACGAACTCAACAACTCCGCTGGGGCCAGCAGTTCCAAGGCTTTCGTCCGAGAATGACTGAACTCGCACAGCTCGAGCGTCTCGCACATCTGGTGCGCGAGCCCGCTGGGTACGCCGACCTTGTCCGAGACCCTTTCTCCGGCCCGTTCGCCATGGAGCCCAGGGCGATGGCAAGGAAGCGAGCGCTTGCAGGTGGTGCGGAAGACGCCTGTGTGCAGCGGGGAGTGTGGGTTTACGAGGAATGCCCGTTCGGGGCGAGAGCGAAGCGCGTCCGGGGAGAGTCGATGGCCCGCAGCTTTTCGGCTTTGCTGACTTGCACTTTGTTAGTGGGAGAACGCAGAAGGTAGGGGCAAGGCGCACCTCGAAGATATCCCGCTCGTCTTGGGGCGACAGTTTGTCGAAGACGACGCGCTATCCACCCACACACACCAAACATCCATCGATGAGTCCAGCGCCAGCGAGCGCACCGTTGAATTGAGTGGTGTCGTTGCCGGTGCATCCATGGCCTGGAGGGGTAGGCACAGGCGGGAGTCGTTGCCATCATCCGAAAGCGCTGCCGTGAGGGGGCCGCGAAGGCTGCCGCAGAGTCGGAGGGTCGCGAGGCGCCAGGGCTGCCGGGGTTGTGTTGCTGGTGGGTGGGTGACGGTGCTGGCGGGATTCGGTAGCGAGTGTACAAGCGGGGAGCTACCAGTGTCGGCTGCTGCCCAATTCAGCTGCTGCAGGTTGAGTGGGAAGCCCAAGGATGTTGTTACTGGCTTGTGCGGTGCTTGCGCGGTGCGTCGTCGGCAAGGGTGGATTGGAATGCCGGATGGTGGGCGGAGGGCATGGAGCACGTCGTCCGGGCGCCAAACGTGGCAGAGTAGAGCATAGCAGTTGCGTTTGGGGCCAGATGTGCGGGCGGGAGGCACGAAGGGCGGAACCAGCTGGCTGGTGGCGGTGGGACGAGAAGTCTTTGTCAGCGTCCCCAGACACAAACAAACAGGAATAAACAATCAATCATCTTCTCCTCGATTTATCCCAGAATGGTATGATCACAAGCGAGCCTGATGCTATCGCTCCATCAGACCTGCCGCCGGTGCCGAGGTTGAACAGCCGCCAGTGTGGTATATCCTCACATTCTGGGTGCTCCCAGGCACCTGGGAGTAGCCGCGTCATTTGGCATCCAATCTCCTGGGTACAGCCAGGACTGTTTTCAAAATAACTACAGCTACGGCTCTTGTAGACCGCATACAAATTTGCGATACTCCCTCCGATCACGCAGAGAGAGCCGAGCGATTGCGTCCTCTTCGAGCATAGTTGATCTATAAGGGAAGCAGCATGAGCCGCAATGTTCAGAAGTGTCGAGGTGCTCACCAACAACACAGCCAGTGGGATTCCGACGAAGGTTCGAAGTACGAGTGGAGGAGACTGATTAGTGAACAACTACTGTGCAGCTTAAGTACCATTCTAGTCGTCGGCAGTCCAATGGAGCAAGAGACTCGTTTTTTGGCCTCGTTGCAAGCGCCGAGTCATCTGCATGCTAGTGTGCACCAAGAGGAAGGGTCCAAAGTGCAGGAAATGTCATATGAGCCTCGTCCAAAGCTAATGTGCCCCTTTCCAAGCTGATTTCGAACAGTGAGAGCGCAATATATCACCGCATGTGGTGATATGGACCGCCTGCAGTCGTATACGCATCAAGGATCGGGTCAGGTGGGGTACCATGCGTCGTCCAGGGACAAGGGCAGCGCCGCGAGAGCGCTGCCGAGCTACTATCGTGCAGCGATGGATGTTTGTGATAAGTGATAAGACGCCTCGCACGCATCACCGCTCAATCAATCAATCAATCAATTTGATAGGCGCCGCCTCGCGGCCGTCGCTGCCGGAGGGCGCTCAGTCCCACAGATCAGTCGTTGAGTGGGACTCAGGTGCCATCGGTGGGATTCCCCCAGTCCCACTCCCACAACTCTCGTCTACGCTCCTACTAACCTTCAATCCGCTCTCCGGAGTACTCCAAGATCGGTAAAGTCCTGTGCCGTACTATCTCGCTGCTCGACCCAGTGAAGCTCTCGGGTCATGAAGAGTTTGAATTCTGCGACCGCGTATGCTTGGATTCTGGATCGAGCCGACGCTGTAGCGGGGACCAACGTGACGACGGAGGATACTAGCGCTGAGGGTGACATGATGGTGGAGAGCCTGGTTTAATCAGCTTGTCCCGTGGCTCAAGTAGTTATCTCCTGGAACCAACTGAATAGCGCCGTGAAATGCGCATAATTACAACATATGCAAAACTGCAAATACATTTTCTGTGTTCCACGACCAGATTCAACCACTATGGTAGTGGTATGCGCCATACACCAACGGTCCAACATGGAGCATGCCTCCAGTCACTCTGGTCTCAGTCAGGACTTGAAGGCAGCTGGTTATAATCCTGCCTTCCGCTCAGCCTTGTCTCTGGTATGGGCAGGACATCGTGCAACTCAGGCTCGTTTTTTTTCTTCTCCATGATATTCCATAGTAAGATAGCATGTAAATTCACATATTCCAAAGGAAACCAATTACTGTTTGATGCATGTCGCCATGTCCTGCTGGTCGTTGAACAGTTGATGGACTCTTACCAAATGTTCCTGTGATACCCAGGTACTGTACCATTCAGACCTTATGTTTGTGTAATGTATCAACGGAACCCATGAACTGAACCTCTGCAAATGCGTAATGTATAACCTCAAAATGTTTCCAAATTAGCCTAAATTACATCAAAATTTTGCCCGGCATGATGCCGGTCTTCCATATATAGTAGTTTGTCACTGATGAACTTGTGACATGATGAGTTCAATGTGTAATCCAGAAGACCCAATAATCTTAACGCGAGTGCACGTGCAGAACAGTGGAGCAGAAAGCATTGGTGGTACATCTTAGTCAAAATTGAAGTTCAATGCTGCACTTGTCTTGAAGTGAGTCCATGCAGCAAAAAGACAGAGAGCGGCATCTCACCAGCAGCGACATGCATAAGGCTCTATAGACCAACCAAATGGCTCTGGAATGCTTGCTTTGGTGAAATCTAAATACATTTGGATTACTAAGGCCATCACTAGTCCATCTGAGCACTTACTGAAGAGCAGCCTTGGAATTTCATGCACAATTGGAGCAAGGTATGATGTGGTCGGGTCTGTTTGATGACTTGGAAATGCAGCTCTGAGGTTGTTGAGCTCGTCAACTGATAGACATATTCCATGGAGGTGAGGAGTGAAGAGGATCTCGGGTGGGGTGTACAGATCCATTTCCTCTAGACAAAGCGGCTGAAGGCCAGCAGCATCTCGGGACCAGTAGTATGAGTTTCGGAGGGAAGGGATAGTGAGACAACGTGTTGCAGGATTATACATAGGTGCCATGGTTGGAAGGCACAGGAACAGGTTGTCTGTTGGAGCATTGGTCATGAATGTGCCAGCAAGTGTGAACTCGTCTGTTCTATCCAAGATGTGGATATTCATATGTATGCTGGTGACAAAAACTAAAATATACTCAATGAGAGAAGCAAGGTGCAGATGATACTTTACATATATCGCCCCCTATTCGGGCAGTTCAGTAAATTACCTCCGTGAATTAAGTAACATCTCACATAAAGAAACATCTTGGTTTGCCACAATCTCCATTATTGTCTGGTGACAAAACTCGGCTTCAGTGTTATAAACTTCTATGGTTTGATATAAATGGTGAATGTTGCACTGATTTGACAATGATGGCTGCATCAAGCGGAGATCATCTATGGTCATTCTGTATTATTCTTTAGTGTTGTGAAATGCCAGTGGCAAACAACGAGGTACCTTGTCCATTCCTCTGAGACTCTTTGTCCCACCAGATATCCCAGCGGCTGATTACTGGAGTGATAAAACCAGTTGGTAATGTCTGGCTCAAGACTGTATGAAGTTGGAAAATGCATGATTTCACAGACATTCTGGTTTGAGTCTATGCCCAGTATTGTGGGAAATTGAAAAGAGATGTCTTCCATAGGATTCAGCAGGGAAATATTAGCCCGAGCTCCATCATAGAGCATGGCGACCACAGTCTCAAATGAGAGAAATCCCGAGAGCTCTTCGAGAGACATCCAGGGGATGATTGGCCTTTGCAGCCCTGCATAGCTGATGTGCTGCAGACGGTACTTCAACCAATCTGATGTTGCAAGCTCAGAAGCTCCTAGACTGATTTGCAGTCTTCCAGTTGAGCAGCAATACCACTCGGAGTAGCTTCTGAAGTTGAAGTTGTCCAGGCTCACCCCCACATCTTGCTGCAGGTATTGAGTAGAGGCCTGTCTGAAAATTAGTCCACTTGAAGGTACAGAGGAATCCCTTACAGTGAATTGTTGAGACTACAGAATGTTTTAGATCGGAAGCCATCAACTTCTCGAATTTACCATAAGGTGGTCCAACAACTTTTTTGATATACTTGTTGTGCACATGCTCCAGATGCTCCAGAGGGGAATTAAATCTGGGTTGAAAGTTAGTCACTGCTTGGGAGCCAGGTCAGGAGATACCATCATGGTAGATAACTGCTTTCATGAAGTGAGAGTTTGTCACACCAAAGAGTTGAGGAGTATAAGGAGAGCTGTGAGTGTTCAGTAGTACATCAGACAAGCAAAAGAGGAGAACACTGACAAGCTGCTCTGCTGTTCAATAGTGTCCTCCTTGTACTAGAGCCAAAGATGAAGCAAATTTCTGTGAGGTGGGCACTCACTCACCTTTCCAAAGTCCAGTCCATTATACGCCACAACAGTAAATGGCTGTGCTGAGGGAAATATATTGGCTTGATAAATCGTCTTCTCTCCAACCACAACAGCCTTGACATGTCCAGTGCGAGTGGTACAACGCTCAACAATTGTGGCCTTGCCGACCATGTTTCCCAGATTTATGGCACCCCACTTGACACGATGGAATTCTAGTGATGTGTAAGACAAACAAATAGTAGGTGAATATCCGGTGCTCACGATCTTCATCCTTCTCCTTGTCACCAGTCACCTCGGGCTCCCGACCACTCTGCTGGATGACCTGGTGGAATATGCCCCCAGTAATGGTGACATTATGGACATCGTTGAAGAAGGCGGCTCGATCTGCCCCCTGGATGTGCTGGGACGGTGCAGATGCTTGCCTGGACCCAGCTCTGGCTAGCTGGACTCCAGGAGGACGGTGTTGGGATTGCTGTTGGCGGGGCATCGTGAGAGAAGAGATGGTGGGGAGAGACAAGGTGCGAGGCGTGGGCTGTGCGAGGCTGTGAGCTGTGAGTGATTGGCAGATAGACGCCTTTGCTGCTTCTAGCGCGCAAAGCTTCGAATTCGGAGCCCCGGCCGGGCAATATTTTTTGGAGAGACTGCTTGCTGCTCCGACAGGCTGCTTGGTACGACAGCTACAATTCAGAGAGTGGCAGGTGGAATAGACGGATGATGGACGGTGAGTCCCTGGACAGTCGGTGGACTGGAATGATTTTTCACTGGTGGATGAGACGCATTCGTCAGCAAAGGATGTACAAGGTGACTTGAAGATGCTTATACGGAAGTATACAGATGTACTGGGCAGTGTGCGGAAAGTCACGGAAGAAAGGGATAAATTAATGACATACTGAAGAATGTTTGGTAGTATTTTCAGGCCCACCGTTCTGTGCGTACACGACACCTGCATATCGATAGCGTTTGGCCCGAGTCTCGGCTCAGCACGATGCAGTAGCAGACATACGAACATGTGTGGAACGTTGAATGTTTTCGTTCGGCAAATGGGGATCAACAGTCCACGGGAAACAAAAACGAGCTCGAGCCTGACTCGCGCGATGTCCTGCCAGAACCAGGGAGATTTCATACGCAAGACCAAGCAAGAGCCCAGGAGACTCGATGTCCGGCTATCATGAACCAGGATTTAGAACATACGCAACCACTTGAGAGATCCCTTCGAGTGCCGACAGGACCCAGTGAGAATGCCAGCCTGGGTATAAAAACAAACATACAATATTTGTGAAAGCAAGCACATCTGTGCTAAGTATAGACATATTCGGAGAATCGAGTGCGCGGAGACTCGGAACGCTCATACAGAGCGCTGGTTTGAAGTTCGTGAGGTTGTGTTAAGTATCTGAAAAGCAATCAACAAATTAGCAAATAGTTGAAGAAAGCGTGAGCGAACTTTTAAGAGCAGCAAAACGACAATAATGACGTCGATGGAGAGTAGATAAGTCAGGATAAAGCATCAGCTGTATGCGGCTCCGGTTTCGTTCTTCCAGACGGCGGTGGTGGAAAGAGACAAGTAGCGGATCAATCACGTTTGTAAGCAACGGGCACCATCGACCGCCGCCGCCACGACGACGAACGCAACGAAACGGCATCAATCTGCTAGCCAGTCGGCCTTCACCGGAGCCTCTCCGGTAGCACTGACCGCGCTTCCAATTGCAAGTGCCACTCATCCCTTGCAAACTCGGAGCGCTCGCTGGCAATCGAGCGACGGAGTCTTGGATTGGTCTCTGCGTGTGGAGTACTATACATCCTGGACACCTAGACACAAAGACAAATCAGACACAAGTTTTACAAAGCAGACACAAAGTACCATCAAGCACATCAGTTGTGCTGGCCCACCAACAATTGTGTATGCTTTGCGCTCAAGGTAAGATAGGGTAAGATCTACGACACACACGTGCTGACGGCACCGGTGACTGAATCAGCCTGATAGCCTTTTGATGGGCCGCTCTCTCTCTTCTCGACGCCCACCACCCTCCCCCCATTGACGCGCCAAACGCGCCCGCCGTCCGCCCGAATGCCGCCAACGCGCACCGCTGCGGATCAGGCACTCATAGGCTGTCTGCCAACTACCATCTTGCAACGTTTTCGTGACAGCATGAGTCTTCTTCCGCGTCAACGCGTCGAGGACGCGTTCCGACTGGCTGACGATGGCCTAGATCTATCAAGAAGCCTACGTGGAAGCCCACGCCGGTTACTTCAATGCCGGCCGCGATTGGGTAACGCCAGAGCCATTGCACGCATGGCTTGAGCGTCGGGCGCCTACGGCCATCGCACCGTGTGTCGAAACACCGGTGGTGCGATCCGACAACGACGAGGCCCTCATCCGTTACCTTCCAGCCCGCATTCTCGAGCTATTTCGGAATACGGTGCGCAACATGATCATGGACTTGGTTGTGATGCCTCACAGTATGCAGGTATTCAGAAGCACTTACACAGCCAACAACGCGACACTCTTTTCCGTCGACTACAGCTGGGTCAATCCAGCTCATCTTCGTGCCTGGCTCGAACGCCAAGACACCGCCGCCGCCGCCAGCGCATATCATCAAGAGCGAGCCCACAGATGTGGCGATGACCCATCTTTCCGATCTCCCGCGGCCTGCGTATCGGGTGAGAAAAGAAGGCGACAAGGAGGTCTTGGAACTTGAGTCATCGGACTCGGACGATGGTGCGTAACACTAACATTCAATCGGCTTTTGATTTCTCAATGCTCCCAGATTTCCCTCCGCTTCCGAAGAGCTCCGCGTCCACTCGTGTTCAGCCGCCGCACCAACCTCAACCGGCCGCTGCTTCTCGTCCCCGAACTCGCGTTACCGTGGAAGCTGAGATCGACGTCGATGATGTTAGCCATCGTGGCGGATCCCTTCCCCCAGACTCACGTTTCGCTTTCGAGCCCGGTACGCCCGTTTATTCTTCGGCATTTTTCGCGTTACTCAATGATTCTTTTATGCTCAGAGTCATCATTCGTACCATCCTCCCCGCCGTCGATGCCGTCTTCGGACTTTGAAATGCCGGCTTCCGACTACAGCACGTTCTCATTCGCCGAGAACAGATCTGGTGAGTACATATCAATCACGGTTCAATTCTTGACGTCGCTCTCACCAATTTATTCAGGTCCTCGCGCTCCAGCTGACCATCGCTCACCCGAGTCGTTTAATCGGCACCATGACTGGCGTGCATCGGGTACCGACTGGGGTGATCCGAAGATCAAGTCATTCATCCGCGACACGCACTTCAAGCCAACTAGCCACAGGGATCCGGTGGAGGCGGTGGAGTACCTGTTTGAGGTGCCGCCATATATTCCCGTCCCGACGCGACCCACCGCCATAGTTGTGGACCTTGACCACCCCAAGCACGATCTGGGGGACCAGAAGAACCCGGGATCGTTGAAGACGGTCCTCGCACGCATCCGGAAGGAGGTATGAACGACATGTTTCGACTTATCGGCCATCTGACCTCCCACCAGTGCCACGACTCTTGGGACGGATCCTCGGGAACTGCAGCAAGCGACTCCAAGCCCAGGGTGACCTACGGGCCGGGAGAAGCGCCGATTAAGAGCTACCGTGCTCGATTGACGTGCAGAGGTGCGTCGTTTCGATATCTTTTATCTCTTCTCAATCATATTTCACAGGCGGGTACTGCTGTTCGCTGGTCGATCCTGCTCTTTCGAACGTCGAGCGCCGGTACCTCGATCAAGACTCACGCGAGGCTATTTTTGCTGCTGAGCGTAAAACCCGCGCAGAGGAGGGGCTGACGGAAGCTCAACGAGTCACTGAGTATGCTTCTTTGTCGTTCGAACCTGGAATTGACCGCACATCATCCAGATTTGTAAATGTTT
Organism: Mycena amicta; assembly: GCA_029282125.1. Classification (NCBI taxonomy): domain Eukaryota; kingdom Fungi; phylum Basidiomycota; class Agaricomycetes; order Agaricales; family Mycenaceae; genus Mycena; species Mycena amicta. The sequence continues at coordinate 155,101 of JARIHP010000053.1, forward strand.
CCCGGAGTATGAAATGTGCTGCCGTCGATGTGCACGGTAACGCATGCAAGGGCCGCCCGCTCCTCATTCCCAGCAAGGTAAGTCAGCGATTCGATTCCTAACGAACGACAATCTCATCGACCATAGTTTTCGGATGGACCGCGCATGTACATCGGCTGCAGCGGCTGGACACCCAACTTCAAGTCTGGTCACGCCCGCCGAAAGATCACCGTCAACTACGACATGTTCGAGAGAGCGTGGCATGGGGAGGCGATGATCAAGGACACCTCCAAGGACACCTCTGCGTGCGCCGCCTTTATTCCGCTGTTACATCCATGCCAGACAAAACAGAATACCACCTCCGGTCGGACTCCGAAGACATCACAGTCAATGCGACATCATCAGTAGTCCAACGTGGAAATAGTAAAGCGGCTTATTCTCGCAAACACCACAGCATGGAAAGGGTGTGCGACAGTCTGGACCCCAAGCCGACTGGACAGACAAAGACTAGGTCGCAGTGGAACGCCAAAGGTACCAAGTGAAATCGGAGAGGTCGGAGACCGAGGCGTGACCGAGTGTGACCAGAAGTCGGCCGGACATAGGCCAACAACTAGTTGAAGTGAAGGAATAGACATCCGAAGGGTTCTTGAATAACTCCGGAGTCGAGACGAAGGCGAAGGCAGAGGAAGGACGAGAGACAATGTCAGAGGAACCTCAAGGGCATAGACAACGTCAATTTTCAAGCTAAGGTACAGAGACAGTAGCTAGAGGTTTTATACTAGGAATGTAACTGTAAACGGAAGACAAGAAAGTAGCGTAAAGAGAACAAGAGCTATGAAGGAAACAAGGAAGTAATCATAAGTAGAACAAGAGCGAACATAGAAGGACATAGAAAACAAGGACAAGGAACTCCGAAGGAGTTGAAGAAGCTAAGAAGTAAGGACGGATGAACGGATGAACGGATAAGCAGAAGTAAGTAATCTGGAATGGTCTCGGAGTCGCTAGGACGTATGAGACAAACCAAGAGAAGGTAAGTAACTTGAAATAGACTCGGAGTTGTTCGGAGCTCCGAGTCAATGAAGCCAGTAAAGTCACAATAGTGGCTGAACGGATTCTGGGAGATGAAAGCAAGATCGTAAGAACGGTAAGGAATCAAAAGGAACAAGAACATAAGGAACTCGGATTTGACTCGGAGTTGTTAGGAGCTCCGAGGCAACATGACAATGAAGTGACGCGCTCTGCGCGGTCATATGACCGTGTTAGCCCTGCATGTTTCGCATTTATTCCATATGCTCCGCCCCTGGTTTCTATAGCATTGCATGTGGTTTGCCCTATGCCCTTGCCCTTAGGCTAGGGTTGCTCACTATATATACTGCCTGCATGTACTTAGCCCCCTAGACAAATCCTACCTGCTTCTTTCCAGCTCTCTCTTCTGGTGCATAGTCTCCCCTTCTGCCACAGCTGCAGCTCTGTTAGGACCGCCCTCGCACACTGTTCACTTGCGCTTTAGAGCACAAGAGTTCGTCAGAAGTCACATAAGTATCCAAGGTGAAAACGGGAGTTGGAATGAAGGGTGCAAGAGGATGGCGTAAGTGAAGTGGGTGAATGGAGTGCAACTCGAGTTAGTGTTCCGTAGGTGTTAGGAATGGAACTGGAGTGCGAGGGAGGCCGATAGGAATGTGACATGTGTGACTAATAAGTCACATCGGTGTCCGAGAGGTGGCCGAAGCGATAGTGAAAGGAATAACAAGATAAAGGGAAACGCTCAGTAATCCTTCATTGCGTTAAAACCCATTGCTTGAAAAGGAGTCGTAGTGGCGAGACCAAGGTTGGCTGGAAGTGTGCTCGGAGTCCGATCGGCGTGACAGAGGTGTGACAGGGTGTTCGAGTAGGTCAAAATAGGACTAGGAATGCGCACGCGTAACATCCGCCGAGTACCGGGAACAGGAAGCACTTCTGTGGTGCGTTTTCTCTCTCTTCACAGCTCCAATTTAACCTCTAAATACGATAGACCACTCGCACGTCGTTAACGGGGCAGCGAAGCGCGGTGCAATCGTCCACCATGCGTGCAAGGCTGCATGTACGGTTTTCTATCCTGTTGATCCGCACATTCGGAAGGCGATGATTCTCCCCGACACATCGGAGCCGCATGTACATCCACTCACAACGTTCCTCAAGTTGACCGCCAGCGTCGAGCTAGCCTATACGGAGTTGATCGCAGAAGCCAGTCCTCTCAGCGGTGCGACCGTTTCTAAAGTCGATAACTGTACGTTACTTGATCGCTCTCAAGCATGCGCTCATTCACGATAGCATCTGCGGCAGCGCTGAAGTTTGGCGGAATGACGCCCGGACAATTCACGCCAGCACTCCAATCTAACGTCGTCAAGAGCAAGCTCATTCGCAAGGCGAAATCCGCCCAGTTCCCCGCTGGTGTGGGCATTCCAGGTATCGGTGATATTCTATGTTCCTCGCAATTAATACTTAATGGCATGCAGGCATTTACCATATGTACAAGGACGACCTTCAAAATCCCGATCTGAATAAACGGTACGTCCATCGGTTTGTAACGACCGAGGACGGCGGGACTATCGTGATCACCTGCTTTGCGAGATTACTCGCGCTGCTCGACGAGGTCAACAGCTTCGAGGCCGATGCGACCTTCAAACGCGTCTCGGGGAGCCTGAACGAGTGGGAGGTGGTGGTCTTCTACAAAGCGCTTAACCGCAGTATGTTTCCGTCCGTGCTCTCGCAAATGTCCCTCTGAAATCTGTTAGGCATCACTGTCGCTCGCGTCTATATTGACAGGGCGGACGCTGATTTCTTTGAGCTTGTCTTCGACGAGCTCCGCGCCGTCAAGCTCAAGCTCACCGGTAAGCCACTCGCCTTCAAGCGTTTGGTTCCCGGCGGCAATCTCACCGTGTTCAATTCGGACATGGAGTCGGCGCAAGTTCTCGGCGCAGCACGCTCCTTCCTCAAGACGAATGACCCTGCCTATAGCGGTATTCCAAACGACATCACCCCGCAGGAGTTCGCGCCCGAAGTTGTCAAGTTGTGCATCACCCATGCGAAACGGTGTGTTCTTCCACGATTGCTTGCGGCGTTTATTCATGTCAACTGTAGTGCAATACTTGATTTCGAAAAACTCGTCAAGCCTCGCGACTATCAACGACTGCTCAACTTCGCCGACGAGATCAAGTCCGAGGCAGATCTCGACGCATTCTCCGACTTCATCGGCAGCCTCAACGTCAAAAAGATTCAAGGTAAGCATAAATCTTTGATTTCTAGTGGTGATTCATGAACGTGCAGATTGGTGGAAGCACAAGGAGATGAGTGCATGGATCTTGCCGTGCCTCGTCAAGGGCTTGTCACCGCTGAGTTCTGACGACTGGGACGCCACCCCTTCGACGACCAATGCCGGAGAGTCGCAGCACCACTGGACCAATACCCTGACCGGCATCAAGCTCCCCCCGGTCGAAGCGATTGAGCGGTATGTCCCTGTCCCTTTTCTTGTTCTATGCCCAACACTCAGAAATCACTGCAGTGCACGCATTGTGGACACCAAGGTAGAAGGCGATGTCGAGCTGGCGTTCAGGACCGGTGCACTGCCGAATCCATACAGCAACTCGGCGCAACGCAAGGCTCGGGGTGTGACTCGCGACGCCACGAAGACGCGAAAGATCCAAGAAGCCCACGCCCGTACAGAGGAGACCGAGCGCCTTGAGGACGAGCTGGAGGAGGTGAAGCGACAGCAGAAGGAGCTAACAGAGCGGGCAAAGGAGTTGAAGGTGCAGAAGAAGGAGGCGGGAGGTACTCGCGGAAGGGGTACACGGGCAACTGCAGGGGATAGTTCATGCGGCCGAGTGAAATCGCGCCCGTTAGGTGAGTGCTTTTCGCTGCTAGATCGAGTTCTAAGTTTTCCGATAGCAGTACCGAGCGCCCCGTTGCATAGTTCCGTCAACGGCAGCACCCTTCATGCTGCCGCTGCCGCCAGTTTAGCGACGGCCGATATGCTCGATGGTGTGCAGTCTAACTCGCAGCTGCTCGATGCCGAGTTGAATCTCCCTGCAGACAACCTCCAGCCAGTGCCTTCCTCGCCGCAGGATGTGCCTCCAGCGTCCATCGCCGAAAACCCCATGGACACACCTCCCATCTTCTTCGACCCGCTCAACCCTGGTCCGGAATGGGACGCTTTTCTAACCAACCTCGGTCTTTTACCCGGCCCCAACCCCGGTCCTCCGACTCAATACATTTCGGATTACCCTCCCGAAGACCTCGACGCTCTCATGTCCGACTCAGACGCCCCCACGATCCCGTTTTATCGGCGGCCGGAGTATATGCTGCCGCTTCCTCAGCCAAGCCCTTCTCCACCTCGGCAGGACATTACAGCTGACGACGCGGGTCCATCCGCCAAGCCGACTCGGAAACGCAAGCAGCGCGAAGAGAGTGACGAGACGGCGAACGCAACAGCCGCTCGGCCCACACGTAGGCGTCGAGCTCCGCGACGGCCCGATGCGTCTCCGGTGCGTGCGGGGACTATTAATTAGTTGTGTCAGTAATGTCTACAATGTGTTGGACTTGAGCAAGAATGTGTCTGGGTTGTGATCATTTGTGTATAGCTTGAGGCGGGATGTGTCTGGGTTGTGTTGAATGTGTCCATGTTGTAAGAATGTGTCAGAGTTGTTTTTGTTTGTAGGTGTCCGGGATGTTATGTCCCGCTGCGTGTGTATTCATTCTCGTTCTCGTTCTTCTTGCTGTGTAGTCTTTGCGACAACGATGAAGAACGTCGAGCCCGGGAGCGCGAGAATTCTACGCAGGCCGCAGCCTGCAGCGTGAAGATGGTTTCGGGCCCTCACTGGTGGGCTGGACACGACTGGTCCGTTCTCCTACTGCGACACGATATTCTCAGCCTCATTCCAATTTTAGGATTGTACACTTATTGTCGCCGGATATTCCTCGACTGTCCTTCCATCTACGTCCTGCTCGAATCACACAACCGGCCATTTTGTCGCCCGCGCCCAGTCCCATTTGGCCTGCGACGCGGTCCCCCGAAAACTTCCCGAGCCGTCGCACAGCATTACCACGACAGCCACAGTGTCCATGCCATGTAGCCCCGTCCACGCACGACGAGGACCGCTTTCGACTCATGTGTCGCTCTGTGCGCACACTGACGATGACGACGACGACAGCGACGACGGACGACGCGTGTCGTCTCGTCCCGGAGCCCTCTCTACCGTAGACCGTATCCACTCGTCTCATAAAAGCCAGAACGACGCTAGACTGGTGCGTCTCCCTCTCTCGCTGCATTCTCTCACTCCTTTGTTTGCAGAGACAATCGAGTCCGACGTCCAAGGCGAACACAAGTGTCCGCCCGCTTCGATCACCGAGCAAGACGAGACTCGGTCGTTGCTGACTACAGTACGCTGGCGTTCCTCGACGAGCAAGACTGCCGCCCATCCATGTATCAATCACTTCGTACATAGTCCATTATCCCTTCTTCTGTGTGCCTCCTCCTCTGATGATTAATCCACATGCATATCCAGCTCTTCCTCCCGCTGTCCTCCATGAGCACGTCAGCCTTCCCGCGCCTTCATAGGCATTTTGGTGCATCCTCCTATCACTTTGCGCGAGCCACTTTGCGCGAGCTTCCGCCCGCTGACGATCATTCGCAGGACCCGGCGTTCCTCGGCCATACTCTTCCTCGGATCCTCCGATACCCTTCTCCGCTGAGAGCGTCCCATCTGCAATCCACTGCGTCCAGACCGGATGTTGCTGCCGCAGGCCTTTGCGACGGCATCCGCAGCCAGCCAAGATATCCCAATTTCGCCTCGTCCGAAGTCCTCTCAGACTGTTTTACAAGTAACTCCGAGTCGCCCACATCTGCTGCTTTCTGCGCCGCCTCCCAGTCTTCCGCCTCATCTAGACCATCCTCCTTATTCCCTGAAGCACGGCCCATTACCCATACGGCGGTCGTCACCAAATCGACCCACGCATGGGCTCATGGCCAGTGGCTCGGACCGAAGGCGCTGGGCGGAAAGGTCGCTGCTGCAAGAGGGGAATCGCAAGGTCTAGGACGACAACGCCGTCCATGGGTGCTGTGGATTCGCGTGTAATTACGCACCGACACAAACGCTGATGACGACCCGGGCGCCGTTTGGGGAACGCACTGGCGCACCCGCGTCGTTCGCCGTGCCCTTTCGATCATCCCGCTCTCATCTCAAATGGCGGAGACCGTACCCAAGTCAGCGCGTGAGCGGCCGCATCAGCAGACGATGTCCGCTTGAGCCTCCTGACTTGACGCTGTATGTCCCCGAGGACGAACGACATGTGGCACTCGTCATCCATACCCGGTTGGCTGGCTGGGAATGATTCCGGCGGACCGGGATAGGGGAGCGGCTCGAGAGGCAGGCGATGGAGAAGATTGTGCGGGTTGGGTGCTGCGTGAAGCTCGGGGAGCACTGGCATCGCATCGAGAACTCGGTTGTGCCATCTCGACGCAGCTGCCCACCATCCATCCCCGGACTCGGAGGACCGACCACGATGGCTAGAGGTGCAGCGGCCGCGCGCGCAAATGGGATGCAGGCGAAAGAGAAGGAGGTCTCGAGGCCCTTGGAAGGGAACCCGCACGGACAACTCTTGCAATGAGCTCTTGCTGAGCCATTCGACCGCAAGTATCGGATATCGCTTCTCTTTCGTGAATTGCGGACCGGCTGCTTTACTTGCAAGAGCTGCGCAGTAGATAAATACAAGCTTGGACTATAACACGAGTGCGATATACAGTAGTAGAATACAAAGTGGTTGTGCATGTAGACGGGAAGGGGGTGAATTCGAGCCAAACCGCCCTTCTATCCAATTGCCAGCGAAACTTACAGGCAGCCACACCTCTCCTTCGCCCTGGGATTCTACTTCCACCTCCTTCGCATCCGCATTGATATACCGCCGTCGCACAGACACCGTCACCGTTGATCGTGCTGGTCGTCTCAGCTCTGGAAGACCATGCTCAGGTCGTTCCGCCGATATGCGCACTCGCTGGACGATCTCTCGCAGCCCGCCAGACCTTCCCCTTCCCAAGCTGCTCGCACACCCGCTCTGCCAGCATCACCTCCCGATAGCTGGATTGCGACGCGGGACCATTGGGTGTACAAGGAGCATCACAACGAATGCTCGTCCGCTTCCTTCCCTGCGTCCCAGGCCCAACGCTACCCAAGCTCGACTTGAAGACCATCTTCCCCATCGGAGGTGTGGTGTCTCTGGGCGGGATAATCCACTCGACGCAGGTAACCGAAAGACGACGAGGGATGCGAGGAAGGCGTGGCCAGTATGCGAAAGAGTCGTCTCGTCGATGTACACCGCCCGGCCGTCGACAACATCAGGTCTGGACGCGGTGGATTTGGAAATTGGACGCTTTGTCCACGGAGCTGCGCATGCGGGGCAGATATCGGTCGTTACTGCTAGAAAGCTGGTCAGCAGGAGATACATCGAATTGGAATACGGAGGAGACGCACCGTTGTGAATGCGAGGCAGTTCTTGGAGAACGAGAACGGCGGGGCGGGATGCACCTAGGGAGTGATCGTCAGCGAGGCAAGATTCATAGAGCGAAGACCAGACGAGACGTACCGACGACGAGTACCCCCGTATGCGCTTTCTTGGATCCTCGAGGAATGCCGACGTGAGCCGGTGCGTTATCCAGCAACACCCGAGTCTGGCGGTTCTTGTGCATAGTCTTTGTGAGGGACTTTTCTCAGAACGGCCTTGGGGAGACAGGTCCCGAGATAGTCGGACTCAGTCTTCCTGCTAAAAGTGAATAAGGTTAAGCAAGCAAATGAGCGCAAGAGACACGCACGGTCAAAGGCAGCGGAAACCGGACATGGTCGATGGTGATGAGCTTGTGGTCCCAAGCCTTGCGGCAAGGGCGAACGGCGCGTTCCGCGAGTGTAGGAGCCGTTTGTCGTCTGCCATCCATCCGCCGCACGGGAGACAGCTCCATCGACCCCAACCAGGATGCGGTAGTCGGCGTCGGTCGTCGTGAGAGGGTCGTAGGAATCGAGTCGTGACAGCAAACGGGAACTGGTTAGGTATGTCCCTTCATGCGTTCTGCAGCGGAAGGCGCGGAAGGTATGGAGGACACGCAGGTCGGTCAAGGAGTCGTCGGCGACGATGCTGACTATACGGAGACTCTGAGAGACACGAATGAGGGAGGATATGGCGTCGAGGCGGGAGAACACACTGTCAACTCGACCCTCGAACGTGGCAGCAAGCGGCAATCGAGGTTTCTGTCGTGGGACGCAACGCCTACACGGATAAGCCATCAGAATAAGAATAAGTACAAGAACGAACGACGCACGCAGTGGGAGAATCCGAACCCAGCTCTTGCAAGATCCCGTCGGTGAGTTGCCAGTCGGAGACATATGTCCTTTTGACGTGCGTGAAGGCGGTGGCTCGTGGAATCGGTGGTCGTCCTGCACAGGCGAAGACGTGGTGCTTAGTCGAGCACGGACCGTCAGACTGACTGCACATACCTCGCCCACGATATGGTGTGTCTGCCCCGGGCCCATCCTCGAGTCCCGATGGGGGAGATTCTCTTCCGCGGGTGACCAAGATGAATTCATGCGCCGGCCATCCAAACACGGTAGCATGATTTGCGAGCGTCCGGGACCGTATTGTCGCGCGGGAGGAAGCACGCACGGATGGCGAGGAGTCGGAGACAAGTGGAGATGAAGTATCGGAGAGTCATTCGCTGGGTGGGTCCGTGGCGGCACGACAGGCTCGGGTCGGGTTGCTGTTGCCCCAGAAGATGAGTGAATCGTCGAGGAACGAGGTGAGCCGCACGCACCGTACAGACTGACCAACTGGCCGGGCCTTCCTCGCACTCCTGCCGCCGTCATCCATGACCGTCCGACGAGGCGTATTGTCGTCGCTGCCGAGACTCGGAGGCCCAATCTGAGGTCTTGAAGCTCCACTTCTAAGCACTAGGACTCCAGCAAGGTCAAAATCTGCTCGTTGAAGCTCCCACTGCACGCACCATAAGTAAACCCCCCGTCAACCCAGTCGCTGCGGGACATCGATTCCGTGCTACGTTCGGCGCCGGAAGGGATTCGTTGGGTCGCGGGAGACCCAGGTGGCCATGGTGCACTGTGGGTGAGAGTCGGCGACATCGCGGTCGGGAGCAACGACCGTGACCGTGACACGCTTGCTTGCGACTTCCACTCTTCACTGGCGACCTGCTTTTGTACACTCTCGCTTCTATTCAAGGCCTTCCAAATCCCGCGACTGTCTTGGTCGCCATTCTTCAGCATTCATGATCTACCTTGTGAAAATGCCGAAAACATTCAAAAGCGAACCTCCTCTGAGTTCTCTCTTCACTGGCGACTCTGCCTAGTTCTGTAGGCTGTTGTTATACATCTTCCTTTTGGCCCCGGTCATCTACCTCCTGAGGAGACCGTCTCGGTCGCTCTTATTCGACAGTTATCCACCGAAAAAGCAATCAAAGCGAGCTGCAGCACTGGCAGCGTCGTATTCCGAGCCCAGAGTTGGCCGGTCTCCACATTCTGTACTGGAGTTCCATCTGCGCAACCACGACTCCTATTTTCAGCTTCATGTTGTCAAACCTCACGTTCCGCCGTCAGATCCCTCCAAGTCAATCTTCACCTTCGCTTCCCTGCAAGTTCAGTAAAGTTGGAGCGCTCCCAGTGCTGTATGCCCTGTATCCTCGAGCAGCCATGTCTCATAAAGGACTACTACCTCGGAAGCCACGCCTCTGCCCTCGCTGGAAGGAACCTGTTCGATTCAGCATCATTCTGTTGCCCTGCTCTTCAAGTTCTTATTCTGTACTGTCGCTGCGACCCAGCCGTAGTCTCCTGTGAACGGCTGGCATCGTAGTTCATTGATGCGTCCTCCAATGTGCGCTTCTACAACCTGCAAGATTCCTCACCGTCTCAATCCCGCTCCGAACCGTTACAGCTCATCCTATGTCAACGCGCCTTCGCCTCGGACAGCCGCAGTCAAGTGCTTGAACATCGACGGACACCAGCATTCCTGGCTTCCTTCCTTCCGTCCTTCCCTCCAAGTAGAAAATAGTAAGATCAATCACATTTGAAACACTCGAACCCAAGAAGAACTAGAATTACATTGCTCCAACCACTGGTTTCTGACTGCTCTTCGCTCTTTCCCCCGATTCCCCCTTCAATTGCATCCATCGGGGGCGGTTCCACAGACACTGCATAACACAGATATCGTTCAGGAGGACATTACGCGCCAATCCCGAGCTGAACTGCACATTCCAGCACTCGCCAAACGTCTTGACCACCGCACCAACCAAAAGGTTCACAGACCCCATGCACTTAAGGCGTAAGTGTGTGCACGTGCAGAACAGAAGTAATGCTATATGGTACGTCTATCCTTAGTCAAAATGGAGGTTCAACGCTGCACTTGTCTTGAAGTGAGTCCATGCAGCAAAAAGACAGAGAGCAGCATCTCACCAGCAGCGACATACATAAGGCTCTATAGACCAACCAAATGGCTCTGGAATCCTTGCTTTGGCGGAATCTAAATACATTTGGATTAAGGCTGTCACTAGTCCATCTGAGCACTTACTGAAGAGGAGCTTTGGAACTTCATGCACAACTGGAGCAAGGTATGATGTGGTCAGGTCTGTTAGATGACTTGGAAATGCAGCTCTGAGGGTGTCGAGCTCGTCAACTGATAGACATATTCCATGGAGGCGAGGAGTGAAGAGGATCTCGGGTGGGGTGTACAGATCCATTTCCTCTAGCCAAAGCGGCTGAAGGCCAGCAGGATCATGGGACCAGTAGTATAAGCCCTGGAGGGCAGGGATTGTGAAACCATCTGTTGTGGCATCTGCTATGTTTGAAAGGAACAGGAAGATGTCATCCGTTGGAGCATTGGTCATGAATGTGCCAGCAAGTGTGAACTCGTCTGGTGTATCCAAGATGTGGATATCCAAATATACACTGGTTGGAAAGTCTGCAATGTGCTCAATGACAGAAGGAAGAAGCACAGAATATGTACATATCTCTGTCCCTATTGTGACATTTCAGTAAATTAGCCGCATGATTTAATTGACATCTCACACAAAGAAAGATCTTGGTTTGGCACAATCTCCATTATTGCCTGCTTGTAAAACTTGGCATGACTGGAACAATCCACTGCTTGGCACAAATGATAAAAGTTGCATTGGTTGGATAATGATTGATGTATTATGCGTAGATCATCCATTGTTATTCTGTATCATGGTTTAGTACGCCAAATTTGTGAAATCAACAACTAGATACCTTATCCATTCGTCCGAGACTCTTTGTCCCACTGTATATCCCAGCCACTCATTACTGGAGTGATAAAACCAGTTGAATATGCCCGGCTTGAGATTGTATGAAGTTGGAAAGTGCATGATTTCACAGGCATTCTGGTTTGAGTTGATGCCCAGTAGTGTGGGAAATTGAAAAGAGATGTCTTCCAAAGGATTCAGCAGGAAAATATTAGTCTGAGCTCCGTCATAGAGCATGGCGACCACGTTCTCAAATGAGAGAAATCCCGAGAGCTCTTGGAGAGACAGCCAGGGGGTGATTGGCCTCTGGAGCCCTGAATAGCTGATGTGCTGCAGAAGCGGTCGTTTCTTCAACCAATCTGATGTTGCAAGCTCAGAAGCTCCTAGACTGATTTGCAGTCTTCCAGTTGAACAGCAATACCACTCGGAGTAGCTTCTGAAGTTGAAGTTGTCCAGGCTCACCCCTGCATCTTCCTGCAGGTATTGAGTGGAAGTCTGTCTCCAAATTAGTCCACTGCAAGGTACAGAGGAATTCCTTACCACAAATTGTTGGATCTACAGAATGTTTCAGATATAAAGACAACAACTTCGGGAATTTACCATGAGGCTGTACAACAACTTTCGTGATATACTTGTTGTGCACATGCTCCAGATGGTCCACAGAGGAATTAAATCTGGGGTGAAAGTTAGTCACTGCTTGGGAACCAGGTTATGCAGATACCATCATGGTAGATGAGTGCATTCATAAAGTGAGAGTTTGTCACACCAAAGAATTGGGGAATATATGGAGCACTGTGAGTGTTCACTAGTGCATCAGACAAGCAAAGAGGATAACACTGACAAGATGCTCTGCTGTTCGATAGTGTCCTCCTTGTACTAGAGCCAAAAATGAAGCAACTGTCTGAGCTGTTGGCACTCACTCACCTTTCCAAAGTCCAGCCCTTTATATGCCACAACCGTAAATGGCTCTGCGGAGGGAAATATCTTGGCATGATAAATCATCTTCTCTCCGACCACGACAGCCTTGACACGTCCAGTGCGAGTGGTACGGCGCTCAACAATTGTGGCCTTGCCAACCATGTCTCCCAGATGTATGTCACCCCACTTGACGAGACGGAATTCTAGCTATGCGTAAGACAAACAAATAGCAGGTGAATATCCGGTGCTCACGATCTTCATCCTTCTCCTCCTCACCCGTCACCTCTGGCTCACGACCGTTCTGCTGAATGACCTGGTGGAATATGCCGCCAGTGATGGTGACATTATGGACATCATTGAAGAAGGCAGCTCGATCTGCCTGCTGGATGTGCTGGGACGGTGCCGATGCTTGCATGGGCCCAGTTTGGGCCAGCTGGATGCCAGGAGGACGGCGCTGGGATAGCTGTTGGCGGGGCATAGCGGGGGTGAGATGACGGCGAGAGACAAGGTGCAAGGCGTGGGCTGTGCGAGGCTGTGAGCTGTGCGAGGCTGTGAGCTGTGAGTGATTGGCAGATAGACGCCTGGCCTGGCTTCTGAATTCGGCCGGCGTCTCGGCCCGGCGATATACTTGTATACCACTCGGTGTGACAGCTACAATTGAAGAGAGGCCGGTAAAATGGTTGGATGACCGTAATCCCTGGAAAAGTGATGAAACTTGAAGAAGGATTAGATTTGCAACATACTGAAGGATGTTGAGCAGTACCTTCGGCCCAGTGTTCCCCGTGCGCGCACACCGCTGCATATCATAACAGTTGACAAGAGTCCGTCCGAGTCGTCCGTTCGAGGTATCCGAACATGCATTGAACGTCGAGTGTGTTCCTTCGGCAAATGTGGATCGACAGTTCTATCTTACCACGGAAACAACAACGAGATCGAGGCGCGATGTCCTGCCAGATCCAGAGATTCGGAGCCTCAGATTCCATAGCAAGATCGAGCAAGAAGGCAGGAGGTTTGACGTCCAGCTAGGAGACCGAGCGGAATGCAGAATTAAGAATACACCCAGCAGTTTATGAGATCCCTTCGAGTCCTGACACTCCTGCCAATGACTAGGTCGGTCAGAATGCCAGAGACTGCGTAATTTGTAACAGCAAGCAGTTCTGCGTGCAGTTTGAGCACATAGGTGAGATATATTCCACGGAGAACGCTCACGCAGAGAACATTGACGTTGGTTCGACGTCTTTGAGCTTGTGTTACAACATGAAGGCGGTGTTGGCGAAAAACTTGAAGGCGAAAGCAGCAAGTGGCGGAGAGTACTCGAGTACGAGAATCAAGGCGGTGCCAGTGGCTGCAGGAAGATAGGACGAGCGCATAGAACGCTCTGGTTGGTCCTTCCCCGCGCAGACGCCAGACTAGATGGAAGTGGAAAGAGAGAACGAGCGCCGAACGGATCAATCGTCACGGTTGGTAAGCAACGGACACCTTTGACCGCAACGACGACGAACGAACGAAATGAGTCGACTCTCGCGTCACCCTCTGGAATCCACATACCGGCGGATACCCCACGGGCTCTAGACAGTGTAGCCTGATAGGAACGCCAGCACAATTCGGCCATCCGAAATGGTACGTGGCCAGTTTTGTGCATATGCAGAGCCAGCTGACACAGTTTCTTCAAGTATATAGGTCGAGCGCGTCCAGGATGATCTCAGAATCGCCGCCAGCCGCTCCTCTGGCCAAGACTCAGATGGAAATCCTTGTACGCGTCATTCGTGCCTCCGATGTGCGAGCTCACCCCTTCCCAGAAACCGGTCTCAAGATGGCAAACTCATCGCGCTCGCTCTTCCGTCGCGACGTCTACAAGAAGCCGCCGCGCCACAGGTGCGTTGCCGTGTCTATTAGTCTTTGTCCTCCGTCTGACTTTCATGCAGTCCGACATACCCCTCCTTGAAGAACCCCTCACACCGCTTAGCTTCTCCTTCCAACCACGAATCTCACTCCGGATAATGCCTTGGTAGGCCGTGTCTATTAGTCTTTGTCCTCCGTCTGACTTTCATGCAGTCCGACATACCCCTCCTTGAAGAACCCCTCACACCGCTTAGCTTCTCCTTCCAACCACGAATCTCACTCCGGATAATGCCTTGGTAGTAGGAGAGACAGCGAAGAGTTGACGAAGGGATACAATTCAAGGCTTGCATTCGGCCGAATCGGTGCGTGGTCATCCCATTTCTCCTCCGTCCTGCCCTGACGCATTCCTCCAGATCTCGCGCAGAAAACACTCCCGGGGCCGCAAGCGACTCGTACCTCGTCACTGTCTTCTCTCTCTGGACCTCCTCTCCTCCACCTGGCGCTATGCAGCCGTCCTCGACTCCGGTAGCTTCGACGCCGGTCGTGGACATCCGGACGCTGGTGCGGAGGACGATCCTCGCTTTGGGCATGTCTCTGGAGATGAACGACGCGTTCCGAAGAGGCTGGACAGTGCAGGGTCTGCATCGTAGCCCGCACGGAGGATGGACACAGTGCCTACATGGGCATTGTCGTCTTCCTGAGTCCTCCCATCTCGACCCTTCGGCGCACGGAATGCGCTCGTTCTGGACCGTCGAATCGTAACGCAGTCGCTCTGGACGGCCGCATGAAAACATGCAGGCAAACCCCGCAAGCGTAACGCTACCGTCAGTCGCCATGTCCCTGGAGCCACCAGCACCCTCCTTCCCTAGCTTCCACTTCCGCCTCTCGTGCACTGGGACGGATATGGGACTGACGCGGACTACCGACGCCCCGTACGCCGCCGGCTGGACGACAACGGTGCCGAGAAAATGAATACGATGCGATGTCTGCGAAGGCTCGTCGCACGCCTGGAGTGCGTTCGGGCCGATTCGCGGACGACTACAAGCGAGTCGGGAGCCCAACGCGAGCCCAAGCCACTCGTACCTCGGCGCTGTCCTCTCTACCCTCTCATCGTCGCCCTCGTCGTGGTCTGCCGTCTCGCATGGAGATGATTCCTTGCAAGCTGGAGGCCGCGTCCAGCAGTGGCGGTCTCTTCATCATCATCTCGAGTGCGGTAGGAAGGTCTTCGACAAGGGTGTCGAGCAGACTAGTGCGCTCTGGTCAAATGTGGACGCAGCTCGGGAAAGAGCCACGGATGGGAGATGACGCGCACCCAAACTCAAGAGGGACGTCGCTTTCGTATGCTCGACGCCAGACCCTCCGCATCCACCGCCATCCCGCTGTCGCCATTCGACGTCCACCTCCGTTATGCCCAACGACATAGTACGCCGCCGCTATCCGTGGCATCGACGCTGCGCGCATTGCGGAACTCCTCGGCGGCGGCCATCTTCTGCCCCGCGTCGAAGGAGCCCATCCCGAGCGTCGTAGCCGTTTACGACCCGAACACTGCATCCTTGGATCTTCGTCGATGTAACTGGGGTTTATATCCCGCTCTTTCGTGAATTGTGTCACTGTTAGGAAGAGCTTTGTAGTAGACTCAAGACAGGCTTAGACATGAGTACGGTGGGCAGTAGTATAGGATACGACGTAGTCATAGATGAATGGAAAGGGAAGAGGCCCAACCGCACTTCGAGCCCGACCGCCCTTCCCCCCAATCGCCGGCAAAACTGTACCGGCGGCACCAATGGCCGTCGCCAGCTAAGAGCATGCTATGACTGTTCGTCCATCCATCCGTCCGACCCTCGTTCTGCCGCCCACCCACTCTCTTTCCGCCTCCAACCGATTCTATTCTGCTAACCATCCGCATCCATCTCCCGCGCGCCGTCGCACAGGTACACGCCGTCACCCATGGGGAGCTGCTCTGCTGGATCGTCGCCTCGGTCGCCTAATTGCCGGGACAGTTCAAGCTCGGGAAGCCCATATTCAGGTCCCTTCCGCTGCAACGCGCACTCGCTTGCCGATCTCTCGCAGCCCGCCAGACCTTCCCCTTCCCAAGCTGCTCGCACACCCGCTCTGCCAGCATCACCTCCCGATAGCTGGATTGTGACGCGGGACCATTGGGTGTACGAGAGCATCACATCGCATGCTCGTCCGTTCCTCCCCGCGTCCCAGGCCCAACGCTACCCAAGCTCGACTTGAAGACCATCTTCCCCATCGGAGGTGTGGACGGGATGAGCCACGCGTAACCGAAAGACGACGAGGGATGCTCTGTTGAGGAGGCATGGCCAGTTTGCGAAGGAGTTGTCTCGTCCATAGACACCTCCGCTGCCGACAACACCGGGTCTGGACGCAGTGGATCTGGGAACTAGATGTTTTGTCCACGGAGATGCGGGGCAGATATCGGTCGTCACTGGTAGAGAGTTGGTCAGCAGGAGATATATCGAATTGGAATACGGAGGAGACGTACCATTGTGAATACGAGGCAGTTCTTGGAGAACGAGAACGGCGGGGCGGGATGTACCTGGGGAGTGATCATCAGCGAGGGAAGATTCATAGAGCGAAGACTAGACGAGACATACCAGCGTTCCCCGGGTACTGGATTCTCGAGGAATGTCAACGTGAGTGCGTTCCAGCAATACCCGAGTCTACGAACGGCGTTGGGGGAGGCAGTTCCCGGGATAGTCGGATCATGCTGTCCCTGCACAAAAGTGTGAGTGGGTTAAACGAATGAATGCAGCGAGAGACATGCACGGTCAATGGCAGCGGAAAACGGACACGGTCGACGAGCTTGTGGTCTCAAGCTTTGCGGCAAGGGCGAACGTCCGCGAGTGCAGGAGGCGTTTGTCGTCTGCCATCCATCCGCCGCGCGGGAGACAGCTCCATCGAACCCATCCATTATGCGGTAGTCGGTGTGGGTCGTCGTGAGAGGAACGCAGGCATCGAGTCATGACGGCAAAACGGAAACTCGTTAGGCAGGGCGCGACGCATGACCCTCAATGCGTTGCAGCGGGAGTCGCGGAAGGTACGGAGAAGGTACAGGAGCCCTCGGCGACAATGATCTAGACTGAGAAACACGAATGAGGGAGGATATTGCATCGAGGTCAGAGAACGCACTGTCATTCGCCCTCATTGCCTCTTTTGGCACTACCCGAGAATCCAAACCCCCAGCGCCGCCGATACCGTCGTTATAACTCGACTCTCGAAAGCGGCAGCAAGCGACAATCAAGGTTTCTGCCGTGGGACGCAAAGACTACACGGATAAGCCATGAGAATAAGTGGGGAGGAGGACGACGCACGCAGTGGGAGGGAATCCGAAACCACAGCTTGCAAGATCCCGTCGGTGAGTTGCCAGTCGGCGTAACATCCGTCGCTTTGACGTGCGCGAGGGCGGGCGGCTCGTGGTCGAAGGTCGTTCCTGCACAGGCGACGACGTCGTGCTGAGTCGAGCGCGTACCGTGGGACTGACTGCATATACCTCGCCAACGATATGGTGTGTCTGCCCGGGCGCGTCCTCGAATCCCGATGCAAGATATTCTCATCCACGGGTAACAAGATGCATTCGCGCCGTCCGGATACGGTAGCATGAGATATGCCTGCCGAGCGTCCGGGACCGTATTGTCGTGCGGCAGGAAGCACGCATGGATGGGAAGCTGGAGATGGGGTGAGGATGAAGTATCGGAGTGAGTCATTCGCTGGGTGGGTCTGTGGCGGCGCGACATGCTCGGCTTGGGTTGCTGTTGCCACAGAGGATGAGCGAGTCGTCGAGGAGCGAGGTGAGGCGCACGCACCACTGACTGACTGGCCAGGCCTTCTCGCACTCCTGCTGCCGTCATCCATGACCGTCCGACGAGGCGTATTATCGTCGCTGCTGATAGGCTCTGATTGACGGCCTCGAGGTGTGTCGAGCTCTCCTCTAAGCACCAAAATCGAGTCTAGGACTCCAGGAAGGTCAGAATCTGCACGTTTGAGCTCGCACCGCGCGCACCAAAAACCCTCCGACTCCGCCGACAACTCAGTCGCTATCGGACCATTGATGATTCCACATTACGTTCGGCACCGGAAGAGAGTCGCGAGGGTGCGGGAGACTCAAGTGGCCATGGTGGACCGTGGGAGAGAGTAGGCGACATCGTGGTCGGGAGCAAGCGCGATGGGTGACCACCGTGACACGCTTGCTCCCGACTTCCACTCTTTCACTGGCGACTATCCTGCTTCTGTACGCTCTTGTCATACATGTGCCTTTCGGCCCCACAGTTCGATGGTCATCCAAACTCTGAGGAGACTGTCCCGGTCCCCACTTACTCAGCGAAAAACAATCAAAGCCAGCAGCGGCGTTATATTCCGAGCCCAGAGCTGGGCGATTTGCTCGAAAGCACTCGAGTTCCATCTGCCCGGACAAGACCTGGATTCAATCTCGCCTGTGGCAATATACCGGCCGAGACGAAATCAAGCCTCGTCCCGTTGTCTAGCCTCCGCCGGCGAGTCGTTATCTTCGCCCTTCAACTTCACAAAACCTCAACGCTGGACAGTGCTGCATACCCTATCCAGCATACCCTGTCCTTAGCCAATTCGAAAACTTGAACCAAAAAAACCACTGTTACCTCTCCGTCGCTGGCAGGACGCTGTTCGATTCAGCATCATTCTTTTGCCCTGCTCTTCAAGTTCTTATTCAGAAGTTATTCTGTGCTGTCGCTGTAGTCTCCTGTGAACGACTGGGTCGTCGTTCATTCATGCCTCCTCCTCCAATCTGCGCTTCTACAACCTGTGAGACTCCTCACCGTTTCAATCTTGTTCCAGTCTAAGCTCCAGACCGTTATATCTCTTCCAATGCCAATGCGCCTTCGCCTCGGACAGCCTGCAGTCGAGTGCTTGAACATCGACAGACACCGGCATTCCTCGCTTCCTTCCTTCGCTCCAAGTGTAAAACAATCACATTCAAAACACGCGAACCTAAGAAGAACTAGAATTACATTGGTTTCTGACTGCTCTCTTTGCTTCTTTGCCTCTCATCTTTCCCCCGACTCCCCCATCAATTACATCCATCGGGTCGGTTCGACAGACACTGTGTAACACAAAAAACGTGGAGGAGGATGTTACGCGCCAATCCCGATCCGAACTGCACATTCCAGCACTCGCCAAAGGTCTTGACTGCCGCACCAACCAAAAGGTTCAAAGACCCCATGAACTTAAGGCATAAGTGTGAGCCGAAAGGAATGCTAGGCGGTACATGCCCGGCCTACCCTTAGTCAAAATTGATGTCCAAATCTGCACTTGTCTTGAAGTGAGTCCATGTGGCCAAAAGACAGAGAGCATCTCACCAGCAGCGACATACATAAGGCTCCATAGACCAACTAAATGGCTCTGGAATGCTTGCTTTGGTGAAATCTAAATACATTTGGATTACTAAGGCCATCACTATTCCATCTGAGCACTTACTGAAGAGCAGCTTTGGACTTTCATGTACAATTGGAGCAAAGTATGATGTGGTCGGATCTGTTAGATGACTTGGAAATGCAGCTCTGAGGTTGTTGAGCTCATCAACTGATAGACGTATTCCAACAAGGTGAGGGGTGAAGAGGATCTCGGGTGGGCTGTACAGATCCATTTCCTCTAGACAAAGCGGCTGAAGGCCAGCAGAATCTCGGGACCAGTAGTATGAGTTTCGGAGGGAAGGGATAGTGAAACAACGCGGTGCAGCATCATACATAGGTGCCATGGTTGGAAGGCACAGGAACAGATTGTCTGTTGGAGCATTGGTCATGAATGTGCCAGCAAGTGTGAACTCGTCTGGTCTATCCAAGATGTGGATGTCCATTTGTATGCCCGTGACAAAATCTAGAATATACTCAATGAGAGAAGCAAGGTGTAGATGATACTTTACATATATCGCCCCCTATTCTGGCAGTTCAGTAAATTACCTCCGTGAATTAAGTAACATCTCACATAAAGAAACATCTTGGTTTGCCACAATCTCCATTATTGTCTGGTGACAAAACTCGGTTTCAGTGTTATAAACTTCTATGGTTTGATATAAATGGTGAATGTTGCACTGATTTGACAATGATGGCTGCATCGAGCAGAGATCATCTATGGTCATTCTGTATCATCATTTAGTGCTGTAAAATGGCAACCGACCAGATACCTTGTCCATTCCTCTGAGATTGTTTGTCCCACCCGATATCCCAGTGGCTCATTACTGGACCGATAATACCAGTTGGATATGTCTGGCTCCGGATTGTATGAAGTTGGAAAGTGCATGATTTCACAGACATTCTGGTTGGAGTCTGTGCCCAGTAGTGTGGCAAATTGAAAAGAGATGTCTTCCATAGGATTCAGCAGGGAAATAGTAGTCTGAGCTCCGTCATAGAGCATGGCGACCATGTTCTCAAATGAGAGAAATCCCGAGAGCTCTTGGAGAGACAGCCAGGGGGTGATTGGCCTCTGAAGCCCTGAATGGCTGATGTGGTCCATAGGTGGCCGGTTCTTCAACCAATCTGATGTTGCAAGCTCAGAAGCTCCTAGACTGATTTGGAGCCTTCCAGTTGAGCAGCAATACCACTCTGAGTAGCTTCTGAAGTTGTGTTCATTGAGGCTCACCCCGGCATCTTCCTGCAGGTATTGAGTAGAGGCCTGTCTGAAAATTAATTCACTTGAAGGTACCGAGGAATCCTTTACAGTGAACAAGAGAGGGCTGCGCTTCGCTCCGCCCCTAGAGCTGGATACACACTTGCACAATGATACGAACATGGTTGTTACGATTACAAAGTCCTAGACTCCTAGTAACAAAAAACGAAGTCCACCGAATGCCTACGTCGATTGAGGTGCTATCAAAGGCCAGTATAGGTAAGGAACCGTCATGCCTGCCTCAGCAAGCATATTGACACTGCCATTTCCAAGCCGATTTGCACTCTGTACACGCCCACTAACGCATACAGGCCCGCCGTCTATGCAGTACACAAATAAGCGACTCCGAAGCGCAGGTATAGCCGGTAATGCGGGAATGGCCATAAACGAAACTGTCCTGTGATAAGATCTGAGGGGGACGCGCGCACCTTCGATTCCATCATCCAGCAGCATCAACCTGGATGGAGCTGTGCTCGACATGTTTGAGTCGTCAGGTCAGCTAAAACAGAACAACAGTAAGTAAAACACACCCTAGAAAATGCACCATCTGAACTGGCCGACATGGATGCTCAAGAGCACGCTAAACCAAGCCTGCAATAATAAAAGAGAACAAAAAAAAACCACATACGGACATCCGGGGATCCGAGGAAGAGTGCCCTGCGTTGTGTCGAGCGGGAGCCTTGAGCGGTTGGAGAAATATCGGAATGTGAGGACGCGCGCGGGTCTATTACGGGCTAGCGGGAGTAACTCGTAAGGGCGAAGATGGAGCACGGTGGGAGCATGCGCCTATACGAAATCCTAGCCACACCTCAGGCTCATGCCTCTCCCATCCGACTTCACCTCGTCTCATCACCGCCCTCGTCACCCTGCCACCGAGCGCTCAACCTGTCCGTGTCCTCGTCGATTCTCCTGGGATGACCATGTGTATTCGCTGGAGATTCAGGTATGCAGGCGCAAAAAGAGCGACGGGACTTCTTGCGATAAGCCGAGCTTTCGGGCAGCATAGTGAGCGACAGCGAATGAAGCAGAGGCAAAGACTCGTACATGGCTCGAAATCACAGGAATGGGCTCAATGACGCATGAGCATCCTGCATCCCGCTCCACCAAACCCGGCAAGAAATGAACGGTGAAAGTGCGAGATAAAGGATGGCGTACCGTCTAGTCACTGACATCTCGACTCTAGTTCGTCCGCAGATGGACTATGTCTTCCCTGGTCCGCTTGTCCGAGCTCGCGCGATGCGGCAGTCGTACCAATATCGGTGTGAATCCTGCAGGTGCACTGGCCCCGGCGTGAGAGCTGCTGTGAGGTTGGGAAGCGAAGGGGCGGAACGGTTCTCGGTGTGAATTGACGGTGCGCGCTGGCGCAAGCCTTGATGCAAGGACTTCAAGACTTGACGGCATTGAGTCGTTGAGGGTCTTGCACTTGACTTGCTTGAAGGTGAGAGCTTGACGCGGGCTAGATTGAGTAAAGCGGAGGATATCGAAGGGATCGAGAGTGAACGCAAGATGGTGGGAGGCAAAGAGTGTGATGGCGATCAAAAGACCTACTCTGACCCGGAAATTCCGGCAGCTGCGCGTTAAAGCCCAATTCGCCATAACTGCAGACGTTTACGCGAAAGCCACAGCCTTCTGGCTAGGCCAGATGACTCGACATGAGGCTTTTTCTTTTTTCGCTCAGCGCTTCTCGGGCGCTTACCCGGCGCTTGAGGCGTGGGATGGGAGCGAAAAGTGATGATAGAGGAAGATGAGATAAGAGATAAACCTAATCCGGCGAGAAAGCTGAATCGATGCAAGATGGAGCTCAGATTGCAGGCCGATGGAGGCAAGATAACGCGCAATGGAGAGGTTATGATTGGATGGTGCACGCCAAGACAGCACGCCAAGCCGTTCACGCGCGATAATTTTCAGAGAAGAGGAATTGTTGAGCCTACAGAATGTTTCAGACCGGAAGACATCAACTTCTTGAATTTACCATGAGGTGGTACAACAGCTTTTCTGATATACTTGTTGTGCACATGCTCCAGATGCTCCAGAGGGGAATTAAATCTGGGTTGAAAGTTAGTCACTGCTTGGGAGCCAGGTCAGGAGATACCATCATGGTAGATGACTGCATTCATAAAGCGAGAGTTTGTCACACCAAAGAGTTGGGGAATATATGGAGAGCTGCGAGTGTTCAGTAGTACATCAGACAAGCAAAAGAGGAGAACACTGACAAGATGCTCTGCTGTTCGATAGCATCCTGCTTGTACTAGAGCCAAAATGAAGCAAATTTCCGTGAGGTGGGCACTCACTCACCTTTCCAAAGTCCAGCCCTTTATATGCCACAACCGTAAATGGCTCTGCGGAGGGAAATATCTTGGCTTGATAAATTGTCTTCTCTCCAACCACAACAGCCTTGACACGTCCAGTGCGAGTGGTACGGCGCTCAACAATTGTGGCCTTGCTGACCATGTCTCCCAGATGTATGTCTCCCCATTTGATCCGCTGGAATTCTAGCTATGCGGTAGGAAGAAGGAATAGTAGGTGGATATCAGGGTACTCACGAGCCTCATCATCCTCACCAGTCACTTCATGACCACCCTGCTGGATGACCTGATTGAATATGCCTCCAGTAATGGTAACATTATTGACATCGTTGAAGAAGGCGGCTCAATCTGCACCCTGGATGTGCTGGGACAGTGCAGATGCTTGCCTGGACCCAGCTCTGGCTAGCTGGACTCCAGGAGGACGGTGTTGGGATTGCTGTTGGCGGGGCATCGTGAGGGAAGAGATGGTGGGGAGAGACAAGGTGCGAGGCGTGGGCTGTGCGAGGCTGTGAGCTGTGAGTGATGGGCAGATAGACGCCTTTGCCGCTTCTAGCGCGCAAAGCTTCTAATTCGGAGCCCCGGCCGGGCGATATTTTTTGGAAAGACTGCTTGGTGCTCCACCAGGCTGCTTGGTACGACACTGTAACGACAGTTACAATTCAGAGAGTGGCAGGTGAAATAGACGGATGACGGACGGTGATTCCCTGGGCAGTCGGTGGACTGGAATGACTTTTCGCTGGTGGATGAGACGCATTCGTCAGCAAAGGATGTACAAGGTGACTTGAAGATGCTTATACGGAAGTATACAGATGTACTGGGCAGTGTGCGGAAAGTCACGGAAGAAAGGGACAAATTAATGACATACTGAAGAATGTTTGGCAGTACTTTCAGGCCCACTGTTCTGCACGCACACGACACCTGCATATCGATAGCTGTGGTAAAATAGAGTCGGCGAGAAAGCAAGAATCGATTCCGTGTAACAAATACATCGTGCCTTTTATACCCTACTGGGAGGCTGTGTAAAGTGTTTCTAAGTAACGTCCCAAGGCGACCAGCCTAAGGTCTCGAGGTAACGCGTCCACGCGCCGCTGCGGTATCTAGCCACGCGTCTGGCATGTGTCCGCGGTGGGTTACATGCCCGCGGCTCTGCTGGGCTGCACGAAACTCCAACAATAGCATTTGGTACGACTCTCGGCTCAGCACGATGCGGTAACGGACATAAGAACTTGTGTGGACGTTGAATGTTTTCCTTTGGCAAATGGCCATGGGGATCAACAGTCTTGTTTTACCATGGGAAACAAAAACGAGCTCGAGCCTGACTCGCGCGATGTCCTGCCAGAACCAGGGAGATTTCATACGGAAGACCGAGAAAGAACCCAGGAGCCAGTGAGAAATAGAATGCCAGCCTGGGTATAAAAACAGACGTACAATATTTGTGAAAGCAAGCACATCTGCGCTCAGTATAGACATATTAGGAGAATCGAGTGCGCGGAGAACGCTCATAAATAGCGCTGGTTTGAAGTTCGTGAGGTTGTGTTCAAGTTAAGTATCTGGAAAGCGGTCAGCAAATTAGCAAATAGTCGAAGAAAGCGTGAGTGAACCTTTAAGAGCAGCAGAACGATAATAATGCCGTCGATGGAGAGGATAAAGCAGCTGTATGCGGCTCTGGTTTCATTCTTCCAGACGGTGGTGGAAAGAGACAAGTAGCGGATCAATCATGATCACGTTTGTAAGCAACGGGCACCATCGACCGCCGCCACGACGACGAACGCAACGAAACGGCATCAATCTGCTAGCCAGTCGGCCTGCACCGGAGCCTCTCCGGTAGCACTGACCGTGCTTCCAACTGCAAGTGCCACTCATCCCTTGCAAACTCGGAGTGCTCGCTGGCAATCGAGCGACGGAGTCTTGGATTGGTTAGGATATGGTCCCCTGTGTGTGTCTTCATTCTCGTTCTCGTTCTTCTTGCCTCTTTTCTCACTGTTCCTACTGTGTAGTCTTTGCGACAACGATGAAGAACGTCGAGCCCGGGAGCGCGAGAATCCTACGCAGCCTGCAGCCTGCAGCGCGAAGCTAGATCGATGGTTTCGGGCCCTCACTGGTGGACAGTGGACACAACTGGTCCGTTCTCCTGCTGCGACACGATATTCTCAGCCTCATTCTGATTTTAGGATTGTACAGTCATCGCCGGCGTCTACGTCCTTGCTCAAATCACACGACCGGCCATTTTGTCGCCCGTGCCCAGTCCCATTTGTTCTGCGACCCGGTCCCCCGGAAACCTCCCGAGCCGTCGCACGGCATTAGCACGACAACCGCAGTGTCCATGCCATGTAGCCCCCGTCCACGCACGACGAGGACCGCTTTCGACTCATGTGTCGCTCTGTGCGCACGCTGACGATGACGACGACGACAGCGACCGCCGACGACGACGACGCGTGTCCTCTCGTCCCGGAGCCCTCTCTACCGTAGACCATCTCCACTCGTCTCATAAAAGCCAGAACGACGCTAGACTGGTGCGTCTCCCTCTCTCGCTGCGTTCTCTCACTCAAACGTATTCCTTTGTTTGCAGAGACAATCGAGTCCGACGTCCAAGGCGAACCGCTTCGATCACCGAGCAAGACGAGACTCGGCCGTTGCTGACTACAGTACGCTGGCATTCCTCGACGAGCAAGACTGCCGCCCATCCATGTATCAATCACCTCGTACATAGTCCGTTATCCCTTCTTCCGTGTGCCTCCTCCTCCTCTGATTAATCCGCATGCATATCCAGCTCTTCCTCCCGCGGTCCTCCATGAGCAACATCAGCCTTCCCGCGCCTTCATAGGCATTTTGGTGTGTCCTCCTATCACTTTGCGCGAGCTTCCGCCCGCTGACGATCATTCGCAGGACCCGGCGTTCCTCGGCGATATCCTCAGGCTCCGATACCCTTCTCCGCTGAGAACGTCCCATCTGCAATCCACTGCGTTCAGACCGGATGTTGCTGCCGCAGGCCAACCCTCCTTTGCGACGGCATCCGCAGCCGGCCAAGATATCCCAATTTCGCCTCGTCCGAAGTCCTCTCAGACTGTTTTACAGGTAACTCCGAGTCGCCCACATCTGCTGCTTTCTGTGCCGCCTCCCAGTCTTCCGCCTCATCTAGACCATCCTCCTCATTCCCTGAAGCACGGCCCATTACCCATACGGCAGTCGTCACCAAATCGACCCACGCATGGGCTCATGGCCAGTGGCTCGGACCGAAGGCGCTGGGCGGAAGGGTCGCTGCTGCAATGCCAAGAGGGGAATCGCAAGGTCTAGGACGACAACGCCGTCCATGGGTGCTGTGCGCCGACACAAACGCTGATGACGACCCGGGCGCCGTTTGGGGAACCCACTGCCAGTGGCGCACCCGCATCGTTCGCCGTGCCCTTTCGATCATCCCGCTCTCGTCTCAAACGGCGGAGACCGTACCCAAGTCAGCGCGTGAGCGGCCGCATCAGCAGACGATTCCGCGTGAGCCTCCCGACTTGACGCTGTATGTCCATCAGGAAAACCCGAATCCCATAAACGTTGATAATCGTTGATAATTCTCGCTAATTAGCACCAAGTGTAGAAATTTAAAAATGTAGGATTAGCTACCCCCCCCGCTAATGATGATGAACTAGCAAGCATTAGTGAGCTTTATCATGAAATATGACCAACTTTCATGGGAATGTGGCAACCAGATTCTGCTTATCGCACTTGGTATTTCAAAAGAAGGGAAAAGAAAATGCATTGCACAAGCTACATAAATACAAGGACTATCTACGGAAGAAAGTCACTCCGGAAAAGAAAACCCCTCATGAACAGCGCGAAAGATGCTGCAGTAAACATTAGCGAGGGAGAAGACCGAGAGAGTGGACAGACATACCAATGAATCACTAGCGAAGGGTTGTCAGCGAGACCGTGCTGAGACGAGACCATGAACTTCGGCATCGGAGGGTGGCGGCGTACTGTTATTTCAAAGGGGGATAAGTACCGAGCAGAAGCAGAGAAATGACACACACTGATATCTAACGGCATTACTCTCCTGCAAGAACCGACTACCGAGGCCGACGAGGTGTTCGAGGGCCGTGGAGGCGTCCATTCCGATACCGAAAAGAGAACCAAAGGCGAGGAACGATGGAAGGTGTTGACGGAGCCAGCACTGAGCTCGAGGATAGCAACGATGACGAGGGTGAGGTTGAACACCAGCGGCCACGACCAACACGATCAGAGAAGACGCCAAGGAGGACGACGCCGACTGAGCGGAAGAGCAGGTCTAAGTGCGGTATGAGCAAAATAAGCGGGAGCGAAGCAAGCAGACAGACGTACCAACGGATGAGCGCCAAGATATCAGCGACGGCGGGGGTCATCAGACGCAGAGCTAGCACGTTGTCAGTTACGAAGAAGGAAGACGGTAACCGAGCAACGTACGGGGTAACTGAGCAACGTACGGGGAGGTAAATTTTGTCGAGGTTTACGGCCAGTGCAGGAGACGGGTGTATGGCGACGGGGGACGGCGGGGGCTAAATTAACCTACAGTATGGTGAGTCAGTGGCGATGAGACCGAAACCACGTACACGGCTTCTGCTTGTGCACTCAGCGCAACTGGCAAACCGCGCCGAATCGTAAAAGGAAAGATCCTTCTACACGGCTGTCCTCCCCGGCCAGCGGGAGACAAGCCCGGCACCTGGGTATGCATTGGCGTTGTCGGAAGTTCGGCATACGCAGCACGACGTTGACGAGGATGCAGGCGGGTCAGAGGTACCTGATGGAGGTGAGTGAGATACAGGTGACCGAGGGAAGGACTGACGGGAGGCGCACGACGGCGGAGTGGCTGGAGCGGGTGGGACAAGGAGGGGGAGATGAGAGTCAGGAAAGAGAAATTTTCAGCCTGTGATGATTGTGACTCGATGTGCTGGCACAATGATGGACACGGAACCGGCGCCGAATGACATTCATGTGCTGACAGAATCGTGATGGGGGACTTGGAAGAATTTTCGTTGATAGCTTCGTCCAGGCTTCGTCGCACCTGAGGCAACTTTGCCGTGCTCCTTTGACTTTGCACATCCATGGGACTTTGAGTAGGCTAGTGGGGACATGTCTCCGAATTTTTCGACACTATTGATCTCTGCTGCAATAATCTGCCATAATCTATGTGAATTATCAGAAATGTTTGGCACTAGCGAAGATTAGCCAGAGTTTCACGATTTTGACCGCTGAGTGCTAATTAGCGACAGATTATGAAATCCCGGTTTTCCTGATGTCCCCATGTGGCACTCGTCGTCGATACCCGGCTGGCTGGCTGGGAATGATTCCGGCGGACCGCAATAGGGGAGCGGCTCGAGAGGCAGGCGATGGAGAAGATTGTGACGGGTTGGGTGCTGCGTGAAGCTCCGGGAGCATCGCATCGAGAACTCGGTTGTGCCATCTCGACGCGGCTGCCCACCATCCATCCCCGGGCTCGGAGGACCGACCACGATGGCTAGAGGTGCAGCGGCCGGGCGCGCAAATGGGA
Source organism: Mycena amicta (assembly GCA_029282125.1). Taxonomy (NCBI): domain Eukaryota; kingdom Fungi; phylum Basidiomycota; class Agaricomycetes; order Agaricales; family Mycenaceae; genus Mycena; species Mycena amicta. The sequence goes on from JARIHP010000053.1 coordinate 183,602, forward strand.
TGCAGGCGAAAGGGAAGGTCTCGAGGCCCCCGGCAGGGAAACCGCACGGACAACTCCTGTTGCTGAGCCATTCGACCACAAGTATCGGATATCGCTTCTCTTTCGTGAATTGCGGACCGGCTGCTTTACTTGCAAGAGCTGCGCAGTAGATAAATACAAGCTTGGACTATAACACGAGTGTGGTGTACAGTAGTAGAATATAAAGCGGTCGTGTATGTAGACGGGAAGGGGGCGAATTCAAGCCAAACCGCCCTTCTATCCAATTACCAGCGAAACTTGCAGGCAGCAACACCTCTCCTTCGCCCTGGGATTCTACTTCCACCTCCTTCGCATCCGCATCGATATACCGCCGTCGCACAGACACCGTCACCGTTGATCCTGCTGGTCGTCTCAGCTCAGGAAGACCATCAGTGGCCCAGACCTCCCACTCCGATATCCTCTCGAGCTGCTCTGCCGGCGTCATCCCTCGATAGCCACGGGGTCGCGACAAAGGATGTACGAGGAGCATCACAACGAATGCGCGTCCGCTTCCTTCCCCGCGTCCCAGGCCCAACGCTACCCAAGCATGATTTGGAGACCATCTTCCCCCCATCGGAGGTGTGGTGTAGGCCAATCCACTCGACACAGCGAATCGAAAGACGAGGGATGCCTCACGTTGTCGAGGAAGGCATGGTCAGTTTGCGAAAGAGTTGTCGATGTATACCGCCGCCGCGGCCAACACCAGGTCTGAACGCAGTGGATTTGGGAACGAGAGGTTTTGACCGGATATCGGTCGTTACTGGCAAGGAAGTGTCAGCGGGAGATACATCGAATTGGAATACGGAGGACGCACCAGGCAGTTCTTGGAGAACGGCGGGATGAAAAGCCAGATGTACCTGGGGAGTGAGTCAGCAAGGGAACATTCATAGAGCAAAGACGAGACTCAACTATAGATATGCAGCGTTCCCGATACACGCCGACCAGCACACCCGCAGGCGCTTTCCCGCATCCTCGAGCAATGCCAGTGAGACCTCGCCGCTCTTGTGCATAGTCATTGGGACGAACGTCTCTAGAAACGGCGTTGATGGGGGCTGTTGGCTTGAGCAATAATCGCACTCTGTCGTCCCTGCATTTGCAGCGGAAGTCGGAGAAGGTGCGGAGAACGCGCAGGTCGGATGCAGAGTCGGCGCGCGGCGACGACATGGACAGGACCACCGCCCATACTGAGTGGCACGAATGAGGGAGGATATGGCGTCGAGGCGGGAGAACGTACTGTTATTCGGCCTCATTGCCTGTTTGGGAATGCCCAAGGATCCAAACCCCCGGCGCCGCAGGCTATACCGTCGTTCCAGCTCGACTCTCGAAAGTGCCAGCAAGCGGCAATCGAGGTTTCTGCAGTCGGACGCAAAGACTACACGGATAAGCCATGAGAATATGAATAAGTACAAGAACGACGCACGCAGTGGAAGAATCCTAACCCAGCTCTTGCAAGATCCCGTCGTGGCAGTCGGAGTAACATCAGTCGTTTTGACGTGCGCGACACTGTGGGAAGCATGTGCGGATTAGCAACCCGTACGCTTTGCGGGGTACTAACCCGCACCGGTGCAAAGTACCAACCCGCAGACGTGCGGGTTACGAACCTGCAAATCGGTAACAGATGCCGGTTGCCAACCCGCACCGGTGCGGGTTAGCAATCAGCAAACGCTTGGAGGTTCGCAATCCGCAAACGCGTGCGGGTTGCCAACCCGCAAAATTTTGCGGGTTCGTAACCAGCAAGCGTTTGCGGGTTGGTAGTCCGCACGTGTTTGCTGGTTCGCATTCCCCACGGATTTGCAGTCTAGGGTGTATATTACAGTACTACAAGGCAGGGGGTCGCTCCGCTCCCCCTTTAGATGCAGACTCCGGTCAATTGCTTATGCAGTTGTGGACCACCTCGGAGCTTGCAGGCTCCGATCGCGAGTCTGCCTGGGGTATATTTATTTCCACAACTGTTTCTCTCGCGTGGTTAGTCATAGAAAAGAGGCCATAAACACCATGAGATACCTGGCGGACATCAAACTAATGTGGCAATGGAATGTGAAGTAATGAATGGTGTGCCTATTGCATGGGTGAGCATTGAGATAATAGAAAAGATAGCAAAACTGCCGGAGGCTTGCCTCAAGTCGTCCAGAGTTCCATCCGCAAAGCTTGGTCCAGCTAGCAATATTAAAGGTCAGCGTGAAGTGTGAAATTGGATTGGGAGCACCAACAGAGTGTTGCCGCGAGCGTCAGCGTTGGGCGAATATAACTGACTTTTGGTGAGTCGGACCGCAGAAATGAATTGTGACGTAACTGAGTTCTGTCTGCCCTTCGCTCCGAGTTGCCCTTCATTTTGGTAGCAAGACTGTCATTGTGCGCCTTTGCTTGTCGCCATCTGTTGATATTTCGAGCGAGACACGGTGAAAGTGAACGCTGAGATCTGTGCCGGACTGTCAAAGAAAAAAAAAACCCTCGAGTACATGCAGCACCAAAAGAGCCAAGATCCCGGTGGGTGGTCGCCGGTTCTTTGAATCCTAACGTGAATGGTATGGAAAGGGAACCTTGGAAGTCAAGGAATCTATCGGAGCAACAAAATGCCAGCGCGCGCGCCGATTACAGCAAGCGAATACACACCATGCATCCATTGATCCTCTCTCAGCCCTCGTGCACTTTTTCCGTCTCTTACAACAGCGAGCCTGGTGAGAGTATCTTCAGGTCGCAGACAGTTACCGGCAGATATTGGTGCTCCAAGTGTGAGGACTCGAGTCGTCGAGCTCGCTTGCACACAGGCTTTCCACCGACGGAAGATGTAAGATATGTAAAGGTTCACAGACTCACCGCAAGTTCAAACTGACTGCGAGTTGTCCGACGTGGCGGCTGAGGGCTAAGTTGTGTTGTTCGTGTCGGCGTCACGGTGGCGTGAGTGAGCTAAAATCGGTGAGGATCGGAGCGAGGTAGCGGAAAGACTCGGACTGAGGTGGACTTCGAACTTCACAGTGGTGAATAGATAGGATGCATAGCATGCGGTACCAAGAATACATAAATGTTACCGTAGTATGCATTAATACGGGCCTCCGCTGCGTCCAATCAACACCGTAGATGCACACGCCTTGCTCATCCGGAGTTCCCATGTACGGCCAGTTGACCAAGACGGCGTCGAGTGAAATGGACTGCGATGCGGCTTACGTCGATGATGACAGCGCTGTCGCTGTATGTCGCGGACTTCGGAGCAGCTCAGCCCAGCCCGGTGGGCATACATTTCACATGAGAAGGTCGGATGGGGTGAGTGCAGTGGAGAGGCGTCGGAAGTGAATCTGGCATCTGGGTAAGTGTGTCTCGATGGCGTGCAAGGGTAGCAGACATACCTTGGTTGCGACACACCAATACCCTCGTCCTCCGAGGTCCATCCTCCATTGCGAGCCCAGGCCAGCACAGCCCTTCCATCGAGAATAGGCGTCGACACGCAAAGATATCAGCCGACTAACAGGCCTCGACATGAGCGTGCAGGCCTTCGAGACGTTGAGGGCATTTGGAAAGCGAGTTTCTTGAAGAGAGATGAGTCGGAGTACTGTTGCGAGTTGCGGACTCGCAAGGCGAGAGGCGAGAGGTGCTTGAGGACGCTGCGCGAAGAATGAGGTTAAGATGGTGGCAGGAAGAAGGGCGGAGTGAGGGCGGCAGTAACGGGCCCGAGTTGGCAAGTTTCGTCATGTTCGCCTCGAGGCGCGAACGTGCGCTAAAACCACTCGAAAAGGCTAGAGCGAGACTCGAAAGGGCTAAAGTGAGGCTCGAAAAGGCTATGATCCGAACATTGATACGATAGAGGTGCGTTATAGAAGGGTAACTAGCTACTACAACGATACTGTACTAAGTCGAACTGCTTACCGTAAGCCCGAAACAATCGTGATCTTGAGGCGGGCGCATGCGATGCGAGTCGGCTTGTGGAGTCGTTCGGCGCTGGGTATAAGTCAGATTGGGGTCATTCGGCAGATGTGCAAACCAGCAGCTGAATGGTAGATTGGGCCGAGTACATCGCGTGCCGAAGCTGATATTGATGTTTGTTCAGAGCGAGCGCCAAGCACAAGATGGAACGCACCAACACGCGAAGCGGCGCAAAAAAGGGATGGTTTCTGTGCCTGGAATATTGTATGGGTGAAATACCGGGACATTATTCAAAATGCACACAGCTCAGTGCTTTTTGACCAAAATCCACACAGGTGGAGGGTTTCGACACAGCTTGGACGGAATGAAGCACAAGTGGTGGCTTCCAACACAGGTTGAATTGAGGGCAAAAATGCAACACAGCTGCAGGCAGTTCATGTATACTCCGTATATTATCAACATGTCTCAAATGCTGTGCGCGACTTGATCGGATCTTTCTTACCCCCACGATCCTGCTTCTTTTTCCCATCTCATTCGTCAACGCGTCTGCGCCGTGCCTTTCCAAGTGTCAAATTATATGTATAGAGGTCAGCTCGACTCACACTCAAGCAAGAACCTCAGAGAGCATGCCACATGATTGCTCTCCTCCTAGAATTGCAAGAAGGAGGCGAATATAAGGTGGCTCGGGCGCGCATCGGCGTTCTCAGGCTGCCAGACCGCTTCAAGCTTCCTTCTTCCCTCACTCCACTCTCTTCCTCGCTTTTCATGTCTGCCGGCTCTGTCCTTGCACGCTGCTCTCCTCTTGCTTCACTGTTCGAAGCTCTCAAGAACATCTTTACGTGCCCGTGCAATAAGAACCTGCCCAACGTCAAGCCATCGATATCGCAAGCGAATGTCAACGCCCTCTGAAGTACCCACTCTTCAATCCGTCAAGCCTCGCCAGCACCCAAGCAACAAGCAAGGACCTCGGAACGTCCATCGTCGTCACTACATCACCCGCCATTCGCAGGACTCGGACGACAATGGACACGGAAACCAAACAGGCGCCGGGGACCTTAGCGGTACGCGCGCAATCATTGCAGGGAGCGAGAACATCTCAGGTGGGAGTGCCATGACACGCGTCGATCAAGACCAGTGCGTCTCCGACTCTCCGTGTCTGGACAGTCCGCTCCCACTAACGTTCCTACCACGACAGACGCGCAACTGCTGCATCATCGCCCACCGCGCGGAGCCTGTTGTGCGCTTTAGCAGATCCTTGCTGTTCATTGTCCTCGAGATTTTACTGCAGCGAGTTATGGGCCGGAGCGTAAGCGACGGCCTTATGCGCCGGCCTCCCTTATATGTTCTTAAGATCTGAAGACCTTAAGATCCATCCTGTAGGAAGGTTGCCAGTGTCGTACTATGCATGTATTTCTCAGTGTGTGTGGTATTAATGTACCCTGATACTTGATTTCCGTCCTTTTTTTGTAGAGAATTGAACGCAAACCCTTTGGCTGGGTGTGTGTTTGAGAGTCGAATTCAGCCTCACAAGCAGGCTACGGCAAAGGCAGCCTCGAAGCTGTCCTCAGTGACAATTGGCACAGTGTATAGTAGCGCGAACGCTGGGTCTAGTATTACAAAACACAGGTAGAATTATGAATACACAGGTGGGACCGAGGCAGAAATCCTGCACAGGTGTCAAATTCTCCCAGTCACACTCATCAATATCTCATCATCAAGAGGTGATGGTACAACAGATGGGCTGTCGAGAGAGATAAACAACTTGCACCAAAGACTGGTGGATGCTGGGGATTTGACCCTGGGAGGAGAGAACTCCGACCAGGTCCCACTGTGATTTTTCCCCGCTGTGTTTTTCACGGGGGTTCTAACCAGCATGCCAGCCAGGCCCAGCCTCGTGAGGGCCAGCCAGTCAAGGTGCAGGGAGTCTAACAGCCAACGATCCCCTGGAAACGTTGTGTTCCTTTGGCAAATTGTAGTGTTAGGATAGCCACCCCAACGTAGCTACGATCTGTCTTAGGTAAACTCGCAGTTCAAGCTGTGGACCCGCGAGTATAAGAAACCCTCCCCCCTCTTTGATCCTAATATTGCAACCATATCAACCATATGATCACATCATATTGAATCAGTTGGCAACCCGACTGTGACAAAGTTGAGCAATTCACCTGTGTCGGGAAACGTGGCAGATTCCAGTGGTGTCGGTCAAATTTGTCCAACCTGTGTCTATATTTTATCTTGTTCAAACCAGAAAAAAAACGGACACAGGTTGGACTCAACCTGTGTTGCCACGATCCCAACCTGTGTCAATTTCCCCATAATAATGTCCCAGTATTTCAACCATAATATTGCCCAACGATTTGCGAACGAAAAGTGAGTCAAGTCCATGGAACAGACGAAGGAAACTCACCCAGGAAGCGTCTTGATGTAACGAACATTGTGTCCGCGCTGTTTTCAAATTAAAATCGTCTCAAGATAAGTAGAACGGGGAGACTCAGCTCGGGGATTGCGATCAAGCCCACTAGATCGGACCGAATCGATGTCAGTAAGCGCCGGATTCCAAGGACAAGGGCAACGTTACCTTGGAGAGCGATGCGTAGAGTCCGCGGATGCTGGACTGGATGAATTAGCTTCTGAGCTACACTGCGGGAACTCGTACCTCGACCCGGAAGTTGCTTGGAAGGCGGATGACGGTGAGCGCGCGTCAAGTCAAGCGCTACTACGACTAAAAGTCAGTCAGAACAACCGAAAATCTAGACAAGGGACGCACTCGCAAACGAGGGTTCGTCTCTATCGTGATTTGATGAACTCGCACCCGAAGAACATGGCTGGAGTGGATGTCCCGCCGCTTTGTCGTGGGTTCGAATCACTGGCATGCGACGATGTTAACGCTCAAGAATAAACGAAAAGGGAACACTTACTTAAGCTGAGTCGCTCTGCCCACGGTTAGCATGCCGTTAAAAGAATGAGAATGATAGAACAAGCAGCGTGGAAGGACGCATACCGAACAACGCCGGAGATCTGTCGAATGCCAAGCGCCGAGTTAGCCCGAGTACAGGTAAAGTGCTCCCGGTTCAATCAGCGGTGAGCGCCAGAGAACGAAATGGTTGCCACGTTGCAGACGACGTTGCCGCAACGATCCGCCCTCGAGGCGGACATAAGTAAAAGGAGAGCAGCAGTGGAAACGAAGGGCGCACCCGCGGAAACACATGGCTATAATGAGCTGAGTGCGCGCGCGTCAGCTCGATTGAAGCCCGTCGAAAGACCCAGTTTCGCGAGATAGACCGATCAGCTCAAAGTACAACCAACAATCACGAACCTCGTCGAAGACACCGCTCAGTGACCACAGGAACTGCGACTGGATTGAGATCTGGAGTCGGCCAGGGAAACACGTACTTGGGCTTGAGACTTCTGTGCAGGAGAATTAGCATACGGACGTCCGAGTCAACGAGGAGAACAAGAGACACGAACCGTCATGCAGTTCACCAAGTTAATGGGCGTCGGACTCGCGCGTCTTGCGGAAGTCGAGGTCGGGAACTTTAGTGCTCGAGCGATGGGAGAAGGGAGATACGCACGCTCGGTAGTCGCCGTCGATGATGGGCACAGGTCCGCACCGAGTGCCGGCGTTTGAGCACGGATCGGCGAAGCAGGCGAGACGAGACGACGGGGATCGAGGGAGCACCAATGGGCGACGAGCAGAGACCAGGGAGCAAAGTACCGGAGGAATTGACGAAAGTAGGACGAACCGTACCATCCCAATGAATGCATCGATTCTTGCCGCTATCACCACTAACGTCCACCGCTATCCTCCAGCCTCCCAAATCGCCGCCTGGCCGTCGTGTCCGTTCCGTGAGTATCGTTGGGTCCTCTTAAAAGGAGATGGTATTGTCCAATGGGTGAATGCGACGAAACTCTAGGCCGTCGGCGCTCGGAAACGCGTGAATGGACGTCGACTGTGCAGTGTCTGCGAAGAAATGGCGGAGTTGCAGCTCTTGACTGGAGTGGATGAGGAGATTTGCGGCAGGAAAGGTGAGCACAGTCTTGAAGCGAGTCTACACGTCCACCGGGATCGTTAGAGAGCGAGCACGAAGAGATATCACAACGCACCATTCACCACCATCCGAAATTCCTTCCAACGCGCAATGATATCCCTCTGTGGTACACCCCACGTCGAATAGGGAGGTGTCAGACTGTCCTAGGCAGTATCTTGAGTTACTGGAGCATCGAGAGCGCGTCCGCCGCGGGATCGTCGCCAAAGACGACACACGCGACCTGCGCCGATACGGTAATCCGGGTTGCGTGAAAATCGGTGGAGGAGACCTTGGAGGGTGTCTGAGAGGATTGGGCAGTGCACCGGGAGCATCGGCGCGTGAATGAGGAACGTCGTTCTGCGGTGATGGATGTCGGGAGCAGATCAGTCACGCGTGACGTCACAAGCGATGCAACGAACCTCCATCCTTGCTCGGCGCAAATTCGTTCCCGCATATCGCTGGCTTATATCTGCATTCTCTCTGGCTAATAGTCTGTGTGATCTTCGATGCTAGCTTCATAGGTCCCTTAGAATACTGCGGATTCTCGAGTTTCTCGTCAACCCATCCTTACTGCCCGAGTCGTCAGCGCATCGCTTGCGAGTACAGTAAATCAGCGACCACATCTTGAACACACTCACACAACCAAAAATTCTGGCTTTGCGAATACACCTCCAAATATGATCAATCACGTAGCTCGAGCTTGTAACGGACAGCGTTGCCAAACAAAAATCCTGCTTCTTGCCACCATGTCACTTCCGCAATCCTTGGACTCACAAGCACGCCTAGACGCTCAACACCAGCTCGAGCACCTTGAGCGTGAAAACGGTGCACGACCCGTCCAATTCTTGCTTGTCCCGGAGTTTAATGCATGAATACTGCAGCTGCTTTGCGACAACAGCTTCCAGGCCTGGCCAAAATAGCCAAGCCGCAGCAGCGATTGACCAGCATCGATGAGATCGAGGAGGCATTAAGACTGCCACACAAACGGTTCGAGGTTCTGCGGGTGTGTCCTTTCTTCTGTACTGCCCTGCACCCTAGTTCACCGCTGGGCATTCATACTAGACGATCGTGGAGCTGACGGGGTCAAAATACATCGACATGACCGCGCGTTACAGTCAGCAAGCGGTTGGTCTAATTGACGGGATCGTTTCTGCAGTGCGTAAATGGACTTTGGCGACTGTCTTCAAGCTCACATTGTGTAGATCCGCCGAGAGACGCCCGTGTTCGAGCGTTATGAGGACGCCTGGCCGATTCGAATAATGCTTGAGCTAGAGATGGACCTTTGCAGGCAATCTCTGGAACGTGCCCTTGCTCTCGAACGGGAAGCTGTCGCTGAGGAGCACGCGGCACGCCAACACCACCCTCCCCATACACCCGCAAAACGACCTCTTTCTCTGAATCTTCGGGCAGAAAACCAGCCTACCCCGAGCAAGAGGCTAAATCTTGAGTTGAACTCGGATGCGATGGAAACTGACGGTACGTTCGACGCAATTCGGATACTATTCAAGTGGAGCAGTGACTTGCCACTAGGGTTACTCTTCGCGCTCGATGACTTTCTTTCGTTGTCTACGCTCCCTGCGACGTCTCCTGGGGAGCCTATGGAGATCCTATTCTCAGGGTCTTCGCTAGATAGCTTTACGGACGCAACTATGAATGCTGGAATTGAGGATGACAAGCAAGGTGATCCAGAATTCACTATGTTCGAGTCCTCACTCAACCATCTGTAGATTACAACAACACAGTCCCGCCCAGCTCGGTCGAAGATTTTGGTTTCTTGCTTGATAGCTTTGCAATTGGATCTTCTGATCCGCTCTTCCACCTATGTTATCGGTGGTACAACAACTCGTGTTGGCTGGACTCGTCGCTCACTGCCCTCTACGCCATTGCTCTACGCGACTTGCATATGTTTGAGACTATGCTCTTCTCACTGCAAACCCGACCAACCGCTGTCCTGCCTCCGAACCATACTCCCTCAGCACGTAGACGAGGCTCCGCGTCCGCTGCAGACTTCCGATCTCTTGTGGACGTTGCGAAACGAAGTTCGCCATCATTTTGTACAGTCATCGGTGATAGAAGGATTGCAGTTTGAGGAGCAATTCTATATGGCCTTTGTATGTCTCTGTCTCTCCAATCAGTGCCGCGCTTATTGAATGCAGGGTTGGTTATACGACGCGACGGCATTTCGCGCCATGATGGCAGTTGATGGCGCGGAGCGTCTCTCGGTTGAACGTGCGATTAGCATGTTCCGAGCGTACGTGGTTGATGTGCGTCGCTGTTCTGGTTCCGCCGCCCTCGGACATGAGGCAGCCCACTGGCAGGTATCTCAGCCAAAATGGTCCAACGAGGTGCAGCTGCAGCTCCAGCAGTTTTCTTCGATTCAAAGGGAAGATTGAACGATGGTTTCGAGAAGGACTCCTCACTCCGGGGACGTGGGCGATGCAGCGTTGCTGGCGCGAGTGGGATGGAGAACGCGTCTGCAACGGCTCCGCCGTCTTCCAGCCCTACGTCCTCAGTCTCCCCACCGTCCTCATCATCTACATTGCTGAGTCGGATAAGCATGACTGGCATATCCCAGCAGAGCTCCTCCCACTCGACAACACTGCTGCAGCGGACGGTGTCAAGTACGAGATTGTTGCACAGATATATTCCAACGGCGGGCATTACATCACCCGTTACACAACCCCCGACGGCGATATATTCGACTACGATGGCCTCAGGCACGGGGGCCGTGCGATCCAGCGCGTCGGCTTCACTTTGGAGAGGTCAATGACCGGCCTTCATCTCAGCTTCAAGATGTACGCGCCGGTTATACGGTCTCCTACGTCGTCTACCGACTCATCGGAGGCGAAGCCGCGCAGCGTATCTTTCAACAACGGCGTCAAGCTAATCTTCCCTTCCACCTCCATCTCTCCGCCAATCCATGCCATGGCCACAACTTTCCTCGCGAGGCTAGTCTCGACGCACCCACTCTCCAGCGGCTGACAGACCAGCAACAACCGTGGATTGCACCCGGTCATGCCCGCTTGACCGCATTTCTCGACTATCGCGAAATCGACGCACCCTCCTTGGTAGAAAACAATAAAGACGTGCTTGAACTAGGTAAGAATACCGCAATTGATTGTTCGCAGTACCGACTATCATATAGCTCCAGATGTCTTCTTGTCTGTGGGCAGCAAAGAGAACGACGAGAAACTCTTAGACACCGAGTGAGCATTATCAGCCACATTCGGCTTACGTTAAATCAAGAAAAAGCTCGACGACGGGATGATGTCGGAGTATAACAGCTTTAACCTCCAGAATGACGTCGGTTGGACTCAAACCGAAGCGGAGATATTACCGGTGAGAGTGGGTGTTCTCATCTGAAGTTCTGAGCAAACCCTCAGCACACCTTTCAGATGACCGATGCGCCGCCGCCAGGAGTCTGTGTTGGCTTTCTTCGACGACTTCACCCTTGGAGAAAGCTCGCCACCAAGCGAACCCGAGCTTCTAGTACCCGCACGCGGTGAGTCTCGTAGTACTATTACTGCAGAATGTTTATGGTTGCGTAGGGGAGTTTGGATTGCCTACCGTGCTCCTCTTCCGATGTGGTTGCAGGTGCGCGCGTGGAATGCGAAGAATGCGGCACATTTTCGCACACAAAATGTGTTGGTATGGAGCGAGCCAAGGGCTCACGTACGACACTACGATTTGTGTGCACGCGGTGCCAGCCAGCCACCCTTGATTCCCATGCATTGTTTGGCACTCTGAACGAGGCTTACAGGTGCCTACCTTTATAAACCACTGGATTTCGAAACTAATTTCCCATGGTAGGGAGGAGTCCGCTCTCTACGTCCTGCCGGTGGACCGTAAATGGAAATCGACTACAATTTGGCTCCCCGCCCGGCTCGTCTCCTTCAACGCCCTCGCGCATCGAAAACGAATTCGAGTTCCGTTGGGGTGAAGGTGTTGTATGGCCCACGACGAACAAATCGGTGCCGAATACATCCTTCTACTGGTCCCTGGCCGACTTGCGAAAGTTCCCGGAGCATTTGAGGGCAGAACAGGTGAGCTGGCTTGCAATATGCAATGGCGCCAAAAGCAGACTGATTCTCCGTCAGATTGGCGTGATTATGTGGCCTCACGCCTACAAGAGCCCGCAGGAGTTGGAAGAAGAGCCGGCTGTGGCCACTCTTGCTCAGATCTGCGAACTTGCAATTCCCACCATCACCGAGATCATCGCCGACATCAACTCATCAAATCCTATTGTTCGGCATTACGAACGTACTTCCAGAGACTGGAGGCAAAGTCATCATCGACTGTTCCTCCTGACGATGACGCCTACATGCAGAGTATACGGCTGTATCCCGGCGAGGCGATACAGGCAGCTGTGGACACTGTGGGAAGCCCGTGCGGGTTGGTAACCCGCACCTGCTGCGAAAACATGTGTACATTTTTGCGGGTTGGGGAGCTGCAAGCCACCAACCCGTAAATGGGTGCGGTTTGCAACCCGCAAAACTTCATCCGCAAACCGGTGCGGGTTGTCAACCCGCACAGCATTTGCAGGTTGGTGATTTGCGAGTTTACCAACCCGCAAATGGGTGCTGGTTAGAGTACCGCAAGGTTTTTGCAGGTTACTAAGCCGCGCGCTTTTGCGGGTTAGCGATTTGCTGGTTGGTAACCTGCAAATTCTTGCTGGTGTCCGTGCTGCACACATTTGCAGGTCACCAAGCCGCAAATGGACTTCAATTCATTCCATGTTCGCGCAGACTCAGTGGCTTCATCCCAGGCGTAGATCCGTAAATACCTGAAGAGCTTTGCAATGCCGGCGCCCGCAGCCCAGGGGTCCAGGTCTAATCGGACTGCGCGTTTCCAGCTCGGAGCTCTGAGTCGTCCACAACTATGTATTATCAGCATCCACTATAGTACTTCAGGTCATCCATACAGTGGCTACTACTGATGTGAATGCAGCGGCGTACAAGGAACGAGACATGTGCACTATATGCGCAAACATCTGCGCTCATCTCGTGTGGCTCCAGCTCGTTATCGAGCCCATACCTGTTCCCCGCTCAACGACCAATCCACCCTGACTAAATTCCGTAGCGCCGCAACGACGGAAAGTGGGCCACTGGTATCAGCGGAGGCTACGATGACGAAGGATTGCTTGGGTTTGCGGTCATGTCAGAACCGTCGCGCTGGCTTCCGAGCTCTTTCCCGATGTGTTGACTCGGGCGCTAGTAGGTGGGTGTGATGAACAAGTCGGAAGGATGGGCAGTTGTTGAGAGAGCCTACTTCGAAGCAAGAGGGACATGGTGCCCTCAAATGTGCTCGACGTCGACGGCGAAAGGCAGACGCTCGCGGGTCCCCCAATGCGATGATCGATGATGCCTTGAGGCGGCGGCGGTAAAGAAAAAGACTGTTGATGGTTTAGCTCGCGGTAGCGGATGAGGTGGGTTATTGTGGGTCGTACAATTAATTCGAAGCTGACACCCGCAAGTCTCAGACTTGAATCCGGCATTTCCGCCTGCAAGACAGAGAGCGCAAAAGAATCAGTAGATATTCATGCATCGAGGCCCATTTGCGAAGAGCGAGCGGGGTTGGCAGGTGAGGGCGTAGGATGAACCGGAGGTACAGCGGCAGAGAAGTACATATATCTGAACTGCAGCAAGCGGGTTAGCTCTTTCGCAAGATACAGAGCAAGAAGGACTTACAAGGGACAACTTCAATGCGATATCTGGCACAGTAGCTCCCCCTACTCCCACTCCCAAGGCTATCCAGCGCAGCCTAGTGTCTTCCCATCGTCAATAGGCCTCCCTCACAGCTGAATCGAGTCTTCGTCAAACTTGAAGGAACGTCGGAGGTATTTCATAGGGACGAGAGTTCGCAAAGACGTCGTCGAGGACAATAGATCGTCGCAAACTGAGGGTGTTGGTCAATGGAGTCAAACACCGCGCTCGCCGCTGCTGAGAGCGGTTGCGGACGTCGTGGTACAGCGACAGGCTCCGAGTCGGGGTAGCTGACTGTATTCAGGCCCAATCTTGCCTGGTTCTCGATGGGATGAGCAGGGCCAAGCGGGAAACAATGTTGGGAAGGAAAGCGCGGCAGTATTTACTAGTAGTCGTCGCAGTGGAGTCACAGTGGTCAAGCCAAGGCCACGCGTCGCCATCGCGCTCGAATGGCGATGAATCATGAATGTGGTGAGCACGAAAAGAGAGCTGGGACTTTAATCGTATTCTGGCAGTGGAATTATCCAGATGTATGCCAGTGGGTAGCCTGATGTGCGCAGCGACGAAGAAAGACGAGTCCAAGTCCGGCTGGCCATCTGCCGAGTCCAAGTCAGCCGATAGACGGACGAGTCCGTGGAGTTGAAGACCGGCAATAGGTAGCGCCATTGATGCTTGTGCGCAGAGTTGGGGCGGCGGAGCACCGTCGAGTTTGCGTTGAGGCAACGTCGAGGTGCAAATGATACCTTTGATGTCATGTCACGCGTGACTGATCTGCTCCCCGCGTCCATCACCCGCAAAACGATGTTCCTCATTCACGCGCCGATGCTCCCGGCGGACAACCCAATCCTCTCGGACACCCTCCGAGGTCTCCTCGACCGACTTTCACGCAACCCGGATCACCGTATCGGCGCAGGTCGCGTGTGTCGTCTTTGGCAAAGATTGACTCGCCGGCCGCGCTCTTGACGCTCCAGTGACTCAAGACGCCACGCAGGACGGTCGGACACTGCCCTAGTAGGCGTAGGGCTCTCCACAGAGGTACATCGTTGCCTACTGGGTGGATTCTCCGGAGCTGGTGGATGTGTTGGCATGGTGCGTCGTCGTACCCTCTTCATGCGCGCTGTCTAACGACCCCAGTCAACGCCTAGGCTCGATTCCCGACTGCGAACACCTTCCCGCACTACCAGTTCCAACCAAGAGCTACAACTCCGACATTGCTTCCAAGACGCTGCACCGCCGACCTCCATTAACGCGTTTCCCACTGTGACGACGGGTCAATATCTCTTCGCCTTCACTCATCCGACGATATCCATGGCTTTTGAAGAGCACCCCAGGGGTACTTATCCCGAACGAACGACGAAAGGGAACGGTTTGGGAGGCTGTAAGAGAGCGGAGGATGCGGATCCGGCTGCATTGATAGCGGTGCGTGTCCCTCGTGGCCTTCGCATCTTCCTCAGCTCAGACTCGTGCAGGTTGGTCGATATACGCACAGCACTCTCAAACGCGATGCCCCACCACTCTCATTCTATCCTCAGGCCTGCACCCTCCGTCGCTGCATCAACCGGTATACCGCCATCTCACGCGAAACCTGGGCTACATCGATGGAGCTGGTCGACGTTACGGCGGAATGTGGAAATAGAGTTGTAGATCGTGCGCGTGCGTCGATATTATGGAGCTGGTTTGTTCAGAAAATGGTGAGAGCAGAAACCGCAAGAACCGGCCGTCGCGACCGAACATCCACACTTGCATATATATTTTTCCAAACTCTTGCGATTCAGCTGGCGCTCGGGGGAGGTCTTTGATCTCAGTGGGCATACGTTCAAGCCTTTGGCTTGACGGTACTATTGTGTCGGACACATCCCACTCTCGTGCTCGGGAATGCTTCGACGCGATCGCACATGTGGTGAATACGGTGGACATGTACGGCGAGACGGAATTCCGTGCTGGGCAGAAGCAAAAACTCAAGCTTCGAGCAAAACATATTGAATGGGTTTGCCCCGACCAGGTAATACTTGTTCGAAGCACGAAGCCACTTTCTGCCCTTCGCAACCTGCAGGGCATCTGATACGTGTAGACGGTCGAGTCATTCGACGTGCGTCGGATTTGGCGAGGTGGCATGGAGGACACGGAGAAGCAGGCGTACGCAGGGCCCCACTGGACCGCGCCCAAAACCGAAGGCCAGGTTCAAAAACAAAGCTGCAGACAGCGTTGAATAGTGTACAAATGTAGTTAATGCGCGACTTCCAATCCCATTTTCCGTGCGACTTCGCATTTAATCCCATGTTACGACTGCTGAGGAGAGGTTTCTCAGCGGAGGCAGCACCAAATCTGTCGACACATACCTTAGCTGCTGGTCGCGTGAGGCGCGAGCCGGTTTGTCTACGTGTGCTATCATCGGCGCTGGCTTTGTCTGAAAAAAAATGAGCACTGTAAGAGACTGCAGTAGTACCACCCACGGTCGAGTTCGTTTTCAGAGGCTTCGCCGAAAGTTTAGCAGAGAATACCCCAGCATATCGGTAAAATCATACCACGTTCTTCATTCTTAATCTTCTTTACTCTGGCTTGACATACTCGTCTCGCGTTACAGTTTTGCCGGGTGCCTTGAGCGCCGGAGTTTCGGACAAAACTAATGGTCTTCAGTTTGGAATGCAAACGGAAAGGAATGGTGTACTGTCTTCTCTTGAGCGCTAGGGTCCTTGGCGGTAATTCGATTGAGTTCTGGCATGTTGTGTTAGTTTGTAACGGAAACTGACACGAATACATACATGCACGGAGTTGAAGATGAGGCCATATTCGTACGAGCTCTGGAGAGATCGTATGCAGCGACATGTGTTGAAAGCTTGTGCTTGTTCTTGAGAATAGCGGCGGCGATGGTCGTACCGCCACGAACTCAACAAGAGCCTCGAGCGGGGAAGGAAAACTCGAAAGGAGAGTCGTCCATGATGTCGTGCTCAAGTCTGCGATCGTTGGTGTTATATCGAAAGTGGGTGACCTGCCGTGGAGAAGATACAGGCCACAGCCATCATGTATTGCGAGCGCGCCTTGAGGACCGAGCCTACACTGGATTATAATCGTCTGTATGGGATAATAGAGAGACCACCGTCCGCAGCCCTTGGCCCGTTTTCAAGTGCAGGGAACATCTTGTGCAGCGCTACCTTTTCGTCCCACAGACTCGCAAATGCATAGACTCGATGCTCGATGAGGCCAAGAAAGTTCTTCCATGGGTATAACGAGGCCAGAATCGTCGAATTACGAAGACCCGCGACAAGAGCTTCCCGAGAAGTATCCATTCGTTTCAAAGAAAGTGCAGTAACGGTGATTTCGGGCCATGCAGAGCGTTTAGCCTTGCTTAGCAGATCGATAGCGGTATGGATTTCGCCGCAGACACGTTGCGCGAGTTGTTGAGTGTCGACACGGCGCCCAGAGGGCATCATGTTCAACTGAGAAAGCAGAGAAGCTATAGAGAGAGGGAGGGGATTTGCTAAACAGTCAGTGCAGTTTGCAACTGGACAGCGGGTGGTCGAAGTTGAGGTGGTAGCAGCAACAGCACGCGGTGGACTCGGAAGGACTGGAAATGGAGCAGAAACACGGGAAGGCTTCAGAGGTTGAGGAAGAGCAAGAGGTAGAGAATCGGGCCCGGGATGAACAGGTGCAGGTGGTGGTGGAGCAGGCTGGGCGGCCGGTCGAGAAGCAGGGCGTGAAGCGGGCTTGATTTGATTACTGGGAGGTACCGGCTTGGGCTGCGAGACTGTGCGCGGAGACTTGAATTTGGGAACACACATGAAGCTTATGAGTAACATCCCCAAAAAATGGGAAATACACACACCTCGTCATCAGTTTCACTCGCGGCATCAGCCATCTCCGGCGCCTGCCGCGCGCGCTGAATCCTCTGGCGGCGAGTTCGCTTCTTGGGAGGTCCCTCATCATCGGAAGATTGTGCGTTCTTGTCTGATGTCTTGCGGGGAGCTTTCGTGGCCTTCTTCTTGGACATAAGCTCCGCGTGGGCAGCGAGTCGTTGAGCAGCAGCAACCGGATTGGATGCGCGCGGTGTAGGGTGTCTCTGGCCCTCAAACATCCATCCGCCTTCTTCGTCGTCCGCAGCCTGCCATTGCGCTTCTCCTTCGAAGTCATAATTCGAGCCACGCCACCAGCTATTGACGGCTTGCTGCGCCATGACCCGCGCTGGCCAGGCCTCGACAAAGTGACGGAAGAAGGGTATGTCGTCCGCAATCTTCTGACTGTTAGAGAGGAAGAGGAAGAGTGAACGGTGACGCACCAATGTAACCACACTCATGCGCTCTCCAAGACTAAAATCGCTCCAGGTTCCGTTCATCTGGATATGGCGATGGAGCCACAAGCTCACAAGAGACTGACAGTGGAGAGTCAGTAGAGCTCTCGCGTACAACGGGATCTGTCTCACCTTCAGCCCATTAAAACGATCGTCCTTGTCTCCAAGCCCCATCGCCTTCTGCAAGTCGTACATGCTGTCGGTGTCTTTTGTCCCCGGTCGGCGCTTTGTTGGCTCGGGTATTAGTTTGGGAGGATTCTTAATCGCTCTGAGTTGGGCTGGGATCATCGCCATTAGTGCTCGCCAGAGGTGTTCTAGGCAACACACCATTCTCGGCCCTCAGCCTCAGCAGCTCATCCTCCTTAGATTCGACTGGCTTCTCTTGAATCTCTTCATTAGGTGGGGGGTTGCTTTTAAACGGTGCCTTGCGACGACGCGACGACATGAGTGAAAGGAGTAAGGAGCGCGTTGTGTGGTCGTGTTAGCCATCAATTTTGATCGGGCCGATGCTCCGTCTTCCTGCACGCACGTCAACCTGGATCAAAACCACGGATCAAAAGTCACCGTATGTGCGGCGCGAGGCCGGCCAAAATCTTGCTTTTGACTCCCACCCTCACTGACGCCAGGAAACTTTGCCCAGCCTCATAGTGCCCGACCCCATTGGTCGGTGCCTGACCATTACTCTTCTGTCCTCCCTGGCCGTTCCACTGGCCCACATGCCGAGTGGGTACTCGTCGCTCGAATGGGTACTCGTCGCTCGAGTGGCACCAGTTTTCTTTTCTTTTGCTTGGTGTGTCACTGGCTCTCAAAATTGGACAACAGGACAGCTGCGGGTTGGAGAATCACCCCTGGAACTCCCTCCCGCAGGTCTCCTGCTGTCCGATTTTGAGTGTGCAGTTCAATGCTTTCGCGCATGGCGATGCCGTCAACAGGAGATACACCGATAGCCACGGGTTGGAGAATCAACCCTCGAACTCCCTGCTGCAGGTTAAATGTGAAGCCCTACTTTCTCCTCATCCTGCCTGTGATACACGGATGTCCGACTATACAGATTTCAGCCCTCGTATTTTCCCTTTATCTTTGTACAATCTTCTCGTTCCCAGTCCTCGGCTGAGTTATTAATCAGAGTCTACCTCTACACCAGATCCATCCAGCTGCTCCTCCACCTGGGCTACAAACTTGGGTCGAACCAGACCTCCACTCTGATCCACCAACACCCAGTTCGCGCGTGTTTGAAAGCGTCCCGCCCCCGCTGTGATTCCATCTACATCGACGACGAGTTGTTGATTGAATCGGTTGTACGTGACGATTTCCTGCGCCGCATCTTTCCCAACGGTAGATACTGGAGTGATGACGGCAACAAGTCGGATCTTGTTTGAATATCCCCGGAGTCGGTTGTCCATCGGTAGCTTCAAAGCAAGGACTTCATCGAGACGGCCATAGCAAATCTCAGGCACCCAGATGGACTGTCCGTTGACGTTTCGGGAGACCTCCATCTCAAACTGAACCAAGACGGATCAGAGAGGCGGACATGATGAGTAATTATTGACTCACTCGCACAAATGTGTTGTCGCGAACCTCCTCATCCTCCTCCGGCATCGCCCATGCACATCTAATCGAGTCTCCGCCTTGTATTCTGACCTTACCCCCACCTTGGCATAATCTGAGGAAGCAGCTCCTTGAGGGCGTGACGCTGGATAAATTCTTGTCCAATGACGTTAGTGTAATAGCGAGCTATCTTTGAGCGCAAGTTCCGCCGAAGGCTCGTGCATCTCTTCATATGGATTGCAAAATACGATTTGATTATCTGGCAAAGAGGTGAGAAGCAGCCGAACAAGGTGTGGTGGAACATACAATCAGTGTAGTGTGTTCAAACGAAGACAAGGCGTCGCTGTGAGTTGAGAACGGTTTGAATTCCTCCGCCAGATTGTAGCGGACCTGGAGCTGTTCCATCTGAATGTAGTGGAGCACGCGCCGGTTCATGTTTGCCCAAGGGAAACGACGAGATTGGAGGACCGCGTTTGAGGAAACCGCAGTAGTAGCGCTCCATCCAGAACGTCCAGTAGACCCAAACGGGACCGATATTGCGCAGATTTGAGGGATGTGTAACAAGCCGTGGATCGTTAAAGTGCATGCTTGGAGTCGGTCCTTTTTATATCGATAATAGAGCCTAGGTGAGTATTCAGTCTCGTTGAAACACGTAGAATAATGGTTGTCAAACCTTTCGTATTCCTGTACCCATTCAATGATCTGTTCCTCCAGATTATCGATTTGCTGAGAGGTAATGGTGAACAGGAGACATGTCTTGATAATCTCCACAAGAGTGCAAGCGTGCTGGTGATACACGGCGGGAAGGCGACCGCGGAGGAGGCCGGGCATCAGATAGGTAAACCAGAACAAGGCAGGCCGTCGCTCCGCTCCGGCACATGAGCCAGAAACAGGGCAAGGATATTCCGAAGCGCGCAAACTTATCCTGAAGCATGCAAACTTGAAACCAAGTTGATTGAAGTGTTTACAATTTTTCTTTTTTTAGGTATCTGCGTACACGCGGTGGATACAAAAACCTATCCTTCGCTAGCTAGCTACTGGTGTTTCGAATATTCACTCGTCTCTTCTTGCTTACCTGTCTGCATGCGCGTTTCACACCTCCAGGGTGGTTCCCGGCGGCCGCTGGCAGCTGCTCAGCCCAGCATACTCTCGTCCTTCGCCCGGAGACTGCCGCAGGCCATAGGTACATCTCCACGTCGCCTTTAGTGGTCGTTGTTGCTTCCCAGCGCTATTCCATAGCGTTCGAGGTTTCAATCTGTGCTTGCCGAAGATTAACGCAGACCATGCATGGGTCGCGGAAGTGTGTGGGAGCTAGAGAAGATGGACACCGTTTGCCGGTATGCGAGAAAGGTCGGTGGGTTGAGGGTGCATCCGAGTCTGGCCACGGTCTACATAGAACTGTAATCAAATTAGTAGTGTGCGAGCGTTAGCGAGGCTGCGAGATCGTCGTTGAATTGGCATTCATCAGCAACAGGTGACGAAGCCGAGAACGGAGACTCACCTAGACTGACATTCGTTGGGCAGGCCGAGAAGAGACATTGGGATGGGGTGAGCCAACAACACTGATGTCGTGAAATGTTCGTCGTCCGGTCCGTTCATGTCCGCTTAGTCCGTAAGCATTCGAAGAGGGGTGTATGGTGTTGCGAAGGGAGTGATCACCGTGTCGATGTTGGCAATGGGAACTGGCTGCAGCTTTCGAGGTTTCAGTCAAGTTCCAGTCTTTGCGCACAAAGCTGAGGAAGGAACAATAGGTTGTGAGCTCGCCATCTGTGGTCCGCCTGCAGCACGCACCTAGATTACAGCCCGTTCTCCTCTTCCAGGCGCCGGTCACCGTCGCGCGCTTATCGTCCTCGCTCATCGTGGCCAGCCGGGGTCTTGCGCTGTCTTGAAGCCAGAGTAGCTTGTGTCACATGGGCCGCTTGTACAGGCTTGCAAGTTGAACTCTCGATGCAAGACGGACGCCCTGAGCAGCGCGGAAGAGCAGCTGGAGACAATGGTGGGAGTCGAGAAGGGAGGCTGTTGGTGGGGTTAGGTTCGGTTCGCGTTGGCTGTGTGCAGTGGTTAATGATTGAAGCGAGGAAAGCATGGCAGACGCATCCAATGCTCCCACCCAAGTCCTCTCCATCGCGGCTCCCGGATCTCGCCTATTTCCCAGAGCTGGGCATGCGGCATCGCTACAAAGCATATGCAAGTCAATCAATGACGAACAGACAGTGAAGACTCACCACGGAAGATGTGAGATACAAAGGTTTACAGTGTTGCTGCAAGTTCAAACTGGCTGCGAGTTGTCTGGGGTGGCGGCTGAGAGCTAAGCTGAGAGCTAAGTCGTGGCTCTTTGTTCTTGTCGGCGTCACAGTGGCGTGAGTGAGCTAAAATTGGGGATTCGTCGGCGAGAATCGGGAGCGAGGAGGGCAGGCTCGGACTCAGACTGAGGTGACTTTGAGCTTCATAGCCATAGAAGAACCGAGTACATAGCGGCAAAGATAAAACAGAAGCTCGCAAGGATGTATAGCATACAGTAGCGAGAATACACGAATGTTACCGTTATGCTCCGATAAGAGCCTCTGCTGCGTCCAATCGATGCCCTCGCAGCACACCCCCGCTCCTCCGCAGTTCCCGTATACATCCAGTGGACGGTGTGGTCGAGTCAAATGCACAGCGGCTTACGTCGACGACGATGGCGCTTCCGGTCTGTCCCGCCCGCTATCACCGTAGTTTCGGTAAACGTGAATCGGGCGGCGTTCGGGGTGAGTGCAGTGGGCATGGGTGGAGAGGCGTCGGAAGTGAATCTGGCATCTATGTAAGCGTGTCTCCATAGCGGTGCGAGCGTAGCAGACGTACCTTAGTTGCGACAACAATACCCTCGTCTTTCGAGGTCCATCCTCCATCGCGAGGCAGGCCAGCGCAGCCCTTCCATTCAGATAGGCGTCGACATCGCAAAAAATATCAGCCCATGACAGGCCTCGACGTGAGGGTGCAGGCCTGCGAGACGTTGAGCGCAGCGGGTCTTGAGGAGAGCATGAGATGACTCGGAGCACGATGTGCGGGAACGGGTACAACCTGAGACGTTGAGCAAAAGGACATACAAAGATATTCAAACGCACCGTTGCGAGTTGCGGACTCGGAGGGACAGCGAAGCGAGAGGCGTCCGAGTCCGCAAGGCGAGAGGCGAGAGGCGAGAGGCGCTTGAGGACGCTGCGAGAAGAATGAGAGCGGAGATGGGTGGCAGGAAGAAGGGCGGAGTGAGGGCGGAAGTAACGGGCCCGAATTGGCAAGTTTCGTCATGATTGCGCCATACTCGCGTCATGACAGCTCGGCTTGCATGCCGCTCGCCTCGAGGCGCGAACGTGCGCTAAAAGTACTCGAAAGGCTAGAGTAAGACTCGAAAAGGTCAGAGTGAGTCTCGAAAAGGCTCTGATCCGATCTTTGATACGATAGAGGTGCGTTATAGAAGGGTAATGACCATGACTCTGCGGTAAACTTGTCGAACCCGCGTGCAAGACTTCGCGTGAATGCCGCCGGAATCGTCTTCATTGCCTCCGCGGTCTCGGCTTCAATCTCCGCAATAGTGTCGGCATCAAGAACGAAATCTCCATCGAGCCCTTTCCACCGTCCACACCAAAGCAGCCACAGATGAGGAAGGATGTTGACGAAGAGGAGATGCATAAAATCCCAGGGATATTGACGGCTGGGATCTAGCGATTCAACGCGCTGGAGTGCTGGTGCTTCGTTAAGGCCATAAAACTTCCCGAGTTTTTCGCGACCAGCATTCGTCTCTGCCGCGTCCATCTCGGCCAGCTGCTGAGCATACGACTCTCTTGTGCGAAGAGGGAGATCCCGTGGATCCCAGGAGCGGTCCAGGACACCGAGTTCGTTCGGAAGTGCCAGCGGGAGGTAGTAATTCTTATACTGCGCATCAGGGGTCGTCATTTCGTTGGCCGACTATCATGCAGTCTTGGCACGCAACAAGTGCATTTACGCCTCGCGTTCCGAGAGCCTTGATCCTTGCAAGAATATCGGCCATCTTGGTGATGAGATAGGCAACGCAGGATGAAGTCGGCGCCACTGAGGGCATCAAATGTTTTCACTCCAACAGCAAGTTGGGCGAGCTCATCGTCAAAGGGAGCAAAGAAGCTGCGTGCATCTTTGATAGGGCGAGGCCCAGGACAGACAGCGAGCGGAGCGATATGCACAAGATGAGTACGGAACTCAGGAGGGATGTTAAATATTTGCAGAATCAACGGTGTGGCGGAGGGTCCTCGACGGCGACGTTCAAAGATGAGGAATGAGTCCGATGAGAAACCCAACGCAATGTCGTATTTGCCGGAGAAGTAGTAGTGATCAAGGACTTGACCATCCACGATGACGCGCGTACGGCAGAGCTCTTTGTACACTTCACCATCAAAGATGTCGCTGAGAGAGTCGGGGACAGAAGAGCGGTTGTGTCGATACAGGAGTTGTTTGACCTTCTCCGGGTCTTGGAAGAATCCTTGGAGGCGTGGGATTAGGGGGAAGTACGGCCAGGCGTCGTCGGGGTTTTCGATTCGCTTTGTACCGTGGTTGGTCGCAGAATAGACATTCCTCGAGCTCGAGGTGCTGTCCGGTGAACGCCATGCACGAATCGACACAGCAGTCGTACCACACAGGAGATACACCGGAAAGTTCACCCAGGCGCCGAAGAATCATATACTCCGAGTCAATATCCATTTTTGTGCGCGAATGCCTTCCGCAGCATATCGAACTTCTCGCGTGGTATGTTGGCGACGATCTTGAGGGGCGATTGCTCGAATATTATCCCGGTCGTTCTCGCTCAGGATGACATTCCCTGGTTCGAGTTAGGGCGATTTGAGTAGCAGGTGCAGCACGTACGCAGCAGCCATGATGCGACGTTTGCATGCAGCAACTTCTTTGCAGAATCGTCAATGACAGGAAGATCGTCCACGTCGCGATCTTCATCATAGAAAGCCCATCCACTTGGCTCACCGGTGTCGATATTGACGTCGATGTCTGCGAGTGTGAATGGAAGAGGGTGAGCCTCGTCTGAGTCGGCATCAGCAGCGGGGATGGAGGAGGTCGATGGGATCGGAGAGGGCGGCTGGAGAAACGGTGGAGGAAGTTGATAATTCAATTCGTTCGGAATCTCGAAGTCAAATGGCAGACGTTCCGAGCTTTCGTCACTTGCGACCGTTTCCGAAGCGTGCAATCGCAGTCCTATCCGTTACATGGCGGTAGTGCTCACAACGGGTCCGCCGAACAGAGCAGTCTCCCGCATCCCGGACGACACCAACAGCGCTTTGGGCGCTCCAATTTTTTCGCAGGACCAGCACGCGTCCGAGCCATCGGCGGCTACAAGAACATCGACAGCGGGAGATTGGATGTCCTCGGACGGGCGGTTTGAGGCAGTGTAGTAGTACGCGACGTGAGCGGTTCGCGAGCAATATCAGAGGAGCGGCAGAGATGTCGTGGTGGAAGTCGGGAAGCAAGAACCGATGGAGCACGTGGATTCGGAGCTTCGGATCAATCAAGCTCGGCGCGGGCCTATCGGGAAAGACATTCTATATTGCACAAGATGGGTGAGGATAGAAGTACTAGATGCTGAGCTACCCCGCGCGCACCTATTTGCGGGTTGGTAACCGGCAAACAGATACAATACCGAAACCAGCAACGATTTGCCGGTTGGGAACCAGCAAATCGCCAACCCGCGAATGCGTGCGGGCCAGTAACCTGCAAGATCCTTGAGGTACCCCAACCCGCACCCATTTGCGGGTTGGTAACTCGCAAATCACCAACCTGCAAATGCGTGCGGGTTCCCAACCCGCACCGGTTTGCGGATCAAATTTTGCGGGTTGGCAAACCGCACCGATTTGCGGGTTGGGGGCTCGCAGCTCAGCAACCCGCAAAAGTGTACCAGGTTTTCGCAGGTGCGGGTTACCAACCCGCGCACCCTTCCCACAGTGGCGAGGGCGGGCGGCTCGTGGTCGAAGGTCGTTCCTGCACAGGCGACGACGTCGTGCTTAGTCGAGCGCGTACCGTCGGACTGCCTCGGCAACGATATGCATGCAGTGCTGGATGTGTCTGCCCGGCCCTCGAATCCGGATGGCAGGAGATTCTTTGCCGTGGGTGACCTGGATGCATTCGGCGTGCGCGGACATGGCTGCCGAACGTCGGGGATTGTATTTCCTGTGCGGGGAGGAAGCTTCGACAAGCACGGATGGCGAGGAGTCGGAGACGAGTGGAGATGAAGTATCGGAGAGAGCCATTCGCTGGGTACGTCTGTGGCGGCACGACATGCTCGGGTGAGGTTTCTGTTGCCACAGAAGATGAGCGAATCGCCGAGGAGCAACGTAAGCCGAACGCACCGTACAGACAGACAGACTGCCCAAGCCCTCCTCGCAGTCCTGCCGCCGTCATCCATGACCGTCCGACGAGGTGTATTATTGTCCCTGCTGAGACTCGGAGGCCCAATCTAGGGTCTTGAAGCCTGCACTTCTAAGCACTAAGACTCTAGGAAGGTCAGAATCTGCTCGTTAAAGCTCCCACTGCACGCACTGGCACCATAAACCCTCCGACTCCGACAACTCAGTCGCTATCGGACCATTGATGATTGCATGTCACGTTCGGCACCGGAAGAGAGTCGCAAGGGTGCGGGAGACTCAAGTGGCCATGGTGGACCGTGGGGGAGAGTAGGCGACATCATGGTCGGGAGCAAGCGGGATTGTGACGGCCGTGACACGCCTTCTCTCGACTTCCACTCTTCACTGGCGACTCTGCTTCGTTCTGTACGCTGTCGTTACATCGGCCTTTCGGCCCCAGATCTCGATGGGCATCCAAACTCTGAGGAGACTGTCTCGGTCCCCACTTACTCAGCGAAAAGCAATCAAAACGAGCGGCAGCGTTATATTCCGACTCTTTCCGAGCCCAGAGTTGACGAAACCACTCAAGTTCCATCTGCCCGGACAAGATCTGGATCCAATCTCGCCTGTGGCAATATACCGGCCGAGAAGAATCAAGCCTCATCACGTTGTCCAGCCTCCGATTCGTTATCCTCACCCTTCAGCTTCACAAAACTTGGACGGTTTGCTCGCAGTGCTGTATACCACCATGTCGTAAAAACGACTGCTCTCGCTCCGGCTCCGGCAGCAAGCTATTCGATTCAGCATCGTTCTTTTTGCCCCTTCTCTTCAAGTTCTTATTCTGGCAATTTCTGTGCTGTGACACTGCTGTCGCGGACTCGCTGCGATCCAGCTCTAGTCTCCTGCGAATCATTGGGTCGTCGTTCATTCACGCCTCGTCCTTCAATCTGCGCTTCTACAACCTGCAAGGTTCCTCGCCGTCCCAATCTTGTTCCAGTCTAAGCTCCAGACCGTTACATCTCTTCCAATGCCAATCCACCTTTGGACACCGGCATTCTTGGCTTCCTTCCTTTCTTCCCTCCACGCCTAAAACAGTAAAATCAATCACATTCAAAACACTCGAACCCAAGAAGAACTAGAATTACCTTTGGTTTCTGACTGCTCTCTTTGCATCTTTGCATCTTTGCATCTCATCTTTCCACTTCACTTGCATCCATCGGGGCGGTTCGACAGAAACTGCGTAACACAAAAATCGTTGAGAAGGACATGACGCGCCAACCCCGATCCGAACTGCATATTCCAGCACTCGCCAAACGTCTTGACCGCCGCACCAACCAAAAGGTTCAAAGACCCTATGAACACAAGGCATAAGTGTGTGCACGTGCAGAACAGTGGGCCGAAAGTAATGCTATATAGTACATGGTAGGTCTATCCTTAGTCAAAATTGCGGTCCAATTCTGCACTTGTCTTGAAGTGAGTCCAATGCAGCCAAAAGACAGAGAGTATCATCTCACCAGCAGCGACATACATAAGGCTCCATAGACCAACTAAATGGCTCTGGAATGCTTGCTTTGGTGAAATCTAAATACATTTGGATTAAGGCCATCATTAGTCCATCTGAGCACTTACTGAAGAGTAGCCTTGACACTTCATGCACAATTGGAGCAAGGTATGATGTGGTCGGGTCTGTTAGATGACTTGAAAATGCAACTCTAAGGTTGTTGAGCTCGTCAACTGGTAGACGTATTCCATGAAGGGAAGGGGTGAAGAGGATCTCGGGTGGGGTGTACAGATCTATTTCCTCTAGACAAAGCGGCTGAAGGCCAGCAGAATCTCGGGACCAGTAGTATGAGTTTCGGAGGGAAGGGATAGTGAAACAACGTGTTGCAGCATTATACATAGGTGCCACGGTTGGAAGGCACAGGAACAGGTTGTCTGTTGGAGCATTGCTCATGAATGTGCCGGCGAGTGTGAACTCGTCTGATGTATCCAAGATGTGGATTTCCATCTGTATGCCAGTGATAAAAACTAAGATGGCTCAATGAGAGGAAGGAGAAGGAGATCATACTTTACATATATCAGCCCCTATTCTAATATTTCAGTAAATTCCCTCCATGAATTAAGTGACATCTCACATAAGGAAACATCTTGGTTTGCCACAATCTCCATTATTGCCTGCTTGTAAAACTTGGCTTGACTGGACTGAAAGTCCAGTGCTTGGCGCAAATGATAAAAGTTGCATTGGTTGGATAATGATTGATGCACTGGCATTATGCGCAGATCATCCATTGTTATCCTGTATCATGGTTTAAAACACCAAATTTGTGAAATAAACAACTAGATACCTTGTCCATTTGTCCGAGACTCTTTGTCCCACCGGATATGCTATCGGCCTATTACTGGACCGATAATACCAGTTGAATATGTTTGGCTCAAGATTGTATGAAGTTGGAAAGTGCATGATTTCACAGACGTTCTGGTTTGAGTCTATGCCCAGTAGTGTGGGAAATTGAAAAGAGATGTCTTCCATAGGATTCAGCAGAGAAATAGTAGTCCGAGCTCCATCATAGAGCATGGCCACTATGGTCTCAAATGAGAGTAATTCTGAGAGCTCTTGGAGAGACATCCAGGGGGTGATTGGCCTCTGAAGCTCTGAATGGCTGATGTGCTCCATGCGTGACCGGTTCTTCAACCAATCTGATGTTGCAAGCTCAGAGGATCCTAGACTGATTTTCAGTCTTCCAGTTGAGCAGCAATACCACTCCGAGTAGCTTCTAAAGTTAAATTCATCCAGGCTCACCCCCACATCTTCCTGCAGGTATTGAGTGGAGGCCTGTCTGAAAATTAGTCCACTTGAAGGTACAGAGGAATCCCTTACAGTGAATTGTTGAGCCTACAGAATGTTTCAGACCGGAACACATCAACTTCTTGAATTTACCAGGAGAGGCCACAACAGCTTTTGTGATATACTTGATGTGCACATGCTCCAGACAGTCGACAGGGGAATTAAATCTGGGTTGAAGGTTAGTCACTGCTTGGGAACCAGGTCAAGAGCTACCATCATGGTAGATGAGTGCATTCATAAAGCGAGAGTTTGTCACACCAAAGAGTTGGGGAATATATGGAGAGCTGTGAGTGTTCAGTAGTACATCAGACAAGCAAAAGAGGAGAACACTGACAAGCTGCTCTGCTGTTCAATAGTGTCCTCCTTGTACTAGAGCCAAAGATGAAGCAAATTTCTGTGAGGTGGGCACTCACTCACCTTTACAAAGTCCAGTCCATTATATGCCACAGCTGTAAATGGCTCTGCCGAGGGAAATATGTTGGCTTGATAAATTGTCTTCTCTCCAACCACAACAGCCTTGACACGTCCAGTGCGAGTGGTACGGCGCTCGACAATTGTGGCCTTGCCGACCATGTCTCCCAGATGTATGGCACCCCACTTGACACGATGGAATTCTAGTGATGCGTAAGACAAACAAATAGTAGGTGAATATCCAGTGCTCACGATCTTCATCCTTCTCCCCCTCGCCAGTCCCCTCGGGCTCGCGACCGTTCTGCTGAATGACCTGATTGAATATGCCCCCAGTAATGGTGACGTTATTGACATCGTTGAAGAAGGCGGCTCGATCTGCCCCCTGGATGTGCTGGGACGGTGCAGATGCTTGCCTGGACCCAGCTCTGGCTAGCTGGACTCCAGGAGGACAGTGTTGGGATTGCTGTTGGCGGGGCATCGTGGAGGTGAGAGACAAGATGTGAAGCGTGGGCTGTGCGAGGCTGGAGGCTGTGAGTGATTGGCAGATAGACGCCTTACCTGCTTCTAACGTGGACAGCTTTGAATTCGGCGCGTCCCGGGCCGGCGATATTTTCGGACGACAGCTAAAATTGAAGAGAGGCAGGTAACTGGTTGGATGACGGTGACATCCAGCATCGGAAAATCCAGGAGATTATTTCCAAAGAGTAGCTGGCTGATGAGAGACTCGGACATTTGTCGTTGAAAATTACAAGGGTGCCTTTGGACTTGAAATCTACTGGCCACTGTGGGCAAGGTGACGGAAGAAGGATTAGATTTCACCCCTGCGTATCGTAACAGTTGACAATAGTCCGTCCGAGTCGTCCGTTTGAGATACATACGAACATGCATCGAACGTTGAGTGTGTTCCTTCGGCAAATGTGGATCGACAGTTCTATCTTACCACGGAAACAAGAACGAGCTCGAGGCGTGCACCGCGATGTCCTGCCAGATCCATTCCATAGGCAAGGTCGAGCAGGAAGGCAGGAGGTTCGACGTGGGGCTAGGACGCCGAGCGGAATGCAGTATTGAGGACACCCAGCAGTTTAAGAGATTCCTTCAAGTCCTGACTAGGTCGGTACTAGGAAAATTGCCAGACGGCGTCAGAAATCACACGTACTCACGATATCGATTGTAATTTGTAAAGGCGAGCATGTCTGCGTTCAGTTTGAGCACATGGGTGAAATATATTCCACGGAGAACGCTCACGCAGAGAACACTGAGGTTGGTTCGACGTCTTTAAGCTTGTGTCACAGCGGACACAACGGTTTGGTTAAGGTTTCAATTGGACGACTCGATAGCAGGGCTGAGGGAAGGGAATGTGCGCACTAGCAGTCGGCTCGACTAGCAGCTTTAGGACCAGTCTGATTAATATTATAGGCGCGTACATTGGGAGGAAGTATCGAAAGACGCCGCTCGTCATCTTGTGTGTGCAGGCAGGCATTGATGCTTAGACCTGGGATCTTCTGGGCCATGCCCTCTGTCCATCGCTAGTGCAGTCGGTGGCTGAGCGCGCGACTCGGAACGACAGCGATCGAAGAGCCAACTCACCGCTTCCATTCGGGCTGAAACCTACACCAGCGTCGCGCAAGCCCCGTCGAGGCGATTCGCTCTATCCGGGTCCGAGTCCTCTGCGTTCCGGAGTAGCTATTGGTGCAAATCAAAATCAGCCCAGAGACCAGGAAGCACGAACTGCGGCACTTGTAACAGTTGTAATACTTACAGGCCCTGGCCCGTCCCTCGCTGCCAGCTTCTATCAATATATCATGGCCAATTGGAGTACGTGGATATGGGCTACCAGGGTTCAGAAGAGAACAAGAGAACAAGAGAAAGACCGAATCGTACTGGATTTCCGGCTTGAGCTCCATGCCGCGGCCAGGCTCAACCAAACGGAAGGCGGCGAGCCATATGTATACTGCGAGAGGAGGATTTATCAGAGACGATCATGAATAAGATTGGCCGCGGGCTCAGCTTACCAAAGCTCACACTCCCGTCCGAAGCTTTGGTGATTCAAGCCCGAAATATTCCACAGATTAACGAATTTGGGATAGCAAACTGGACGCGATTTTGCCAGTGGAGCGACTTCTCTTCTGCACAGTCCCTGGCATCCAGCACATAGATAGGTCGTTCGGTATCGCCGTGGGGAAGGAGTGGGTGTGTGGAGTGCCGTTTTAAGGACGAGAAGTACGCGGCGATGCGAGCGCGCAGCAGCGTATGAGCATTGCCAATTAATCGATTTCCCTGCAAAAAAAAAACGCGAGCGTCAATGGGAGGACTTCGAAGGGGTTCACTGGAGGTACAGTACAGCTTACAGCGTAGCACAAAGACTGGGGTTCCTCCAATCCATGAGCATCTTTCGGAGGACCTTGCGCGGCCGCTGTGCCAGTGGACTCCGGAACGAAGACGTTTCCAAGGGAAGAGATTATCGACGAGCGCGGGGGAGATGCGGGGACGTCGTTGGGTGTACTGAAAATAGTCGTAAGCCGCAGGAAGCTCGAGCAAGGATAAGGACACTCACCGCCGGCGGCGACACCACTGCCAGCTGGCTCGACGATTAAGCCGTCTAAGTTGATGCAGGATAGATAGCATGCGTGAATAAAGAGCATAAGTTGTATGCGGCTCTGGGCTGGTTCTTCCTCTCGCGAGATGCTGAACTAGGTGGAGGTGGGAAGAGAGAACGAGCCCCGAGCGGATCAATCAGCGAGCGGATCAATCATGTTGGTAAGCAACGGACACCTTTCACCGCAACGACGACGAACGAAACGACCCGTCTGCCCATCGCACTGGAGCCTTTCCGAGTCTGAGGTAGCCCTGTCCATTGCTCCATCCGAGTCTCCCACTGCCCGCCTCCCCATTTCAAGCGGCACTCATTCCTCGCATAACTCGGAGCACTCGCTGGCAATCGACAGCGACGGTTGGATGGGTTGGGACCTGGCTCATCCGTGTCCGTCCAACGCCTCACCGGTTACTCGCTCCGAGCTCGTCGTCATTCGGTGTGTATTCTACCCAGAACCTTTCCATTGGGCAAAGCTCATTCTCTTTTCGCAGCGACCGACTCACCGACCCTCTGTCAACGAGGGTATAGAGAGGCACTCGGAGCGGTACGTCCACCTTGCGTCGCTCAACGATGTACTCATCATCGTCTGCAGCGACGCACTGCCAATGTCTTTACCGGCTGGTCACCCATCGGCGAAGAATGAGCGCGCCCATTCCGAGTCGCACCTTGGCCTCGCGCCTCGCACTTTCCCGCAGCAGCGGGCTCTCTACATCGACATCGACACCCACCGCGGGGACGCCGTCGAGGAGGCGTTTTACACGACCGACCGCGTTATGTGCGCCAGCTTCCGCAAATTCGGCGATTTCCTTCCGGGGACGGGCACTTAGGACGACTGTGCGGGAAAGGGCAAGGAGTATTCCCGTTAGACCAGTCGTATCGGGAGTGTATTCGAGCCGGTGCGTTACACCCACCCACCCCTCTTTTTCATTCTCTCACATACACCAACCAAGTCATTGCGCCAGTAACCGACGTCTTCCGACCTACCGCTATTGTCCTCCAACGCGCTCTCGGGCGACAAACTCGGCGGCTTCAATCTCTCGTTCTCGGGACACGGCCCTGCGACTCTGCGTACAACTCATCCGTAAATACAACCTCCCGCTCGTCTTCCTCGGCGGTGGTGGCGGCGGCTACGTATACACCGTGAAGGATGGTGGACGTACGAGCCCCGGGCCGTATCTGCCCTCGGTCTGGAGAACGACATCCGCGAGGAAGCGATGCCGCGTTGGATCGGGTTCGGTGCGTTTTTCGTCTGGAATGGCACCTTGCTGACCCGATGTATCGTGCAGCGAACGTGCGAGCTCCAGCTTTCGGAACGGTCGGGGCGCTCATTGAGCTTCAGCTCCGGGGCGGAATGACGGGTCGGCGAGGGACCAGCTGGATGTGAAGTCGGCGCGTGAGTGGGCTCTCTCCTCCTCCTCCTTATCTTCTCTCTCCTTTCAAAACCATCCCCATCGACTACCGCGTTTCTCTTTCCTTCCTCTCCATCGATATTCCATACCATTCCTTCCCTCCGCCATTCCGTTTCCTATTCGCTCTTGCAACCGCCTCCATTGGGGACTCGTTACATCTTCCCTCTCTGTGGTCCAATACATATCCGTTTCCCCTGCGGCATCCTCCCGTACCAAGCTTTCTCCCACTTCTCGTCCGTCCTCTCGTTCGAAAGTCGCTCTCCCCGTCGCTCTCCTTGCCTGACTGTCGTCTACCTATTCGTTTTTCGTACCTCCTTCACTGTCCGCACCCCATACTCGCATACGTCGATATTCCCTTGCTATCTCTTCCTCCCCCTTTTGTGTCTTCTCGTCCATTCGTCGTTTGTTCGTCGTACCTACTCAACCCCTCACAGGGCATACACGACCTCCACAAAGCCGAGTGTAACGGGAACGGGTCGGCTGCGCCAAGGAGCAGGAGGAGGACCGCGGCTGCTCGTCCGACCAAGCTGGGTCAGGCGTCAACGGCAAACGACGAACGCGCATGCATACCTCGACGGCGGATCGTACCTTCTCCCTCCCAGCTCAAATCGCTCGCGAAGACGATTCTTCCAGGTCACAGTCTTCCGGCGCCGAGCAGCGATGGTTAGCGCCTGGAAACCGATCCCTGGCGCGGCTGCGGTGATGACTCGCGGTGTCGGGAGGGCGGGGCGGGGAGCAGTGCGGGAACGTGCTAGGGAACGCGAGCTGCCAGTGGACGGGAGGAGCTGGAGCTGGAAACGGTAGCGCGTGCGCCACGACGGAGGGGTTGCGGGAACGTGGGCGCGGGAACTAGGGATGGCCGAGGAAGTGGGAAAGCTGCTACTGCGGCTCAGAGGCGGCAAGATGCCAGGCCGTCGGCGGCAACGCGACGGGGGATGTCGACGTCGACATTGACGATGGAGACGAGGACCTGGATGGTGATCGGTGAGCCGACAGCGCGTTGAATACACCTCAGACGGATTGACTTTCTTTGGTATTCGCCGGCATCGTGTTTTTGAATCGCTTTCGTCTCTTGTCACGATGTCACTAAGTACTTCTTGCTTTCCACTTTCATCAGCCTTTCTCTTCTTGCCCTATTCGATGTCGCTCACTGGCAAACAACACTCCATCCTCGCCTGTAGCTGACCGAGCGTACAACACGCAATCGATTGATCATCCGTCGTCGACTAAACGGTGCTTGTTTATACATCCATCCACTCCTTTTGCTCCCGCCCTCGTCTCGGCCTGGCCTGGCTCGAGCCTCATAAATCTCTATCGCGCCTATAAAACGAGGAGGCTCGAAGCAAGGGCTCGAAGCACCAGCACAATGTCGACCCCGACCCTTTTCACCCCGCTCAAGCTCGGTAGCACCACGATCCCGAATCGCGTCGGTATGTGGGCTTGTATTCGTCGTGGTTTGGTGAAACGGAACTCACAGGAATGAGCGCGCTGACCCGCAACCGCGCCTCCAAGACTGTCCCAAACGACATCATGCGCGAGTACTACGTCCAGCGTGCTCAAGGCGGCGCCGGGCTCATCGTCACCGAGGGTGTCCTTATCACCCGCCAGGGGTACGTTCTCCCTTCTCCCGTCCTCAATCCCGTACTTACTTATGACTAGGACTGAATGGCAAGAAGCACCCGGCTCTGGGCCCAATCACACATCGATGGATGGAAGCAGATCGTCGACGCGGTGCATGCGACTGGGAGCAAGATCTACGCCCAGCTCTGGCATCTCGGTCGCGTCAGTCATCCCGACGCGCCCGAGCAGATCGCTGCGGGCGTCCCGGTCTACGGCCCATCCGCCATCTCTGCTCGTGGGGAATGTTTCGCTTCATTTCTGGAGAGCCTGGATATGTTACCGTTACTAGTAGTATTCCGAGCCCAGAGTTGGCCGGTCTGCGCCATGCTGTACTGGAGTTCCATCTGCGCGATCACGACTTCTATGTTCAGCCTCACGTTGTCAATCCTCACGTTCCGCCGTCGGATCCCTCTGAGTCAATCTTCACCTTCACTTCCCTGCAAGTTCAACAAAGTTGGAGCGCTCCCAGTGCTGTATGCCCTATATCCTCGAGCCATGTCTCATAAAAGACTACTACCTCAGAAGCCACTCCTACCTCTGCACTCGCTGGAAGGAACCTGTTCGATTCAGCATCGTTCTTTTTGCCCTTCTCTTCAAGTTCTTATTCTGTGCTGTCGCTGCAACCCAGCTGTAGTCTCCTGTGAACCACTGGGTCGTCGTTCATTCATGCCTCCTCCTCCAATCTGCGCTTCTACAACCTGCAAGATTCCTCACCATCTCAATGTTGTTCCAGTCTAAGCTTCAGACCGTTACATCTCTTCCAATACCAACGCCCCTTCACCTGTAGTCAAGTACTTGAACATCGACGGGCACCGGCATTCCTCGCTTCCTTCCTTCCTTCCCTCCACGCGCAAAACAGTAAGATCAATCACATTTGAAACACTCGAACCCAAGAAAAACTAGAAGTACATTGGTTTCTGACGGCTGTCTTCGCATCTCATCTTTCCCCCGATTCCCCTTCAATTACATCCATCGGGACGGTTCGACAGACACTGTGTAACACAGAAATCGTTGAGGAGGACGTTACGTGCCAATCCCGATCCGAACTGCGCATTCCAGCACTCACCAAAGGTCTTGACCGCCACGCCAAAGGTCTTGACCGCTGCACCAGCCAAGAGGTTCAAAGATCGAACTTAAGGCAGAAGTGTGTGCACGTGCAGAACAGTGGGGCTGAAAGTATAATGCTATGTGGTACATGGTAGGTCTATCCTTAGTCAAAATTGAGGTCCAATTGTGCACTTGTCTTGAAGTGAGTCCATGCAGCAAAAGACAGAGAGCAGCATCTCACCAGCGGCGACATACATAAGGCTCTATAGACCAACCAAATGGCTCTGGAATACTTGCTTTGGTGGAATCTAAATACATTTGGATTACTAAGGCCATCACTATTCCATCTGAGCACTTACTGAAGAGCAGCCTTGGACTTTCATGCACAATTGGAGCAAGGTATGATGTGGTCGGGTCTGTTAGATGACTTGGAAATGCGGCTCTGAGGTCATTGAGCTCGTCAACTGATAGACCTATTCCATGGAGGTGAGGAGTGAAGAGGATCTCGGGTGGGGTGTACAGATCCATTTCCTCTAGGCAAAGCGGCTGAAGGCCAGCAGAATCTCGGGACCAGTAGTATGAGTTTCGGAGGGAAGGGATAGTGAAACCACCTGTTGTGGCATCTGCTATGTTTGAAAGGAATAGGAAGATGTCGTCCGTTGGAGCATTGGTCATGAATGTGCCAGCAAGTGTGAACTCATCGGATGTATCCAAGATGTGGATATCCAAATATACACTGGTTAGAAAGTCTAGAATATGCTCAATGACAGAAGGAAGGAGCAGGTAATACTCTACATATATTGCCCCCTATTCCGGCAGTTCAGTAAATTACCTCCATGAATTAAGTAACATCTCACATAAAGAAACATCTTGGGTTGCCACAATCTCCATTATTGTCTGGTGACAAAACTCGGTTTCAGTGTTATAAACTTCTATGGTTTGATATAAATGGTGAATGTTGCACTGATTTGACAATGATGGCTGCATCAAGCAGAGATCATCTATGGTCATTCTGTATCATCATTTAGTGCTGTAAAATGGCAACCGACCAGATACCTTGTCCATTCCTCTGAGATTGTTTGTCCCACCCGATATCCCAGTGGCTCATTACTGGACCGATAATACCAGTTGGATATATCTGGCTCCAGATTGTATGAAGTTGGAAAGTGCATGATTTCACAGACATTCTGGTTGGAGTCTATGCCCAGTAGTGTGGGAAATTGAAAAGAGATGTCTTCCATAGGATTTAGCAGGTAAATATCAGCCCGAGCTCCATCATAGAGCATGGCCACTGCGGTCTCAAATGAGAGAAATCCGGAGAGCTCTTCGAGAGACATCCAGGGGGTTATTAGCCTCTCAAGCCCAGAGTAGTTGGTGTGCTCCATTGACCAGTTCTTCAACCAATCTGATGTTGCAAGCTCAGAGGATCCTAGATTGATTTTCAGCCTTCCTGTTGAGCAGCAATACCACTCTGAGTAGCTTCTGAAGTTGTGTGCATCCAGGCTCACCCCCACATCTTCCTGCAGGTATTGAGTAGAGGCCTGTCTATAAATTAGTCCACTGCAAGGTACAGAGGAATTCCTTACCTCAAATTGTTGCATCTACAGAATGTTTCAGATATAAAGACAACAACTTCTGGAATTTACCATGAGGCTGTACAACAACTTTCGTGATATACTTGTTGTGCACATGCTCCAGATGGTCCACAGAGGAATTAAATCTGGGGTGAAAGTTAGTCACTGTTCGGGAACCAGGTTATGCAGATACATACCATCATGGTAGATGAGTGCATTCATAAAGCGAGAGTTTGTCACACCAAAGAGTTGGGGAATATATGGAGCACTGTGAGTGTTCACTAGTGCATCAGACAAGCAAAGAGGATAACACTGACAAGCTGCTCTGCTGTTCAATAGTGTCCTCCTTGTACTAGAGCCAAAGATGAAGCAAATTTCTGTGAGGTGGGCACTCACTCACCTTTCCAAAGTCCAGCCCTTTATAAGCCACAACTGTAAATGTCTGTGCCGAGGGAAATATGTTGGCTTGATAAATTGTCTTCTCTCCGACCACGACAGCCTTGACACGTCCAGTGCGAGTGGTACGGCGCTCAACAATTGTGGCCTTGCCGACCATGTTTCCCAGACGTATGGCACCCCACTTGACACGATGGAATTCTAGTGATGCGTAAGACACACAAATAGTAGGTGAATATCCGGTGCTCACGATCTTCATCCTTCTCCTCATCACCAATCACCTCGGGCTCACGACCGTTCTGCTGGATGACCTGATTGAATATGCCCCCAGTAATGGTGACATTATTGACATCGTTGAAGAAGGCGGCTCGATCTGCCCCCTGGATGTGCTGGGACGGTGCAGATGCTTGCATGGACCCAGTTTGGGCCAGCTGGACGCCAGGAGGACGGCGCTGGGATAGCTGTTGGCGGGGCATAGTGGGGGGAGATGACGGCGAGAGACAAGGTGTGAGGCGTGGGCTGTGCGAGGCTGTGAGCTGTGCGAGGCTGTGAGCTGTGCGAGGCTGTGAGCTGTGCGAGGCTGTGAGCTGTGAGTGATTGGCAGATAGACGCCTTTGCTGCTTCTAGCGCGCAAAGCTTCGAATTCGGAGCCCCGGCCGGGCAATATTTTTGGAAAGACTGCTTGGTGCTCCGACAGGCTGCTTGGTACGACAGCTACAATTCAGAGAGTGGCAGGTGAAATAGACAGATGACGGACGGTGTGTCCTTGGACAGTCGGTGGGCTGGAATGATTTTTCGCTGGTGGATGAGACGCATTCGTCAGCAAAGGATGTACAAGGTCACTTGAAGATGCTTATACGGAAGTATACGAATGTACTGGGCAGTGTGCGGAAAGTCACGGAAGAAAGGGATAAATTAACGATATACTGAAGAATGTTTGGTAGTATTTTCAGGCCCACCGTTCTGCGCGCACACGACACCTGCATATCGATAGCATTTGGCACGAGTCTCGGCTCAGCACGATGCAGTAGCAGACATACGAACATGTGTGGAACGTTGAATGTTTTCGTTCGGCAAATGGGGATCAACAGTCCACGGGAAACAAAAACGAGCTCGAGCCTGACTCGCGCGATGTCCTGCCAGAACCAGGGAGATTTCATACGCAAGACCAAGCAAGAGCCCAGGAGACTCGATGTCCGGCTATCATGAACTAGGATTTAGAACATACGCAACCACTTGAGAGATCCCTTCGAGTGCTGACAGGACCCAGTGAGAATGCCAGCCTGGGTATAAAAACAGACATACAATATTTGTGAAAGCAAGCACATCTGCACCAAGTATAGACATATTAGGAGAATTGAGTGCGCGGAGAACGCTCATACAGAGCGCTGGTTTGAATTTCGTGAGGTTGTGTTAAGTATCTGGACAGACTGGAAAGCGGTCAGCAAATTCAGTAAATTAGCAAATAGTCGAAGAAAGCGTGAGCGAACCTTTAAGAGAGCAAAACGACAATAATGCCGTCGATGGAGAGTAGATAAGCATCAGCTGTATGCGGCTCTGGTTTCATTCTTCCAGACGTTGGTGGTGGAAAGAGACAAGTAGCGGATCAATCACGTTTGTAAGCAACGGGCACCATCGACCGCCGCCACGACGACAAACGCAACGAAACGGCATAGAACGGCATCAATCTGCTAGCCAGTCGGCCTTCACTGGAGCCTCTCCGGTAGCACTGACTGCGCTTCCAATTGCAAGTGCCACTCATCCCTTGCAAACTCGGAGCGCTCGCTGGCAATCGAGCGGCGGAGTCTTGGATTGGTCATGGTCCCTGCGTGTGTCTTCATTCTCGTTCTCGTTCTTCTTGCCTCTTTTCTCACTGTTCCTGTGTAGTCTTTGCGACAATGGAGCGCGAGGATCCTACTCTCAAGCGTTGCAGCCTGCAGCCTGCAGCGCGAAGCTAGATAGATGGTTTCGGGCCCTCA
This sequence comes from Mycena amicta, assembly GCA_029282125.1. Lineage (NCBI taxonomy): Eukaryota > Fungi > Basidiomycota > Agaricomycetes > Agaricales > Mycenaceae > Mycena > Mycena amicta. Next base: position 223,265 of record JARIHP010000053.1, read on the forward strand.
CTGGTGGGCTGGACACGACTGGTCCGTTCTCCTACTGCGACGCGATACTCTCAGCCTCATTCCGATTTTAGGATTGTACACTTATTGTCGCCGGATATTCCTTCCATCTACGTCCCTGCTCGAATCACACGACCGGCCATTTTGTCGCCCGCGCCCAGTCCCATTTGTTCTGCAACGCGGTCCTCCGGAAACCTCCCGAGCCGTCGCACGGCATTAGCACGACAACCGCAGTGTCCATGCCATGTAGCCCCGTCCACGCACGACGAGGACCGCTTTCGACTCATGTGTCGCTCTGTGGGCACGCTGACGATGACGATGACGACAGCGACGACGACGACGCGTGTTGTCTCGTCCCGGAGCCCTCTCTACCGTAGACCATCTCCATTCGTCTCATAAAAGCCAGAACGACGCTAGACTGGTGCGTCTCCCTCTCTCGCTGCGTTCTCTCACTCAAACGTATTCCTTTGTTTGCAGAGACAATCAAGTCCGACATCCAAGGCGAACGCAAGTGTCCGCCCGCTTCGATCACCGAGCAAGAACGAGACTCAGTAGTTGCTGACTACAGTACGCTGGCGTTCCTCGACGAGCAAGACTGCCGCCCATCCATGTATCAATCGCCTCGTGCATAGTCCGTTATCCCTTCTTCCGTGCGCCTCCTCCTCCTCTGATTAATCCACATGCATATCCAGCTCTTCCTCTCGCTGTCCTCCATGAGCAACGTCAGCCTTCGCGCGCCTTCATAGGCATTTTGGTGCGTCCTCCTACCACTTTGCGCGAGCTTCCGCCCGCTGACGATCATTCGCAGGACCCGGCGTTCCTCGGCTATACTCTTCCTTGGATCCTCCCATACCCTTCTCCGCTGAGAACGTTCCCATCTGCAATCCGCTGCATCCAGACCGGATGCTGCTGCCGCAGGCCAACCCTCGACTCCGGTAGTTTCGACGCCGGTCTTGGACGTGGTGCGGGGAAGCTGCCCGCCGTCTCTGGAGATGCAGGGTCTCGCATCGTAGCCCGCACGGAAGAAGTGCATTGTCGTCCTTCCGAGTCCCTCTTCTCGACTTTCCAGCGCATGGAATGCGCTCGCAGATGGTCGAATGTGGACGCAGCTCGGGAAAGAGCGACGGATGGGAGATGACGCGACTGGCAAACTCAAGAGGGACGTCGCTTTCGGATGCTCGACGCCAGACCCTCCGCATCTACCCGCCATCGCCGTTCGAAGCCCGCCTCCCATATGGCCAACGGCATAGTACGCCGCCGCTGATATGGTGGGCATCCGTGCCATCGATGCTGCGCGCATTGCGGAAGTTCTCGGCGGTGGCCATCTTCTGCCCCGCGTCGAACGAGCCCTTCCCGAGCGTAGCCGTTTACGACCCGAACGCTGCATCCTTGGATCTTCGTCGATGCAAAGAGGGTATATATCCCGCTCTTTGGCGAATACTTTACTTCCAGTACTAGTAGCAGGCTTAGAGACGAGTACGCTATAGTCGTAAGTAGGACACGACGTAGTCATAGATGAATGGAAAGGGAAGAGGCCCAACCGGACTTCGAGCCCAAGCGCCCCTCGATCCAATCGCCAGCGTAACTGCACCGGCGGCACCAATGGCCGTCACCAGCTGAGAGCGTTCGTCCGCCCGTCCCTCCGTCCCTCTTTCTGCCACCCAAACCATCCGCATCCATATCCCGCTGCCCCGGCGTCGCACAGGTAAACCACGTCACCCATGCGGAGCTGCTGGATCGTCGGCAATTCGTCGCCGTTGGTCGTCCGAGACCATGCTCAGGTCTGTTCGTCAATATGCGCACTCGCTTGCTGATCTCCCGCAGCCCGCCAGACCTTCCCCTTCCCAAGCTGCTCGCACACCCGCTCTCCCGTCATCCCTCGATAGCCACGGGTCGCGACATTGGATGTACGAGGAGCATCACAACGAATGCTCGTCCGCTTCCTTCCCCGCGCCCCAGGCCTAACGCTACCCAAGCTCGACTTGAAGGCCATCCTCCCCGGAGGTATGGTGTCTCTGGGCGGGATGATCCACTCGACGCAGGTAACCGAAAGCCGATCGAGGTATGCTCCAAGTTGTCGCGGAAGGCATGGCCCGTTTGCGAAAGAGTCGTCGATGTATACCGCCGCCGCGGCCAACACCAGGTCTGAACGCAGTGGATTTGGGAACGAGACGTTTTGCCCAAGGAGACGCAGGGCAGATATCGGTCGTCACTGGTAGAGAGTTGGTCAGCAGGAGATATATCGAATTGGAATACGGAGGAGACGTACCATTGTGAATACGAGGCAGTTCTTGGAGAACGAGAACGGCGGGGCGGGATGTACCTGGGGAGTGATCATCAGCGAGGGAAGATTCATAGAGCGAAGACTAGACGAGACATACCAGCGTTCCCCGGGTACTGGATTTCCGAGGAATGTCAACGTGAGTGCGTTCCAGCAATACCCGAGTCTATGAACGGCGTTGGGGGAGGCAGTTCCCGGGATAGTCGGATCATGCTGTCCCTGCACAAAAGTGTGAGTGGGTTAAACGAATGAATGCAGCGAGAGACATGCACGGTCAATGGCAGCGGAAAACGGACACGGTCGACGAGCTTGTGGTCTCAAGCTTTGCGGCAAGGGCGAACGTCCGCGAGTGCAGGAGGCGTTTGTCGTCTGCCATCCATCCGCCGCGCGGGAGACAGCTCCATCGAACCCATCCATTATGCGGTAGTCGGTGTGGGTCGTCGTGAGAGGAACGCAGGCATCGAGTCATGACGGCAAAACGGAAACTCGTTAGGCAGGGCGCGACGCATGACCCTCAATGCGTTGCAGCGGGAGTCGCGGAAGGTACGGAGAAGGTACAGGAGCCCTCGGCGACAATGATCTAGACTGAGAAACACGAATGAGGGAGGATATTGCATCGAGGTCAGAGAACGCACTGTCATTCGCCCTCATTGCCTCTTTTGGCACTACCCGAGAATCCAAACCCCCAGCGCCGCCGATACCGTCGTTATAACTCGACTCTCAAAAGCGGCAGCAAGCGACAATCAAGGTTTCTGCCGTGGGACGCAAAGACTACACGGATAAGCCATGAGAATAAGTGGGGACGAGGACGACGCACGCAGTGGGAGGGAATCCGAAACCACAGCTTGCAAGATCCCGTCGGTGAGTTGCCAGTCGGCGTAACATCCGTCGCTTTGACGTGCGCGAGGGCGGGCGGCTCGTGGTCGAAGGTCGTTCCTGCACAGGCGACGACGTCGTGCTGAGTCGAGCGCGTACCGTGGGACTGACTGCATATACCTCGCCAACGATATGGTGTGTCTGCCCGGGCCCGTCCTCGAATCCCGATGCAAGATATTCTCATCCACGGGTAACCAAGATGCATTCGCGCCGTCCGGATACGGTAGCATGAGATATGCCTGCCGAGCGTCCGGGACCGTATTGTCGTGCGGCAGGAAGCACGCATGGATGGGAAGCTGGAGATGGGGTGAGGATGAAGTATCAGAGTGAGTCATTCGCTGGGTGGGTCTGTGGCGGCGCGACATGCTCGGCTTGGGTTGCTGTTGCCACAGAGGATGAGCGAGTCGTCGAGGAGCGAGGTGAGGCGCACGCACCACTGACTGACTGGCCAGGCCTTCTCGCACTCCTGCTGCCGTCATCCATGACCGTCCGACGAGGCGTATTATCGTCGCTGCTGATAGGCTCTGATTGACGGCCTCGAGGTGTGTCGAGCTCTCCTCTAAGCACCAAAATCGAGTCTAGGACTCCAGGAAGGTCAGAATCTGCACGTTTGAGCTCGCACCGCGCGCACCAAAAACCCTCCGACTCCGCCGACAACTCAGTCGCTATCGGACCATTGATGATTCCACATTACGTTCGGCACCGGAAGAGAGTCGCGAGGGTGCGGGAGACTCAAGTGGCCATGGTGGACCGTGGGAGAGAGTAGGCGACATCGTGGTCGGGAGCAAGCGCGATGGGTGACCACCGTGACACGCTTGCTCCCGACTTCCACTCTTTCACTGGCGACTATCCTGCTTCTGTACGCTCTTGTCATACATGTGCCTTTCGGCCCCACAGTTCGATGGTCATCCAAACTCTGAGGAGACTGTCCCGGTCCCCACTTACTCAGCGAAAAACAATCAAAGCCAGCAGCGGCGTTATATTCCGAGCCCAGAGCTGGGCGATTTGCTCGAAAGCACTCGAGTTCCATCTGCCCGGACAAGACCTGGATTCAATCTCGCCTGTGGCAATATACCGGCCGAGACGAAATCAAGCCTCGTCCCGTTGTCTAGCCTCCGCCGGCGAGTCGTTATCTTCGCCCTTCAACTTCACAAAACCTCAACGCTGGACAGTGCTGCATACCCTATCCAGCATACCCTGTCCTTAGCCAATTCGAAAACTTGAACCAAAAAAACCACTGTTACCTCTCCGTCGCTGGCAGGACGCTGTTCGATTCAGCATCATTCTTTTGCCCTGCTCTTCAAGTTCTTATTCAGAAGTTATTCTGTGCTGTCGCTGTAGTCTCCTGTGAACGACTGGGTCGTCGTTCATTCATGCCTCCTCCTCCAATCTGCGCTTCTACAACCTGTGAGACTCCTCACCGTTTCAATCTTGTTCCAGTCTAAGCTCCAGACCGTTATATCTCTTCCAATGCCAATGCGCCTTCGCCTCGGACAGCCTGCAGTCGAGTGCTTGAACATCGACAGACACCGGCATTCCTCGCTTCCTTCCTTCGCTCCAAGTGTAAAACAATCACATTCAAAACACGCGAACCTAAGAAGAACTAGAATTGCATTGGTTTCTGACTGCTCTCTTTGCTTCTTTGCCTCTCATCTTTCCCCCGACTCCCCCATCAATTACATCCATCGGGTCGGTTCGACAGACACTGTGTAACACAAAAAACGTGGAGGAGGATGTTACGCGCCAATCCCGATCCGAACTGCACATTCCAGCACTCGCCAAAGGTCTTGACTGCCGCACCAACCAAAAGGTTCAAAGACCCCATGAACTTAAGGCATAAGTGTGAGCCGAAAGGAATGCTAGGCGGTACATGCCCGGCCTACCCTTAGTCAAAATTGATGTCCAAATCTGCACTTGTCTTGAAGTGAGTCCATGTGGCCAAAAGACAGAGAGCATCTCACCAGCAGCGACATACATAAGGCTCCATAGACCAACTAAATGGCTCTGGAATGCTTGCTTTGGTGAAATCTAAATACATTTGGATTACTAAGGCCATCACTATTCCATCTGAGCACTTACTGAAGAGCAGCTTTGGACTTTCATGTACAATTGGAGCAAAGTATGATGTGGTCGGATCTGTTAGATGACTTGGAAATGCAGCTCTGAGGTTGTTGAGCTCATCAACTGATAGACGTATTCCAACAAGGTGAGGGGTGAAGAGGATCTCGGGTGGGCTGTACAGATCCATTTCCTCTAGACAAAGCGGCTGAAGGCCAGCAGAATCTCGGGACCAGTAGTATGAGTTTCGGAGGGAAGGGATAGTGAAACAACGCGGTGCAGCATCATACATAGGTGCCATGGTTGGAAGGCACAGGAACAGATTGTCTGTTGGAGCATTGGTCATGAATGTGCCAGCAAGTGTGAACTCGTCTGGTCTATCCAAGATGTGGATGTCCATTTGTATGCCCGTGACAAAATCTAGAATATACTCAATGAGAGAAGCAAGGTGTAGATGATACTGTACATATATCGCCCCCTATTCTGGCAGTTCAGTAAATTACCTCCGTGAATTAAGTAACATCTCACATAAAGAAACATCTTGGTTTGCCACAATCTCCATTATTGTCTGGTGACAAAACTCGGTTTCAGTGTTATAAACTTCTATGGTTTGATATAAATGGTGAATGTTGCACTGATTTGACAATGATGGCTGCATCAAGCAGAGATCATCTATGGTCATTCTGTATCATCATTTAGTGCTGTAAAATGGCAACCGACCAGATACCTTGTCCATTCCTCTGAGATTGTTTGTCCCACCCGATATCCCAGTGGCTCATTACTGGACCGATAATACCAGTTGGATATGTCTGGCTCCGGATTGTATGAAGTTGGAAAGTGCATGATTTCACAGACATTCTGGTTGGAGTCTATGCCCAGTAGTGTGGGAAATTGAAAAGAGATGTCTTCCATAGGATTTAGCAGGTAAATATCAGCCCGAGCTCCATCATAGAGCATGGCCACTACAGTCTCAAATGAGAGAAATCCGGAGAGCTCTTCGAGAGACATCCAGGGGGTGATTGGCCTCTGAAGCCCTGCATAGCTGATGTGCTGCAGAAGTCCCCAGTTCTTCAACCAATCTGATGTTGCAAACTCGGAGGATCCTAGACTGATTTGCAGTCTTCCAGTTGAGCAGCAATACCACTCGGAGTAGCTTCTGAAGTTAAATTCATACAGGCTCACCCCCACATCTTCCTGCAGGTATTGAGTAGAGGCCTGTCTGAAAATTAGTTCACTTGCAGGTACAGAGGAATTCTTTACAGTGAATTGTTGAGCCTACAGAATGTTTCAGACAGGAAGACTTCAACCTCTTGAATTTACCGTGAGGTTGTACAACAACTTTTCTGATATACTTGTTGTGCACATGCTCCAGACAGTTGACAGAGGAATTAAATCTGGGTTGAAAGTTAGTTACTGCTTGGGAACCAGGTCAGGAGCTACCATCATGGTAGATCAGTGCATTCATAAAGCGAGAGTTTGCCACACCAAACAGCTTTGTGAAATTGGAAGAGCTTCAAATTATTCAGTGAATGGCATTAGGGAGAGAAAGAAATAAACTTACAGGATGTTCTGCTGTTGAATCACATCATCCTTCCACTAGAGCCCAATAAAGTGATATTCTGAAGTAGTAAACTGACTCACCTTTCCAAAGTCCAGCCCTTTATATGCCACAACCGTAAATGGCTCTGCGGAGGGAAATATCTTGGCATGATAAATCATCTTCTCTCCGACCACAATAGCCTTGACACGTCCAGTGCGAGTGGTACGGCGCTCAACAATTGTGGCCTTGCCGACCATGTTTCCCAGACGTATGGCACCCCACTTGACACGATGGAATTCTAGTGATGCGTAAGACGACCAAATATAGGTGAATATCCGGTGCTCACGATCTTCATCCTTCTCATCCTCACCAGTCACCTGCACCTCACGACCATGCTGCTGGATGACCTGGTGGAATATGCCGCCAGTAATGGTGACATTATGGACATCGTTGAAGAAGGCGGCTCGATCTGCCCGCTGGATGTGCTGGGACGGTCCCGATGCTTGCATGGGCCCAGTTCGGGCCAGCTGGACGCTAGGAGGACGGCGCTGGGATAGTTGTTGGCGGGGCATCGTGGAGGTGAGAGACAAGGTGTGAAGCGTGGGCTGTCCGAGGCTGTGAGCTGTGAGTGATTGGCAGATAGACGCCTTAAGTACCTGCTTCTAACGCGGACAGCTTTGAATCCGGCGCGTGCCGGGCCGGCGATATTTTCGGACGACAGCTACAATTGAAGAGAGGCAGGTAACTGGTTAGATGACGGTGACATCCGGCATCGGAAAATCCAGGAGATTATTTTCAACGAGTAGCAGGTTGATGAGAGACTCGGACATTCGTCATTGAGAATTACAATGGCGCCTTTCGACTTGAAATGTACTGGCCACTGTGGGCAAGGTGACGGAAGAAGGATTAGATTTCACCCCTGCGTATCGTAACAGTTGACAATAATCGGTCCGAGTCGTCCGATACATACGAACATGCATCGAACGTTGAGCGTGTTCCTTCGGCAAATGTGCCAGTGGATCGACAGTTCTCAGGCTATCTTACCACGGAAACAAGAACGAGCTCGAGGAGCGCACCGCGATGTCCTGCCAGATCCTGAGATCCATTCCATAAGCAAGATCGAGCAGGAACTTGAAGGCAGGAGGTTCGACGTGGGGCTAGGACGCCCAGCGGAATACAGTATTGAGGACACCCAGCAGTTTAAGAGATCCCTTCAAGTCCTGACTAGGTTGGTACTAGGAAGATTGCCAGACTGCATCAGAAATCACACGTACTCACGATATCGATTGCAATTTGTCAAAGCAAGCATGTCTGCGTTCAGTTTGAGCACATAGGTGAAATATATTCCACGGAGAACACTCACGCAGAGAACACAGAGGTTGGTTCGACGTCTTTGAGCTTGTGTCACAGCGGACACGCCGGTTTGGTTAAGGTTTCAATTGGACGACTCGATAGCAGGGCTGAGGGAAGGGAATGTTCGCACTAGCAGTCGGCTCGACTAGCAGCTTTAGGACCAATCTGATTATAGGCGTGTACATTGGGAGGAAGTATCGAAAGACGCCGCTCGTCATCTTGCGTGTGCAGGCAGGCATTGACGATTGACCCTTAGACAACGTAGCTGGGATCTTCTGGGCGATGCCCTCTTTCCATGGCTAGTGTAGTCGGTGGCTGAGCGCGCGACTCGGAACGATGGCGAACGAAGAGCCAGCTCGCCGCTTCCATTCGGGCTGAAACCTACACCAGCGTCGCGCAAGCCCTGTCGACGCGATTCGCTCTATCCGGGTCCGAGTCCTCTGCGTTCCGGAGTAGCTATTGGTGCAAATCAAAACAGTCCAGCGACTCGGACTCGGACCAAGGTAGGAAGACACGAACTGCGGCACTCGTATAAACAGGCCCTGACCCGGGTACCCGTCCCTCGCTGCCAGCTTCTGTCAATATATCATGGCCAATTGGAGTACGTGGATATGGGCTACCAGGGTTTAGAAGAGGGCAAGAGAAAGACCAAATCATACTGTGGCTTTCCGGCTTGAGCTCCATGCGGCGGCCAGCCGCGGCGAGCCGTATGCTGGATTTATTGGCGACGAACACGAATAAGCTTGGCCGCGGGCTCAGCTTACCCGAGCTCACACTCCCGTCCGAAGCTTTGGTGATTCAAGCCCGAAATATTCCACAGATTAACGAATTTGGGATAGCAAACTGGGTGGAGCGACTTCTCTTCTGCACATCCAGCACATAGATAGGTCGTTCGGTATCGCCGTGGGTGAGGAGTGGGTGTGTTGACTACCGCTTCAACGACAATGGACCGTGACTCGGATTCCGAGTCGGGCGCGGTGCAGCAGCAGCGTATGAGCATCGACAATTAATCGATTTCCCTGTAAACAACTTGAAGAGCGCGAGCATTAATGGGAGGATTTCGAAGGGTTCACTGAAGGTGCAGCTGACAGCGTAGCCCAAACACTGGGGTTCCTCCAATCCATGAGGATCTTTCGGAGGACCTTGCGCGGCCGCTGTGCCAGTGGACTCCGGAACGAAGACGTTTCCAAGGGAAGAGATTATCGACGAGCGCGGGGGAGATGCGGAGACGTCGCTGGGTGTACTGAAAATAGTCGTAAGCCGCAGGAAGCTCGAGCAAGGATAAGGACACTCATCGGCGACACCACTGGCACGACGATTAAGGCCGTCGAAGCTGATGCAGAATAGATAGGATGCGTGAATAAAGAGCATCAGTTGTGTGCGGCTCTGGGTTGGTTCTTCCTCTCGCGCAGATGCTAGACTAGGTGGAGGTGGGAAGAGAGAACGAGCCCCGAGCGGATCAATCGGCGAGCGGATCAATCATGTTGGTAAGCAACGGACACCTTTCACCGCAACGACGACGAACGAAACCACCCGTCTGCCCATCGCACTGGAGCCTTTCCGAGTCTGAGGTAGCCCTCTCCATTCCTCCATCCGAGTCTCCCACTGTCCGCCTCCCGATATCAAGCGGCACTCATTCCGCTGGCAATCGACAGCGAGTCAGCGACGGTTGGATGGGTTGGGACCTGGCTCATCCCTCTCCCTCCAACGCCTCACCGGTTACTCGCTCCGAGCTTGTCGTCATTCGGTGCGTTTTCCACCCAGAACCTTTCCATTGGGCAAAGCTCATTCTCTTTTCGCAGCGACCGACTCACCGACCCTCTGTCAACGAGGGTATAGAGAGGCACTCGGAGCGGTACGTCCACCTTGCGTCGCTCCTCGACGAAGTACTCATCTTCTGCAGCCGCAGCGACGCACTGCCAATGTCTTTACCCGGCTGGTCACCCATTCGCACCTTGGCCTCGCGCCTCACACTTTCTCTCTACATCGACACCCACCGCGGGGACGGCTTCGAGGAGGCGTAACGGCGTTTTACACGACCGAGCGCGTTATGTGCGCCAGCGTCCACAACTTCGGCGACTTCTTTCCGGGGACGACGGGCACTCAGGACGACGGGGCAGGAAAGGGCAAGGGTATTCCCGTTAGACCAGTCGTATCGGGAGTGTATTCGAGCCGGTGCGTTACACCCACCCCTCTGTTTTCATTCTCTGACATACACCAACCAGGTCATGGCGCGAGTAACCGACGTCTTCCGACCCACCGCCATCGTCCTCCAATGCGCGCCGACTCACTCTCAGGCGATAACCTCGGCGGCTTCAATCTCTCGTTCTCAGGACACGCAAATACAATCTCCCGCTCGTCTTCCTCGGCGGCGGCGGCGGCGGCGGCTACACGATCAAGCACGGCGCGACTGGCTAGAGAACGACGTCAGCGAGGAGCTGCCGTGGTGCCAGTACTCTGAAGCCCACGCTGTTCGGTGAGTTATGTCGTCTGGAATGGCACCTCGCTGACCCGAGGTATCGTGCAGGGATCGTGCACTTGGGCAGCTGCATGAGCTCCGGGGCACGCATTGAGCTTCAGCTTCGGAGGCGGAATGACGGGTCGGCAAGGGAGGAGGTGGAGGAGAAGTTGCCCCGTGAGTGGGTTCTCTTTCTCTCTCATTCCAATCCCCGCCTACTGCGTTTCTTTTTCCTTCCTCTCCGTCGATCGTGCATACCCTGCTTCCTTCCCTCCGCCTTTCCGTTTCCTATTCGTTCTCTCGCAATGCCTCCATTGGGCACCCACTGCTCACATCTTCCCTCTCCGTCGTCTGCATATCCGTTCCCCTGCCGCATCCTCCCGTACCAACCGTATGGCTCCGGCAGGTCCGTAGATATCTCCCTACCGTGCAGAATCCTCCCTTCATCCCATTTCTCGTCCGTTCTCTCCTACGACAGTCGCTCTCCCCTCGCTCCCCTTGCCCGACTGTCTCCGGCGCTTACCTCGTTCGCTGTCTGCACATATACTTGCCTACCTCGATATTCCCTTCCTCTGTCCCCCCTCCGCCTCTCATATCTTCTCGTCCGTCCCCCGCAGCTACTCATTCTTTCACAGAACATACACGACCTCCAAGGAAAAGCTGAGCGCAACCGGAACTGGTCTGGTCGCCAACGACGAGGAGGACGAGGATCGCGGCGGTATACATCGACGGTGGCCCACACCCTTCTACCTGCGAGCTCAAATCGCTCGAGAAGACCATTCTTCCAGGTCTTCAAGTTCCGGCGCCGAGCAGCGATGGTTAGCGCCGACTCGGAGGAAGCGATCCCTGGTGCGGCTGCAGTGATGACTCGTGGTGTCGGGTGAACGGGGCGGGGAGCAGTGAGGGAAGCGACTCGGAGGGAACGCGAGCTGGAGCGGGAAGAGGAGGGGGACAATGTGGACGAGACCTCGGATGGCGACCGTCAGCGGGACGAGCCTGAGAACAGGAGCGCGCGCGCCACGACGGAGAGGTTGGTGTGGCAAAGGGCTGGGCGCGAGAGGGTGGTCTCAGTGGGAAAGCTGCTACCGCGGCTCAGAGGCAGCGTCAGCGTCGACGGCGACGTGACGGGGGATGTCGACATGGACGATGGAGACTTGGACCAAGATGGTGATGTGAGCCGACAGCGCGTTGAATACACCTCGGACGGATTGACTTTCTTTGGTATTCGCCGGCATCGTGTTTTTGAATCGCTTTCGTCTCTTGTCACGATGTCACTAAGTACTTCTTGCTTTCCACTTTCATCAGCCTTTCTCTTCTTGCCCTATTCGATGTCGCTCACTGGCAAACAACACTCCATCCTCGCCTGTAGCTGACCGAGCGTACAACACGCAATCGATTGATCATCCGTCGTCGACTAAACGGTGCTTGTTTATACATCCATCCACTCCTTTTGCTCCCGCCCTCGTCTCGGCCTGGCCTGGCTCGAGCCTCATAAATCTCTATCGCGCCTATAAAACGAGGAGGCTCGAAGCAAGGGCTCGAAGCACCAGCACAATGTCGACCCCGACCCTTTTCACCCCGCTCAAGCTCGGTAGCACCACGATCCCGAATCGCGTCGGTATGTGGGCTTGTATTCGTCGTGGTTTGGTGAAACGGAACTCACAGGAATGAGCGCGCTGACCCGCAACCGCGCCTCCAAGACTGTCCCAAACGACATTATGCGCGAGTACTACGTCCAGCGTGCTCAAGGCGGCGCCGGGCTCATCGTCACCGAGGGTGTCCTTATCACCCGCCAGGGGTACGTTCTCCCTTCTCCCGTCCTCAATCCCGTACTTACTTATGACTAGGACTGAATGGCAAGAAGCACCCGGCTCTGGGCCCAATCACACATCGATGGATGGAAGCAGATCGTCGACGCGGTGCATGCGACTGGGAGCAAGATCTACGCCCAGCTCTGGCATCTCGGTCGCGTCAGTCATCCCGACGCGCCCGAGCAGATCGCTGCGGGCGTCCCGGTCTACGGCCCATCCGCCATCTCTGCTCGGGGGGGGGCAAGTTCCGCTTCATCGACGGAGAGCCTGGATATGTTACCGTGCGTACGCGTCTTTATTCCCCTCTCACTAGCGGCTGAATGATATCGTAGCCCACGGAACTGCCCGACCCAAAGACCATCATCGGCGGAGCAATCTCTGGCGGTCTACTGCCTCGCGTCGAACGAGCCCTTCCCGAGCGTAGCCGTTTACGACCCGAACGCTGCATCCTTGGATCTTCGTCGATGTAACTGGGGTATATATCCCGCTCTTTCGTGAATCGTGTCAATATGAGGCTACTTTACTTTCAAGAGCTTTGTAGTAGCAAGCGTAGACACGAGTACGGTGGGCAGTAGTACGGTAGACAGTAGTAGGATATGACATAGTCATGCATGAATGGGAAGGGAAGAATCCACCCAACCGCACTTTCAATTCGCCAGTGAAGCTGCACCGGCGGCACCAGTGGCCGTCACCAGCTGAGAGCATGCTGTAGCTGTTCGTCCGTCCGTCCGACCCTCGTTCTGCCACACACCCACTCTCTTTCCGCCTCCCAAACTTTCTATTCCACCTCCTTCCCACCCCGCATCCATCTCCGGCCGTCGCACAGGTAAACGCCGTCACCTATGCGGAGCTGCTCTGCTGCATGCTCAGGTCCTTCCGCCAATATGCGCACTCGCTTGCTGATCTCCCGCAGCCCGCCCTGCCAGACCTCCCCGTCCGATATCCTCTCAAGTTGCTCGCACACCCGCTCTGCCGGCGTCATCCCTCCATAGCCACGAGGTCGCGACGTAGGATGTACGAGGAGCATCACAACGAGTGCTCGTCCGCTTCCTTCCCCGGGCCCCGGGCCCAAGGCTACCCAAGCTCGACTTGGACACGATCTTCCCCATCGGAGGTGTGGTGTCTCTGGGCGGGATGATGATCCACTCGACGCAGGTAACCGAAAGACGACGAGGGATGCTTCACGTTGTCGAGGGATGCTTCAAGTTGCGAGAGAGTCGAATTGGAATACGGAGGAGACGCACCATTGTGATGATACGATGCAGTTCTTGTAGAACGAGGGATGTACCTGGGGAGTGATCGTCAGCGAGGGAATATTACATAGAGCGAAGATCAGACGAGACATACCAGCGTTCCCCTGTACCGACGACGAGTACGCCCGTACGCGCTTTCCCGGATCCTCGGGTGCGTTATCCACCAATACCCGAGTCTCGTGCATAGTCTTTGTGAAAGACTTTTGCAAGAAGGGCGTCGGGGAGACAGTTCCCGGGATAGTCGGACTATGTCGTCCCTGCGTAAAATGAATGCAGCGAGAGACACAAACACACAGGCAAAGGCAGGACAGGGTCGATAAGCTTGTGGTCTCAAGCTCTGCGGAAAGCAGGACCGTCCGCGAGCGCAGGAGCCGTTCGTCGTCTGCCATCCATCCGCCGCACGGGAGACAGCTCCATCGAACCCCTCCAGTATGCGGTAGTCGGTGTCGGTCGTTAGGTGGGGAGGAACGTAGGACCCTTGATGCGTTACAGCCGAAGTCGCGGAAGGTACGGAGAACGTGTCGGGCGGGGAGTCGTCGGCGATGATGAGCTGACTGTGAGAGCCACGAATGAGAGAGGATATTGCGTCGAGGTGGGAGAACGCACTGTCATTCGCCCTCATTGCCTCTTTGGCACTGCCCGAGAATCCAAACCCACAGCGCCGCCGATACCGTCGTTCCAACTCGGCTCTCCAAAGCGGCAGCAAGCTGTAATCGAAGTTTCTGTCGTGGGACGCAAAGACTACACGGATAAGCCATCAGAATAAGAATGAGTACAAGAACGACGCACTCAGTGGGAGAATCCGAGACCAGCTCTTGCAAGATCCCGTCGGTGAGTCGCCAGTCGGAGTGGCATCAGTCGTTTTGACGTGCGCGAGGGCGGGCGGCTCTTGGAATCGGTGGTCGTCCTGCACAGGCGAAGACGCGGTGCTTAGTCGAGCACGGACCGTCGGACTGACTGCATATACCTCGCCAACGATATGGTGTGTCTGCCCGGGCCCGTCCTCGAATCCCGATGCAGGATATTCTCTTCCGCGGGTAACCAAGATGTATTCGCGTCGTCCGGATACGGTAGCATGAGATATGCCTGGCGAGCGTCCACCGTATTGTCGTGCGGGAGGAAGCTTGGCCAAGCACGGATGGCGAAGAGTTGGAGATGAGTGGAGATGAAGTATCGGCGAGAGTCATTCGCTGGGTGGGTCTGTGGCGGCGCGACATGCCCGGGTTGGGTTGCTGCAGCCCCAGAAGATGAGCGAATCGTCGAGGAACGAGGTGAGGCCCACGCACCGTACTGACTGACTGACTGCCCAGGCCCTCGTCGCACTCCTGCCGCCGTCATCCATGACCGTCCGACGAGGTGTACGCTGCAGCGAGGCCCAATCTATGGTCTTGAAGCCTCCACTCCTAAGCACCACAATCGAGTCTAGGACTCTGGGAAGGTCAGACTCTACACGTTTGAGCTCTCACTGCGCGCACCAAAACCCTCCGACTCCGCCGTCAACCCAGTCGCCGCGGCACATCAATTCCGTGCTACGTTCGGCGCCGGAAAGGGATTTGTTAGGTCGCGGGAGACCCAGGTGGCCATGGTGCACCGTGGGTGAGAGTACTTAGGCGACATTGTGGTCGGGAGCAAGCGCGATGGTGACGACCGTGACACGCCTTCTCACGACTTCCACTCTTCACTGGCGACTGTTCTGCTTCTGTACGCTCTCGCTTCTATTCAAGGCCTTCTAAATCCCGCGACTCTCTCGGTCGCCATTCTTCAGCATTCATGATCTACCTTGTGAAAATGCCGAAAACATTCAAAAGCGAACCTCCTCTGACTCGGAGTCCTCTCTCCACCGTGACTGGCGACTCTGCCTTGTTCTGTACGGTGTTGTTATACATCTTCCTTTTGGCCCCGGTCATCCACCTCCTGAGGAGACCATCTCGGTCGCTCTTATTCGACATTTATCCGGCGAAAAAGGAGTCAAAGCAAGCTGCAGCAGCATCGTATTCCGAGCCCAGAGTTGGCCGGTCGGCACCATTATGTAGTACTGTACTGGAGTTCCATCTGCGCCACCACGACTCCGATGTTCAGCCTCACGTTGTCAATCCTCACGTTCCGCCGTCGGATCATCATCCCTCTGAGTCAATCTTCACCTTCGCTTCCCCGCAAGTTCAAAAAAGTTGGAGCGCTCCCAGTGCTGTATGCTCTATATCCTCGAGCCATGTCTCATAAACGACTACTACCTCATAAGCCACTCCTATGTCTGCAGAGTCTGCACTCGCTGGAAGGAACCCATTCAATTCAGCATCGTTCTTTTTGCCCTTCTCGTCAAGTTCTTAGTCTGTGCTGTCGCTGCGACCCAGCTCTAGTCCCCTGCGAACCACTGGGTCGTCGTTCATTCACGCGATCTCCTCCAATCTGCGCTTCTACAACCTGCAAGATTCCTCACCGTCTCAATCTTGTTCCAGACCGTTACAGCTCCTCCTATATCAACGCGCCTTCGCCTGTAGTCAAGTGCTTGAACATCGACAGACACCAGCATTCCTGGCTTTGTTCCTTTCTTCCCACCACGCGCAAAACAGCAAGATCAATCACATCCGAAACACTTGAACCCAAGAAGAACTAGAATTACATTGGTTTCTGTCATCTGACTGCTCTCTTCACTTCTTCGCATCTAATCTTTCCCCCGATTCCCCCTTCAATTACACCATCGGGACGGTTCGACAGACACTGCGTAACACAAAAATCGTTGAGAAGGACATTGCGCACCAATCCCGATCCGAACTGCACATTCCAGCACTCGCCAAAGGTCTTGACCACCGCACCAACCAAAAGGTTCGAAGACCCCATGAACTTAAGGCGTAAGTGTGTGCAGAACAGTGGGGCCGAAAGTAATGCTATATGGTACAGGGTAGGTCTATCCTTAGTCAAAATGGAGGTCCAATTGTGCACTTGTCTTGAAGTGAGTCCATGGAGCAAAAAGACAGAGAGCAGCATCTCACCAGCAGCGACATACATAAGGCTCCATATACCAACTAAATGGCTCTGGAATGCTTGCTTTGGTGGAATCTGAATATATTTGGATTAAGGCAGTCACCAGTCTGTCTGAGCACTTACTGAAGAGCAGCCTTGGACTTTCATTTGGAGCAAGGTATGATGTGGTTGGATCTGTTACATGACTTGGAAATGCAGCTCTGAGGTTGTTGAGCTCGTCAACTGATAGACATATTCCATCAAGGCGAGGGGTGAAGATGATCTCTGGTGGTGTATACAGATCCATTTCCTCTAGACAAAGCGGCTGAAGGCCAGCAGAATCTCGGGACCAGTAGTATGAGTTTTGGAGGGAAGGGATTGTGAAACCATTTGTTGTGGCATCTGCTATGTTTGAAAGGAACAGGAAGATGTCGTCCGTTGGAGCATTGGTCATGAATGTGCCAGCAAGTGTGAACTCATCGGATGTATCCAAGATGTGGATATCCAAATATACACTGGTTGGAAAGTCTAGAATGTGTTTAATGACAGAAGGAAGGAGCAGGGAATACTTACATATATCTGCCCCTATTATAACATTTCAGTAAATTAGCTTCATAATTTGTAACATCTCACACAGAGAAACATCTTGGTTTGCCAGAGTCTGCATCATTGCCTGCTGGTAAAACTTGGCTCCATTGTGACGAAAGTTTATCCCTTTATACAAATGATGAAAGTTGCACTGATTAGATAATGATTGCTGCATTGAGCGGAGATCATCTATGGTCAATCTGTATCGTCATTTAGTACTGCAAAATGGCAAACAACCAGATACCTTGTCCATTCCTCCGAGACTCTTTGTCCCACCGCATATCCCAGTGGCTCATTACTGAACCGATAATACCAGTTGAATATGTCTGGCTCCAGATTGTATGAAGTTGGAAAGTGCATGATTTCACAGACATTCTGGTTGGAGTCTGTGCCCAGTAGTGTGGGAAATTGAAAAGAGATGTCTTCCATAGGATTCAGCAGAGAAATAGTAGTCCGAGCTCCATCATAGAGCATGGCCACTATGGTCTCAAATGAGAGTAATTCTGAGAGCTCTTGGAGAGACATCCAGGGGGTGATTGGCCTCTGAAGCTCTGAATGGCTGATGTGCTCCACGCGTGACCGGCTCTTCAACCAATCTGATGTTGCAAGCTCAGAAGCTCCTAGACTGATTTGGAGCCTTCCAGTTGAGCAGCAATACCACTCTGAGTAGCTTCTGAAGTTGTGTTCATTGAGGCTCACCCCGGCATCTTCCTGCAGGTATTGAGTAGAGGCCTGTCTGAAAATTAGTTCACTTGAAGGTACCGAGGAATCCTTTACAGTGAATTGTTGAGCCTACAGAATGTTTCAGACCGGAAGACATCAACTTCTTGAATTTACCATGAGGTGGTACAACAGCTTTTCTGATATACTTGTTGTGCACATGCTCCAGATGCTCCAGAGGGGAATTAAATCTGGGTTGAAAGTTAGTCACTGCTTGGGAGCCAGGTCAGGAGATACCATCATGGTAGATGACTGCATTCATAAAGCGAGAGTTTGTCACACCAAAGAGTTGGGGAATATATGGAGAGCTGCGAGTGTTCAGTAGTACATCAGACAAGCAAAAGAGGAGAACACTGACAAGATGCTCTGCTGTTCGATAGCATCCTGCTTGTACTAGAGCCAAAATGAAGCAAATTTCCGTGAGGTGGGCACTCACTCACCTTTCCAAAGTCCAGCCCTTTATATGCCACAACCGTAAATGGCTCTGCGGAGGGAAATATCTTGGCTTGATAAATTGTCTTCTCTCCAACCACAACAGCCTTGACACGTCCAGTGCGAGTGGTACGGCGCTCAACAATTGTGGCCTTGCTGACCATGTCTCCCAGATGTATGTCTCCCCATTTGATCCGCTGGAATTCTAGCTATGCGGTAGGAAGAAGGAATAGTAGGTGGATATCAGGGTACTCACGAGCCTCATCATCCTCACCAGTCACTTCATGACCACCCTGCTGGATGACCTGATTGAATATGCCTCCAGTAATGGTAACATTATTGACATCGTTGAAGAAGGCGGCTCGATCTGCACCCTGGATGTGCTGGGACAGTGCAGATGCTTGCCTGGACCCAGCTCTGGCTAGCTGGACTCCAGGAGGACGGTGTTGGGATTGCTGTTGGCGGGGCATCGTGAGGGAAGAGATGGTGGGGAGAGACAAGGTGCGAGGCGTGGGCTGTGCGAGGCTGTGAGCTGTGAGTGATGGGCAGATAGACGCCTTTGCCGCTTCTAGCGCGCAAAGCTTCTAATTCGGAGCCCCGGCCGGGCGATATTTTTTGGAAAGACTGCTTGGTGCTCCACCAGGCTGCTTGGTACGACACTGTAACGACAGTTACAATTCAGAGAGTGGCAGGTGAAATAGACGGATGACGGACGGTGAGTCCCTGGGCAGTCGGTGGACTGGAATGACTTTTCGCTGGTGGATGAGACGCATTCGTCAGCAAAGGATGTACAAGGTGACTTGAAGATGCTTATTCTACTGTATTATCCATGTCTCTCGAATCGCCAGATCCAGATGAAATCGGGCGCGCTAATCTGAGCCACATGTCTGATTGTAATCTAATCTCTCCCACACTCGCTCTTCGATGTCTCTCAATCTTGCCACAAATGACTCCGAACCCGCGCGCATGTCGTGCACAAACCACACAGAAATTTTCAACTCTGCATCCTTACTCCTTCTGCAGCAAGCAAGCCTCGAGCAATGTTGTCGCGCAGGAAGCGCTGTCCGTCAAATGCTTCTTTGGCAGATCGCTCCCATGAACCCCACTGCTTCCGCACGGAGCCCGGTGTCATATAACGAGCGAGCCGTTGAGCCCGCTTCCGCTGCCCTCACTCCACCCTCCTCCTGCGTACAAGGCTCTTCCCGTCTCAAGGTGCCTCAGTCCTAACATGTTCGAGTCATCCGCGCCGTATCGAGCAGCAGATTCGAGCTACTCGAGCAACACTCGACTTCCGATTGATCCTCGAGCCACCAAGCCTGCAAGTCAGCGAGAACACACGGACATGCGAGATCAAGCATGGAGAGGAGGACGCGGGACGGAGGCGGACCCCAAGCATTGACCGCTGAGGCTGGCCCACGGTGAGAAGTCCAGACTGAGGTTCGTACACTGTCATCATGCAAATCTTTTGAACGAAGAGACACAACTTGACCGACGAAAACGGTATGTTGTCAAGCACGCCGAACACGCGATTACAGGCGACGCATGGCAGCATGAGCTCAGCTGGCAGTGGGAGTGGGCTACAAGGTGCGTCGTTGTCGTCGCAGCGACTGCTCTTGCTGACCTTTCATTTTGCCTTTATCGTCGGGGTCTACTCTGGGTCGCTCATCCACATGCACGACTAATAGTACTCACGTTGAAAGGACACGTGCACACCGGGAGCAGACGTGCAACGAACGACGAAGGGATGCGGACTCGGAAATAGTTGTGGTGCGCTATTTCCTGACTGTACCTGGCCTAAGCCGTTGCTAATTTTTACAATCTTGCTTCAGTGTTATTAGGGGCACACCTTCATGACGAACGCACACACGATGCACACGCCAACAATGCGCGAATACCACCTCGGGGCAGCCGGGCTCGAACAGTTGCTGAGTTGCTTTGGGTCGACGATCATTGACTTTCCGTACTATGTTTTACTGTAAACCTTGCAATTCAAAAGACATGAGTGTGAATTTATAACCATCGAGTTCCTGTTCTTAGGGCGGAGCGGAGCGCAGCCCTCTCTTGTACGGAAGTATACAGATGTACTGGGCAGTGTGCGGAAAGTCACGGAAGAAAGGGACAAATTAATGACATACTGAAGAATGTTTGGCAGTACTTTCAGGCCCACTGTTCTGCATGCACACGACACCTGCATATCGATAGCTGTGGTAAAATAGAGTGGGGGAGAAAGCTATAGCGGCCCAAGCTGGACAAAAGTATTTTTCATACTTTTGTACCAAGAATTGGTGAGAATTGGCAAGAATGGCCAAGTCTTGCCAAGTCTCGGAGAATGGTCAAAATCTCGGCAAAAAGCTGTCGGCGCGTCGAGCTCTTGACTGCAAGAGCATTAACCGAGATCTCGGTTAGCATGAACAGCAGAAAAATTCAAGTTGGGCCTCCAATGCTGCTTGAATTAGTCCTAGATCCGGGAGGTTTTGGCTAAGTAAGTGATTTTATACCTGAAGAGGTTTGGATTCCACACAAATTCCTTGATGGATAGTGCTCACGTCGAGATCTCGGTGTCAATGGTCCCATCCAAGTCGAGATCTCGGTTGACTCTAGAACCCACTTACCGAGATCTCGACGTCCAATGGATGACGGTCAGTCGAGATCTCGGTGCGAAGACCCACTGTTTCCCCAGATCTTGACCCACACATCAACCCTTTTGTCCACCGTTCCATCACTACCGAGATCTTGAAGTCACGCAGCAGTCGAGATCTGGACAGAAAACTAGCTTGCTGCCGAGATCTTGGTGAGAAGTCCCAATACCATCGAGATCTGGGTCAATATGGTCCATTCTATATAGATCTCGACGTACAAGGTACTTTTGTCCAGTTTGGACCACTGTAGAAAGCAAGAATCGATTCCGTGTAACAAATACATCGTGCCTTTTATACCCTACTGGGAGGCTGTGTAAAGTGTTTCTAAGTAACGTCCCAAGGCGACCAGCCTAAGGTCTCGAGGTAACGCGTCCACGCGCCGCTGCGGTATCTAGCCACGCGTCTGGCATGTGTCCGCGGTGGGTTACATGCCCGCGGCTCTGCTGGGCTGCACGAAACTCCAACAATAGCATTTGGTACGACTCTCGGCTCAGCACGATGCGGTAACGGACATAAGAACTTGTGTGGACGTTGAATGTTTCGTTCGGCAAATGGGGATCAACAGTCCACAGGAAACAAAAACGAGCTCGAGCCTGACTCGCGCGATGTCCTGCCAGAACCAGGGAACCCAGGAGCCAGTGAGAAATGGAATGCCAGCCTGGGTATAAAAACAGACGTACAATATTTGTGAAAGCAAGCACATCTGCGCTCAGTATAGACATATTAGGAGAATCGAGTGCGCAGAGAACGCTCATAAATAGCGCTGGTTTGAAGTTCGTGAGGTTGTGTTCAAGTTAAGTATCTGGAAAGCGGTCAGCAAATTAGCAAATAGTCGAAGAAAGCATGAGTGAACCTTTAAGAGCAGCAGAACGATAATAATGCCGTCGATGGAGAGGATAAAGCAGCTGTATGCGGCTCTGGTTTCATTCTTCCAGACGGTGGTGGAAAGAGACAAGTAGCGGATCAATCATGATCACGTTTGTAAGCAACGGGCACCATCGACCGCCGCCACGACGACGAACGCAACGAAACGGCATCAATCTGCTAGCCAGTCGGCCTGCACCGGAGCCTCTCCGGTGGCACTGACCGCGCTTCCAATTGCAAGTGCCACTCATCCCTTGCAAACTCGGAGCGCTCGCTGGCAATCGAGCGACGGAGTCTTGGATTGGTCTCTGCGTGTGTCTTCATTCTCGTTCCGTTCTTCTTGCCTCTTTTCTCACTGTTCCTGCTGGGTAGTCTTTGCGACAACGATGAAGAACGTCGAGCCCGGGAGCGCGAGAATCCTACGCAGGCTGCAGCCTGCAGCGCGAAGCTAGATCGATGGTTTCGGGCCCTCACTGGTGGACAGTGGACACAACTGGTCCGTTCTCCTGCTGCGACACGATATTCTCAGCCTCATTCTGATTTTAGGATTGTACAGTCATCGCCGGCGTCTACGTCCTTGCTCAAATCACACGACCGGCCATTTTGTCGCCCGTGCCCAGTCCCATTTGTTCTGCGACCCGGTCCCCCGGAAACCTCCCGAGCCCTCGCACGGCATTAGCACGACAACCGCAGTGTCCATGCCATGTAGCCCCCGTCCACGCACGACGAGGACCGCTTTCGACTCATGTGTCGCTCTGTGCGCACGCTGACGATGACGACGACGACAGCGACCGCCGACGACGACGACGCGTGTCCTCTCGTCCCGGAGCCCTCTCTACCGTAGACCATCTCCACTCGTCTCATAAAAGCCAGAACGACGCTAGACTGGTGCGTCTCCCTCTCTCGCTGCGTTCTCTCACTCAAACGTATTCCTTTGTTTGCAGAGACAATCGAGTCCGACGTCCAAGGCGAACCGCTTCGATCACCGAGCAAGACGAGACTCGGCCGTTGCTGACTACAGTACGCTGGCATTCCTCGACGAGCAAGACTGCCGCCCATCCATGTATCAATCACCTCGTACATAGTCCGTTATCCCTTCTTCCGTGTGCCTCCTCCTCCTCTGATTAATCCGCATGCATATCCAGCTCTTCCTCCCGCGGTCCTCCATGAGCAACATCAGCCTTCCCGCGCCTTCATAGGCATTTTGGTGCGTCCTCCTATCACTTTGCGTGAGCTTCCGCCCGCCGACGATCATTCACAGGACCCGGCGTTCCTCGGCCATACTCTTCCTCGGATCCTTCTCCGCTGAGAACGTCCCCATCTGCAATCCACTGCGTTCAGACCGGATGTTGCTGCCGCAGGCCAACCCTCCTTTGCGACGGCATCCGCAGCCGGCCAAGATATCCCAATTTCGCCTCGTCCGAAGTCCTCTCAGACTGTTTTACAGGTAACTCCGAGTCGCCCACATCTGCTGCTTTCTGTGCCGCCTCCCAGTCTTCCGCCTCATCTAGACCATCCTCCTCATTCCCTGAAGCACGGCCCATTACCCATACGGCAGTCGTCACCAAATCGACCCACGCATGGGCTCATGGCCAGTGGCTCGGACCGAAGGCGCTGGGCGGAAAGGTCGCTGCTGCAAGAGGGGAATCGCAAGGTCTAGGACGACAACGCCGTCCCTGGGTGCTGTGCATTCGCGTGTAACTACGCACCGACACAAACGCTGATGACGACCCGGGCGCCGTTTGGGGAACCCACTGCCACTGGCGCACTCGCGTCGTTCGCCATGCCCTTTCGATCATCCCGCTCTCGTCTCAAACGGCGGAGATCGTACCCAAGTCAGCGCGCGAGCGGCAGACGATGTGATGTCTCTCGCCTTCTCCGTCCGCCTGAGCCTCCCGACTTGACGCTGTATGTCCCCGAGGACGAACGACATGTGGCACTCGTCGTCCATACCCGGTTGGCTGGCTGGGAATGATTCCGGCGGACCGGGATAGGGGAACGGCTCGAGAGGCAGGCGATGGAGAAGATTGTGACGGGTTGGGTGCTGCGTGAAGCTCCGGGAGCATCGCATCGAGAACTTGGTTGTGCCATCCATCCCCGGACTCGGAGGACCGACCACGATGGCTAGAGGTGCAGCGGCCGGGCGCACAAATGGGACGCAGGTGAAAGGGAAGGAGGTCTCGAGGCCCTCGGGAGGGGAACCACATGGACAACTCTTGCAATGAGCTCTTGCTGAGCCATTCGACCGCAAGTATCGGATATCACTTCTCTTTCGTGAATTGCGGACCGGCTGCTTTACTTGCAAGAGCTGCGCAGTAGATAAATACCAGCTTGGACTATAACACGAACAGTAGTAGAATACAAAAGCGGTTGTGTAGGTAGACGGGAAGGGGCGAATTCAAGCCAAAGCGCCCAATTGCCCGCGAGACTTGAAGGCAGCAACACCTCTCCTTCGCCCTGGGATTCTACTTCCACCTCCTTCGCATCCGCATTGATATACCGCCGTCGCACAGACACCGTCACCGTTGATCGTGCTGGTCGTCTCAGCTCTGGAAGACCATGCTCAGGTCGTTCCGCCGATATGCGCACTCGCTGGACGATCTCTCGCAGCCCGCCAGACCTTCCCCTTCCCAAGCTGCTCGCACACCCGCTCTGCCAGCATCACCTCCCGATAGCTGGATTGCGACGCGGGACCATTGGGTGTACAAGGAGCATCACAACGAATGCTCGTCCGCTTCCTTCCCTGCGTCCCAGGCCCAACGCTACCCAAGCTCGACTTGAAGACCATCTTCCCCATCGGAGGTGTGGTGTCTCTGGGCGGGATAATCCACTCGACGCAGGTAACCGAAAGACGACGAGGGATGTGAGGAAGGCGTGGCCAGTATGCGAAAGAGTCGTCTCGTCGATGTACACCGCCCGGCCGTCGACAACATCAGGTCTGGACGCGGTGGATTTGGAAATTGGACGCTTTGTCCACGGAGCTGCGCATGCGGGGCAGATATCGGTCGTTACTGCTAGAAAGCTGGTCAGCAGGAGATGCATCGAATTGGAATACGGAGGAGACGCACCGTTGTGAATGCGAGGCAGTTCTTGGAGAACGAGAACGGCGGGGCGGGATGCACCTAGGGAGTGATCGTCAGCGAGGCAAGATTCATAGAGCGAAGACCAGACGAGACGTACCGACGACGAGTACCCCCGTATGCGCTTTCTTGGATCCTCGAGGAATGCCGACGTGAGCCGGTGCGTTATCCAGCAACACCCGAGTCTGGCGGTTCTTGTGCATAGTCTTTGTGAGGGACTTTTCTCAGAACGGCCTTGGGGAGACAGGTCCCGAGATAGTCGGACTCAGTCTTCCTGCTAAAAGTGAATAAGGTTAAGCAAGCGAATGAGCGCAAGAGACACGCACGGTCAAAGGCAGCGGAAACCGGACACGGTCGATGGTGATGAGCTTGTGGTCCCAAGCCTTGCGGCAAGGGCGAACGGCGCGTTCCGCGAGTGTAGGAGCCGTTTGTCGTCTGCCATCCATCCGCCGCACGGGAGACAGCTCCATCGACCCCAACCAGGATGCGGTAGTCGGCGTCGGTCGTCGTGAGAGGGTCGTAGGAATCGAGTCGTGACAGCAAACGGGAACTGGTTAGGTATGTCCCTTCATGCGTTCTGCAGCGGAAGGCGCGGAAGGTATGGAGGACGCGCAGGTCGGTCAAGGAGTCGTCGGCGACGATGCTGACTATACGGAGACTCTGAGAGACACGAATGAGGGAGGATATGGCGTCGAGGCGGGAGAACACACTGTCAACTCGACCCTCGAACGTGGCAGCAAGCGGCAATCGAGGTTTCTGTCGTGAGACGCAACGCCTACACGGATAAGCCATCAGAATAAGAATAAGTACAAGAACGACGCACGCAGTGGGAGAATCCGAACCCAGCTCTTGCAAGATCCCGTCGGTGAGTTGCCAGTCGGAAACATATGTCCTTTTGACGTGCGTGAAGGCGGGCGGCTCGTGGAATCGGTGGTCGTCCTGCACAGGCGAAGACATGGTGCTTAGTCGAGCACGGACCGTCAGACTGACTGCACATACCTCGCCCACGATATGGTGTCTGCCCCGGGCCCATCCTCGAGTCCCGATGGGGGAGATTCTCTTCCGCGGGTGACCAAGATGCATTCGTGCGCCGGCCATCCAAACACGGTAGCATGATTTGCGAGCGTCCGGGACCGTATTGTCGCGCGGGAGGAAGCACGCACGGATGGCGAGGAGTCGGAGACGAGTGGAGATGAAGTATCGGAGAGTCATTCGCTGGGTGGGTCCGTGGCGGCACGACAGGCTCGGGTCGGGTTGCTGTTGCCCCAGAAGATGAGTGAATCGTCGAGGAACGAGGTGAGCCGCACGCACCGTACAGACTGACCAACTGGCCGGGCCTTCCTCGCACTCCTGCCGCCGTCATCCATGACCGTCCGACGAGGCGTATTGTCGTCGCTGCCGAGACTCGGAGGCCCAATCTGAGGTCTTGAAGCTCCACTTCTAAGCACTAGGACTCCAGCAAGGTCAAAATCTGCTCGTTGAAGCTCCCACTGCACGCACCATAAGTAAACCCCCCGTCAACCCAGTCGCTGCGGGACATCGATTCCGTGCTACGTTCGGCGCCGGAAGGGATTCGTTGGGTGGCGGGAGACCCAGGTGGCCATGGTGCACTGTGGGTGAGAGTCGGCGACATCGCGGTCGGGAGCAACGACCGTGACCGTGACACGCTTGCTTGCGACTTCCACTCTTCACTGGCGACCTGCTTTTGTACACTCTCGCTTCTATTCAAGGCCTTCCAAATCCCGCGACTGTCTTGGTCGCCATTCTTCAGCATTCATGATCTACCTTGTGAAAATGCCGAAAACATTCAAAAGCGAACCTCCTCTGAGTTCTCTCTTCACTGGCGACTCTGCCTAGTTCTGTAGGCTGTTGTTATACATCTTCCTTTTGGCCCCGGTCATCTACCTCCTGAGGAGACCGTCTCGGTCGCTCTTATTCGACAGTTATCCACCGAAAAAGCAATCAAAGCGAGCTGCAGCACTGGCAGCGTCGTATTCCGAGCCCAGAGTTGGCCGGTCTCCACATTCTGTACTGGAGTTCCATCTGCGCAACCACGACTCCTATGTTCAGCTTCATGTTGTCAAACCTCACGTTCCGCCGTCAGATCCCTCCAAGTCAATCTTCACCTTCGCTTCCCTGCAAGTTCAGTAAAGTTGGAGCGCTCCCAGTGCTGTATGCCCTGTATCCTCGAGCAGCCATGTCTCATAAAGGACTACTACCTCGGAAGCCACGCCTCTGCCCTCGCTGGAAGGAACCTGTTCGATTCAGCATCATTCTGTTGCCCTGCTCTTCAAGTTCTTATTCTGTACTGTCGCTGCGACCCAGCCGTAGTCTCCTGTGAACGGCTGGCATCGTAGTTCATTGATGCTTCCGAGTCCTCCAATGTGCGCTTCTACAACCTGCAAGATTCCGCACCGTCTCAATCCCGCTCCGAACCGTTACAGCTCTTCCTATGTCAACGCGCCTTCGCCTCGGACAGCCATAGTCAAGCGCTCGAACATCGTCGGGCACCGGCATTCCTCGCTTCCTTCCTTCCTTCCCTCCACGCGCAAAACAGTAAGATCAATCACATTTGAAACACTCGAACCCAAGAAGAACTAGAAGTACATTGGTTTCTGACGGCTGTCTTCGCATCTCATCTTTCCCCCGATTCCCCTTCAATTACATCCATCGGGACGGTTCGACAGACACTGTGTAACACAGAAATCGTTGAGGAGGACGTTACGTGCCAATCCCGATCCGAACTGCGCATTCCAGCACTCACCAAAGGTCTTGACCGCCACGCCAAAGGTCTTGACCGCTGCACCAACCAAGAGGTTCAAAGATCGAACTTAAGGCAGAAGTGTGTGCACGTGCAGAACAGTGAGGCTGAAAGTATAATGCTATGTGGTACATGGTAGGTCTATCCTTAGTCAAAATAGCGGTCCAAATATGCACTTGTCTTGAAGTGAGTCCATGCAGCAAAAATACAGAGAGCAGCATCTCACCAGCAGCGACATACATAAGGCTCTATAGACCAACCAAATGGCTCTGGAATCCTTGCTTTGGCGGAATCTAAATACATTTGGATTAAGGCTGTCACTAGTCCATCTGAGGCACTTACTGAAGAGCAGCCTTGGACTTTCCTGCACAATTGGAGCAAGGTATGATGTGGTCGGGTCTGTTAGATGACTTGGAAATGCAGCTCTGAGGTTGTTGAGCTCGTCAACTGATAGACATATTCCATGGAGGTAAGGGGTGAAGAGGATCTCGGGTGGGGTGTACAGATCCATTTCCTCTAGGCAAAGCTGCTGAAGGCCAGCAGAATCTCGGGACCAGTAGTATGAGTTTCGGAGGGAAGGGATAGTGAAACCACCTGTTGTGGCATCTGCTATGTTTGAAAGGAATAGGAAGATGTCGTCCGTTGGAGCATTGGTCATGAATGTGCCAGTAAGTGTGAACTCGTCTGGTGTATCCAAGATGTGGATATCCAAATATACACTGGTTGGAAAGTCTGCAATGTGCTCAATGACAGAAGGAAGAAGCACAGAATATGTACATATCTCTGTCCCTATTGTGACATTTCAGTAAATTAGCCGCATGATTTAATTGACATCTCACACAAAGAAAGATCTTGGTTTGGCACAATCTCCATTATTGCCTGCTTGTAAAACTTGGCATGACTGGACCAATCCACTGCTTGGCACAAATGATAAAAGTTGCATTGGTTGGATAATGATTGATGTATTATGCGTAGATCATCCATTGTTATTCTGTATCATGGTTTAAAACGCCAAATTTGTGAAATAAACAACTAGATACCTTGTCCATTTGTCCGAGACTCTTTGTCCCACCGGATATGCTATCGGCCTATTACTGGACCGATAATACCAGTTGAATATGTCTGGCTCAAGATTGTATGAAGTTGGAAAGTGCATGATTTCACAGACATTCTGGTTTGAGTCTATGCCCAGTAGTGTGGGAAATTGAAAAGAGATGTCTTCCATAGGATTCAGCAGGGGAATAATAGTCCGAGCTCCATCATAGAGCATGGCGACCACAGTCTCAAATGAGAGAAATCCCGAGAGCTCTTCGAGAGACATCCAGAGGGTGATTGGCCTTTGCAGCCCTGCATAGCTGATGTGCTGCAGAAGTGCCCAGTTCTTCAACCAATCTGATGTTGCAAACTCGGAGGATCCTAGACTGATTTGCAGTCTTCCAGTTGAGCAGCAATACCACTCCGAGTAGCTTCTAAAGTTAAATTCATCCAGGCTCACCCCCACATCTTCCTGCAGGTATTGAGTGGAGGCCTGTCTGAAAATTAGTTCACTTGAAGGTACCGAGGAATCCTTTACAGTGAATTGTTGAGCCTACAGAATGTTTCAGACCGGAAGACATCAACTTCTTGAATTTACCATGAGGTGGTACAACAGCTTTTCTGATATACTTGTTGTGCACATGCTCCAGACAGTTGACAGAGGAATTAAATCTGGGTTGAAAGTTAGTTACTGCTTGGGAACCAGGTCAGGAGCTACCATCATGGTAGATCAGTGCATTCATAAAGCGAGAGTTTGCCACACCAAACAGCTTTGTAAAATTGGAAGAGCTTCAAATTATTTAGTGAATGGCATTCAGAAGAAGAGAAATAAATAAACTTACAGGATGTTCTGCTGTTGAATCACATCATCCTTCCACTAGAGCCCAAATGAAGTGATATTCCGAAGTAGTCAACTCACTCACCTTTCCAAAGTCCAGCCCTTTATATGCCACAACCGTAAATGGCTCTGCGGAGGGAAATATCTTGGCATGATAAATCATCTTCTCTCCGACCACGACAGCCTTGACACGTCCAGTGCGAGTGGTACGGCGCTCAACAATTGTGGCCTTGCCGACCATGTTTCCCAGACGTATGGCACCCCACTTGACACGATGGAATTCTAGTGATGCGTAAGACACACAAATAGTAGGTGAATATCCGGTGCTCACGATCTTCATCCTTCTCCTCATCACCAATCACCTCGGGCTCACGACCGTTCTGCTGGATGACCTGATTGAATATGCCCCCAGTAATGGTGACATTATTGACATCGTTGAAGAAGGCGGCTCGATCTGCCCCCTGGATGTGCTGGGACGGTGCAGATGGTTGCCTGGACCCAGTTCGGGCCAGCTGGACGCCAGGAGGACGGTGCTGGGATAGCTGTTGGCGGGGCATCGTGAGGGAAGAGATGGCGGGGAGAGACAAGGTGCGAGGCGTGGGCTGTGCGAGGCTGTGAGCTGTGAGTGATTGGCAGATAGACGCCTTTGCTGCTTCTAGCGCGCAAAGCTTCGAATTCGGAGCCCCGGCTGGGCAATATTTTTGGAAAGACTGCTTGGTGCTCCGACAGGCTGCTTGGTACGACAGCTACAATTCAGAGAGTGGCAGGTGAAATAGACGGATGACGGACGGTGAGTCCCTGGACAATCGGTGGACTGGAATGATTTTTCGCTGGTGGATGAGGAGACGCATTGGTCAGCAAAGGATGTACAAGGTGACTTGAAGATGCTTATACAGAAGTATACAGATGTACTGGGCAGTGTGCGGAAAGTCACGGAAGAAAGGGATAAATTAATGACATACTGAAGAATGTTGGGTAGTATTTTCAGGCCCACCGTTCTGTGCGTACACGACACCTGCATATCGATAGCGTTTGGCCCGAGTCTCGGCTCAGCACGATGCAGTAGCAGACATACGAACATGTGTGGAACGTTGAATGTTTTCGTTCGGCAAATGGGGATCAACAGTTCATGGGAAACAAAACCGAGCTCGAGCCTGACTCGCGCGATGTCCTGCCAGAACCAGGGAGATTTCATATGCAAGACCGAGCAAGAACCCAGGAGACTCGACGTCCGGCTATCATGAGCCAGGATTTAGAATATACGCAACCCCGTGAGAGATCCCAGTGAGAATGCCAGCCTGGGTATAAAAACAGACGTACGATATTTGTGAAAGCAAGCACATCTGCGCTCAGTATAGACATATTAGGAGAATCGAGTGCGCGGAGAACGCTCATGCAGAGCGCTGGTTTGAAGTTCGTGAGGTAACTGAGGTTGTGTTAAGTATCTGGAAAGCGGTCAGCAAATTAGCAAATAGTCGAAGAAAGCGTGAGCGAACCTTTAAGAGCAGCAAAACGACAATAATGCTGTTGATGGAGAGGATAAAGCAGCTGTATGCGGCTCTGGTTTCATTCTTCCAGACGGTGGTGGAAAGAGACAAGTAGCGGATCAATCATGATCACGTTTGTAAGCAACGGGCACCATCGACCGCCGCCACGACGACGAACGCAACGAAACGGCATCAATCTGCTAGCCAGTCGGCCTGCACCGGAGCCTCTCCGGTAGCACTGACCGTGCTTCCAACTGCAAGTGCCACTCATCCCTTGCAAACTCGGAGTGCTCGCTGGCAATCGAGCGACGGAGTCTTGGATTGGTTAGGATATGGTCCCCTGTGTGTGTCTTCATTCTCGTGCTCGTTCTTCTTGCCTCTTTTCTCACTGTTCCTGCTGTCTAGTCTTTGCGACAACGATGAAGAACGTCGAGCCCGGGAGCGCGAGAATCCTACGCAGGCTGCAGCCTGCATGCAGCGCGAAGCTAGATAAATGGTTTCAGGCCTCACTGGTGGGCTGGACACGAATGGTCCGTTCTCCTACTGCGACGCGATATTCTCAGCCTCATTCCAATTTTAGGATTGTACACTTATTGTCGCCGGATATTCCTCCACTGTCCTTCCATCTACGTCCCTGCTCGAATCACACAACCGACCATTTTGTCGCGCGCGCCCAGTCCCATTTGTCCTGCGACGCGGTCCCCCGGAAACCTCCCGAGCCGTCGCACGGCATTACCACGACAGCCACAGTGTCCAATGCCATGTCGCCCCGTCCACACACGACGAGGACCGCTTTCGACTCATGTGTCGCTCTGTGCGCACGCTGACGACGACGACGATAACGCGTGTCGTCTCGTCCCGGCGCCCTCTCTACCGTGGACCATCTCCACTCGTCTCATAAAAGCCAGAACGACGCTAGACTGGTGCGTCTCCCTCTCTCGCTGCGTTCTCTCACTCAAACTTATTCCTTTGTTTGCAGAGACAATCGAGTCCGACGTCCAAGGCGAACGCAAGTGTCCGCCCGCTTCGATCACCGAGCAAGACGAGACTCGGTCGTTGCTGACTACAGTACGCTGGTGTTCCTCGACGAGCAAGACTGCCACCCATCCATGTGTCAATCGCCTCGTACATGGTCCGTTATCCCTTCTTCCGTGTGCCTCCTCCTCTGATTAATCCGCATGCATATCCAGCTCTTCCTCCCGCTGTCCTCCATGAGCAACGTCAGCCTTCCCGCGCCTTCATACTAGTAGGCATTTTGGTGCATCCTCCTATCACTTTGCGCGAGCTTCCGCCCGCTGGCGATCATTCGCAGCCTAATCGCAGGACCCGGCGTTCCTCGGCCATACTCTTCCTCGGACTCTTCCTCGGATCCTCCCATACCCTTCTCCGCTGAGAACGTCCCCATCTGCAATCCGCTGCGTCCAGACCGGATGTTGCTGCCGCAGGCCAACCCTCCTTTTTTGCGACGGCATCCGCAGCTGGCCATCCTCAACAGGTACTGCGCTGTCAGGTATATACCCTTCGCCTCGTCCAAAGTCCTCTCAGACTATTTTACAGGTAACTCCGAGTCGCCCACATCTGCTGCTTTCTGCGCCGCCTCCCAGTCTTCCGCCTCATCTAGACCATCCTCCTTATTCCCTGAAGCACGGCCCATTACCCATACGGCGGTCGTCACCAAATCGACCCACGCATGGGCTCATGGCCAGTGGCTCGGACCGAAGGCACTGGGCGGAAAGGTCGCTGCTGCAATGCCAAGAGGGGAATCACAAGGTCTAGGACGACAACGCCGTCCATGGGTGCTGTGGATTCGCGTGTAATTACGCACCGACACAAACGCTGATGACGACCCGGGCGCCGTTTGGGGAACCCACTGGCGCACCCGCATCGTTCGCCGTGCCCTTTCGATCATCCCGCTCTCGTCTCAAATGGCGGAGACCGTACCCAAGTCACTGCGTAAGCGGCCACATCAGCAGACGATGTGATGTCTCTCGCCTTCTCCGTCCGCGTGAGCCTCCCGACTTGACGCTGTATGTCCCCGAGGACGAACGACATGTGGCACTCGTCGTCCATACCCGGTTGGCTGGCTGGGAATGATTCCGGTGGACCGGGATAGGGGAACGGCTCGAGAGGCAGGCGATGGAGAAGATTGTGACGGGTTGGGTGCTGCGTGAAGCTCCGGGAGCATCGCATCGAGAACTTGGTTGTGCCATCCATCCCCGGACTCGGAGGACCGACCACGATGGCTAGAGGTGCAGCGGCCGGGCGCACAAATGGGACGCAGGTGAAAGGGAAGGAGGTCTCGAGGCCCTCGGGAGGGGAACCACATGGACAACTCTTGCAATGAACTCTTGCTGAGCCATTCGACCGCAAGTATCGGATATCACTTCTCTTTCGTGAATTGCGGACCGGCTGCTTTACTTGCAAGAGCTGCGCAGTAGATAAATACCAGCTTGGACTATAACACGAACAGTAGTAGAATACAAAAGCGGTCATGTAGGTAGACGGGAAGGGGCGAATTCAAGCCAAAGCGCCCAATTGCCCGCGAGACTTGAAGGCAGCAACACCTCTCCTTCGCCCTGGGATTCTACTTCCACCTCCTTCGCATCCGCATTGATATACCGCCGTCGCACAGACACCGTCACCGTTGATCGTGCTGGTCGTCTCAGCTCTGGAAGACCATGCTCAGGTCGTTCCGCCGATATGCGCACTCGCTGGACGATCTCTCGCAGCCCGCCAGACCTTCCCCTTCCCAAGCTGCTCGCACACCCGCTCTGCCAGCATCACCTCCCGATAGCTGGATTGCGACGCGGGACCATTGGGTGTACAAGGAGCATCACAACGAATGCTCGTCCGCTTCCTTCCCTGCGTCCCAGGCCCAACGCTACCCAAGCTCGACTTGAAGACCATCTTCCCCATCGGAGGTGTGGTGTCTCTGGGCGGGATAATCCACTCGACGCAGGTAACCGAAAGACGACGAGGGATGCGAGGAAGGCGTGGCCAGTATGCGAAAGAGTCGTCTCGTCGATGTACACCGCCCGGCCGTCGACAACATCAGGTCTGGACGCGGTGGATTTGGAAATTGGACGCTTTGTCCACGGAGCTGCGCATGCGGGGCAGATATCGGTCGTTACTGCTAGAAAGCTGGTCAGCAGGAGATGCATCGAATTGGAATACGGAGGAGACGCACCGTTGTGAATGCGAGGCAGTTCTTGGAGAACGAGAACGGCGGGGCGGGATGCACCTAGGGAGTGATCGTCAGCGAGGCAAGATTCATAGAGCGAAGACCAGACGAGACGTACCGACGACGAGTACCCCCGTATGCGCTTTCTTGGATCCTCGAGGAATGCCGACGTGAGCCGGTGCGTTATCCAGCAACACCCGAGTCTGGCGGTTCTTGTGCATAGTCTTTGTGAGGGACTTTTCTCAGAACGGCCTTGGGGAGACAGGTCCCGAGATAGTCGGACTCAGTCTTCCTGCTAAAAGTGAATAAGGTTAAGCAAGCGAATGAGCGCAAGAGACACGCACGGTCAAAGGCAGCGGAAACCGGACACGGTCGATGGTGATGAGCTTGTGGTCCCAAGCCTTGCGGCAAGGGCGAACGGCGCGTTCCGCGAGTGTAGGAGCCGTTTGTCGTCTGCCATCCATCCGCCGCACGGGAGACAGCTCCATCGACCCCAACCAGGATGCGGTAGTCGGCGTCGGTCGTCGTGAGAGGGTCGTAGGAATCGAGTCGTGACAGCAAACGGGAACTGGTTAGGTATGTCCCTTCATGCGTTCTGCAGCGGAAGGCGCGGAAGGTATGGAGGACGCGCAGGTCGGTCAAGGAGTCGTCGGCGACGATGCTGACTATACGGAGACTCTGAGAGACACGAATGAGGGAGGATATGGCGTCGAGGCGGGAGAACACACTGTCAACTCGACCCTCGAACGTGGCAGCAAGCGGCAATCGAGGTTTCTGTCGTGAGACGCAACGCCTACACGGATAAGCCATCAGAATAAGAATAAGTACAAGAACGACGCACGCAGTGGGAGAATCCGAACCCAGCTCTTGCAAGATCCCGTCGGTGAGTTGCCAGTCGGAAACATATGTCCTTTTGACGTGCGTGAAGGCGGGCGGCTCGTGGAATCGGTGGTCGTCCTGCACAGGCGAAGACATGGTGCTTAGTCGAGCACGGACCGTCAGACTGACTGCACATACCTCGCCCACGATATGGTGTCTGCCCCGGGCCCATCCTCGAGTCCCGATGGGGGAGATTCTCTTCCGCGGGTGACCAAGATGCATTCGTGCGCCGGCCATCCAAACACGGTAGCATGATTTGCGAGCGTCCGGGACCGTATTGTCGCGCGGGAGGAAGCACGCACGGATGGCGAGGAGTCGGAGACGAGTGGAGATGAAGTATCGGAGAGTCATTCGCTGGGTGGGTCCGTAGCGGCACGACAGGCTCGGGTCGGGTTGCTGTTGTCCCAGAAGATGAGTGAATCGTCGAGGAACGAGGTGAGCCGCACATCAGTAAAACTCAATCGGCCTGGCATGTCTGGGGCCAGGCTGTCCAGGGCATGCCAGACTGCCAGAATTCGCTCTGGCTACATTATGCGATCTCTCAGTACAGTTTGTGAATTGGCGCCAGAATCACGCCAGAATCTGATTTTGGCGCCAGAATCCTGCCAGAATCATCGCCAGAATCACCACCAGACAAACGCCAGAATCTCACTTGTCCCAGAACGGTGCAGAAAAGAGCAATTTAAAATATTTTCATTGGTAGTAGGTACGACAGTGTACTACGTAACACGACTATGGACTCCAACACGCGCTCCGGCGGCTCCGTCCGCCATCCCATCTATACCACGCGTCGACATCCCCATCGGCATTCCGGAGGACTGAGCCTACCCGAGGTGGGTCGATGGCATCGCCCAGGACCAGCCGGATACACTGCTCAACGGCAGAGCTGCCTGTGCCGTTGCGCAGCGTATTTGGGGAGAGGCAGGGTGGGTGGTCGGGAGTCGAGCCTCGGTCGGCGCACGCTGCTGTTAGGCAGTCTGTAAGATAACCTTGGCGGATCTAAGGCGACGTACCAATTCCCTTGCTTCCACCTTCCCTTCGCCCTCGATACGTTGGTCCACTCTTGAGTTTTCGGAGCTTCATGACCGAGTGGTCTTCGCAGCCTTGTGCTTGCGCTTGAGAGGGACGGTGAAGGCGGCTTGTGCTTGCGTGTGGCTTGAGGACCTTGATGTTGCTGCGCCTTGCTCATCTTGGCGTTGCGGAATTGCGGGCTACTTCTTTGCTTGAGGTAACGGGACAGACAGAAGAGGGGAGGTAGAGGGCGGTGGAGCGTAGGGTACATGCAGCACACAGACACGAGGATGGTAGGAGGGCAGTGGGCGAGTGGGGGGGAAAGTCGTCGTGGTGGGAAGAAAGAAGAGACCACGACGCCTGTCACACCGCCTTGCTGATATATCAACTTGATTATCAAGCACGGCAATCTCGCACGTGCTGATGTGGGGACTTAACAGAATTTCCACCCGACCTTGACACACACACGTCGAGCGCCCGACGCGCGCGCTGTTTAACTCGGCATTATCGTGCTACTAGTTACTGTTGTGCACCGCAGCTTCCTTCAGGACATTCCTCTACTGTTTGGTGAAGCCTGGCATCTCTCATTGATTTCAGGCCTTACTCCGAGTCACTCAATATCGAATGCACCATGTTACTCTATGAGACCACCACCAAGCTATGAAAGGTTGTCCTAACTCTATTTCCCACTTTAACACATGCTGAATAATTCTGGAAATGGGAACATTCTGGCGGTCTGGGTAATCCTGTGGGTTGAAGAAAAACTGGAGAGATTCTGGCAGCTCTGGCCCCAGGCAAGCCAGACATGCCAGCGCTGCCAGAGCATCCCAGGCGGCGCCAGGGTGGGCCAGGCCGATTGAGTTTTGCTGATGCACGCACCGTACAGACTGACCAACTGGCCGGGCCTTCCTCGCACTCCTGCCGCCGTCATCCATGACCGTCCGACGAGGCGTATTGTCGTCGCTGCCGAGACTCGGAGGCCCAATCTGAGGTCTTGAAGCTCCACTTCTAAGCACTAGGACTCCAGCAAGGTCAAAATCTGCTCGTTGAAGCTCCCACTGCACGCACCATAAGTAAACCCCCCGTCAACCCAGTCGCTGCGGGACATCGATTCCGTGCTACGTTCGGCGCCGGAAGGGATTCGTTGGGTCGCGGGAGACCCAGGTGGCCATGGTGCACTGTGGGTGAGAGTCGGCGACATCGCGGTCGGGAGCAACGACCGTGACCGTGACACGCTTGCTTGCGACTTCCACTCTTCACTGGCGACTGTCCTGCTTCTGTACGCTCTCGCTTCTATTCAAGGCCTTCCAAATCCCGCGACTGTCTTGGTCGCCATTCTTCAGCATTCATGATCTACCTTCTGAAAACGCCGAAAGCATTCAAAAGCGAATTCGCGAACCTCCTCTCGGTCTCTCTCTTCACTGGCGACTCTGCCTAGTTCTGTATGGTGTTGATATACATCTTTCTTTTGGCCCCGGTCATCCACCTCCTGAGGAGACCGTCTCGGTCGCTCTTATTCGACATTTATCCAGCGAAAAAAGCAGTCAAAGTGAGCTGCAGCAGCGTCGGATGCCGCGCCGAGAGTTGGCCGGTCTCCACCATTCTGTACTGGAGTTCCATCTGCGCGACCACGACTCCTATGTTCAGCTTCACGTTGTCAAACCTCATGTTCCGCCGTCGGATCCCTCCGAGTCGATCTTCACCTTCGCTTCCCTGCAAGTTCAACAAAGTTGGAGCGCTCCCAGTGCTGTATGCCCTATATCCTCGGCATGTCTCATAAACGACTACTACCTCAGAAGCCACACTCCTACCTCTGCACTCGCTGGAAGGAATCTGTTCGATTCAGCATCGGTCTTTTTGCCCCTCTCTTCAAGTTCTTATTCTGTGCGAACCAGCTGTAGTCTCCTGCGAACCACCGAGTCTTGATTCGTTTCCGCCGCCTGCAATGTGCGCTTCTCTAGCATATAAGATTCCTCATCGTCTTAATCCCGCCGGCGCTCCACACCGTTACATCTCTTCCAATACCAACGCCCCTTCGCCTGTAGTCAAGTACTTGAACATCGACGGGCACCGGCATTCCTCGCTTCCTTCCTTCCCTCCCTCCAAGCGCAAAACACTAAGATCAATCACATTCGAAACACTCGAACCCAAGAAGACTAGAATTACATTGGTTTCTGTCATCTGACTGCTCTCTTCACTTCTTCGCATCTAATCTTTCCCCCGATTCCCCCTTCAATTACACCATCGGGACGGTTCGACAGACACTGCGTAACACAAAAATCGTTGAGAAGGACGTTGCGCGCCAACCCGATCCGAACTGCATATTCCAGCACTCGCCAAAGGTCTTGACCGCCGCACCAACCAAAAGGTTCAAAGACCCTCCATGAACTTAGGCATAAGTGTGTGCACGTGCAGAACAGAAGTAATGCTATATGGTACGTCTATCCTTAGTCAAAATGGAGGTTCAACGCTGCACTTGTCTTGAAGTGAGTCCATGCAGCAAAAAGACAGAGAGCAGCATCTCACCAGCAGCGACATACATAAGGCTCTATAGACCAACCAAATGGCTCTGGAATCCTTGCTTTGGCGGAATCTAAATACATTTGGATTAAGGCAGTCACCAGTCTGTCTGAGCACTTACTGAAGAGCAGCCTTGAACTTTCATTTGGAGCAAGGTATGATGTGGTTGGATCTGTTACATGACTTGGAAATGCAGCTCTGAGGTTGTTGAGCTCGTCAACTGATAGACGTATTCCACGAAGGTAAGGGGTGAAGAGGATCTCGGGTGGGGTGTACAGATCCATTTCCTCTAGACAAAGCGGCTGAAGACCAGCAGAATCTCGGGACCAGTAGTATGAGTTTTGGAGGGAAGGGATAGTGAAACCACCTGTTGTGGCATCTGCTATGTTTGAAAGGAATAGGAAAATGTCGTCCGTTGGACCATTGGTCATGAATGTGCCAGCAAGTGTGAACTCATTGGATGTATCCAAGATGTGGATTTCCATCTGTGTGCCAGTGACAAAAACTAAGATCGGCTCAATGAGAGGAAGGAGGAGGAGATCATACTTTACATATCTCCGCCCCTAGTGTAACATTTCAGTAAATTAGCAGCATGATTTAATTGACAGCTCACACAAAGAAAGATCTTGGTTTGGCACAATCTCCATTATTGCCTGCTTGTAAAACTTGGCGTGACTGGAACAATCCACTGCTTGGAACAAATGATAAAAGTTGCATTGGTTGGATAATGATTGATGTATTATGTGTAGATCATCCATTGTTATTCTGTATCATGGTTTAGTACGCCAAATTTGTGAAATAAACAACTAGATACCTTGTCCAATCCTCTGAGGCTCTTTGTCCCACTGGATATGCTATCGGCCTATTACTGGACCGATAATACCAGTTGAATATGTTTGGCTCAAGATTGTATGAAGTTGGAAAGTGCATGATTTCACAGACATTCTGGTTTGAGTCTATGCCCAGTAGTGTGGGAAATTGAAAAGAGATGTCTTCCATAGGATTCAGCAGGGAAATAGTAGTCCGAGCTCCATCATAGAGCATGGCCACTGCAGTCTCAAATGAGAGAAATCCGGAGAGCTCTTCGAGAGACATCCAGGGGGTGATTGGCCTTTGCAGTCCTGCATAGCTGATGTGCTCCCCAGGTGACCGGTCCTTCAACCAATCTGATGTTGCAAGCTCAGAGGATCCTAGACTGATTTGCAGTCTTCCAGTTGAGCAGCAATACCACTCTGAGTAGCTTCTGAAGTTGTGTTGGTCCAGGCTCACCCCTGCATTTTCCTGCAGGTATTGAGTAGAGGCCTGTCTGAAAATTAGTCCACTTGAAGGTACCGAGGAATCCTTTACAGTGAATTGTTGAGCCTACAGAATGTTTCAGATAGGAAGACATCAACTTCTTGAATTTACCATGAGGTGGTACAACAACTTTTTTGATATACTTGTTGTGCACATGCTCCAGATGCTCCAGAGGGGAATCAAATCTGGGTTGAAAGTTAGTCACTGCATGGGAACCAGGTTAGGAGATACCATCATGGTAGATCAGTGCATTCATAAAGCGAGAGTTTGCCACACCAAACAGCTTTGTAAAATTGGAAGAGCTTCAAATTATTCAATGAATGGCATTCAGAAGAAGAGAAAGAAATAAACTTACAGGATGTTCTGCTGTTGAATCACATCATCCTTCCACTAGAGCCCAAATAAAGTGATATTCCAAAGTAGTACACTCACTCACCTTTCCAAAGTCCAGCCCTTTATATGCCACAACCGTAAATGGCTCTGCGGAGGGAAATATCTTGGCTTGATAAATTGTCTTCTCTCCAACCACAACAGCCTTGACACGTCCAGTGCGAGTGGTACGGCGCTCGACAATTGTGGCCTTGCCAACCATGTCTCCCAGATGTATGGCACCCCACTTGACACGATGGAATTCTAGTGATGCGTAAGACAACCAAATATAGGTGAATATCCGGTGCTCACGATCTTCATCCTTCTCCCCCTCGCCAGTCCCCTCGGGCTCGCGACTGTTCTGCTGAATGACCTGATTGAATATGCCGTTCTGCTGAATGACCTGATTGAATATGCCCCCAGTAATGGTGACGTTATTGACATCGTTGAAGAAGGCGGCTCGATCTGCCCCCTGGATGTGCTGGGACGGTGCAGATGCTTGCCTGGACCCAGCTCTGGCTAGCTGGACTCCAGGAGGACGGTGTTGGGATTGCTGTTGGCGGGGCATCGTGGAGGTGAGAGACAAGATGTGAAGCGTGGGCTGTGCGAGGCTGGAGGCTGTGAGTGATTGGCAGATAGACGCCTTACCTGCTTCTAACGTGGACAGCTTTGAATTCGGCGCGTCCCGGGCCGGCGATATTTTCGGACGACAGCTACAATTGAAGAGAGGCAGGTAACTGGTTGGATGACATCCGGCATCGGAAAATCCAGGAGATTATTTCCAAAGAGTAGCTGGTTGATGAGAGACTCGGACATTTGTCGTTGAAAATTACAAGGGTGCCTTTGGACTTGAAATCTACTGGCCACTGTGGGCAAGGTGACGGAAGAAGGATTAGATTTCACCCCTGCGTATCGCAACAGTTGACAATAGTCCGTCCGAGTCGTCCGTTTGAGATACATACGAACATGCATCGAACGTTGAGTGTGTTCCTTCGGCAAATGTGAATCGACAGTTCTATCTTACCACGGAAACAAGAATGAGCTCGAGGCGCGCGCCGGCGATGTCCTGCCAGATCCATTCCATAAGCAAGATCGAGCAGGAAGGCAGGAGGTTCGAGGTGGGGCTAGGACACCGAGCGGAATGCAGTATTGAGGACACCCAGCAGTTTAAGAGATCCCTTCAAGTCCTGACTAGGTTGGTACTAGGAAGATTGCCAGACTGCATCAGAAATCACACGTACTCACGATATCGATTGCAATTTGTCAAAGCAAGCATGTCTGCGTTCAGTTTGAGCACATAGGTGAAATATAGGCCACAGAGAACGCTCACGCAGAGAACACTGAGGTTGGTTAAGGTTTCGAGCGGACGACTCGATAGCAGGGCTGAGGGAAGGGAATGTGCGCACTAGCAGTCGGCTCGACTAGCAGCTTTAGCACCAGTCTGATTAATATTATAGGCACGTACATTGGGAGGAAGTAAGTATCGAAAGACGCCCCTCGTCATCTTGCGTGTGCAGGCAGGCACCGATGCTTAGACAACGTACGTACCTGGGATCTTCTGGGCCATGCCCTCTTTCCATGGCTAGTGTAGTTGGTGGCTGAGCGCGCGACGGCGATCGAAGAGCCAACTCACCGCTTCCATTCGAGCTGAAACCTACATCAGCGCCTGTCGACGCGATTCGCTCTATCCGGGTCCGAGTCCTCTGCGTTCCGGAGTAGCTCTTGGTGCAAATCAAAATAGCCCAGCGACCCGGACTCGGACCAAGGTAGGAAGACACGAACTGCGGCACTTGTAACACAGGCCCTGGCCGCCCTGGCCCGTCCCTCGCTGCCAGCTTCTGTTAATAAATCGTGGCCAATTGGAGTACGTGGATATGGGCTACCTGGGTTCAGAAGAGAACGAGAGATCTAGAACGACCGAATAGTATTGTGGCTTTCGGGCCTAAGCTCCATGCCGCGGCCAGCCTCAATCAAACTGAAGGCGGCGAGCCGTATGTATACTGCTGGATTTATCAGAGACGATCACGAATAAGATTGGCCGCGGGCTCAGCTTACTCGAGCTCCGAAGCTTTTGCGATTCAAGCCCGAAATATTCAACAGATTGACCCTAGCGACTTCTCTTCTGCAGATCCAGCACATAGATAGGTCGTTCGGTATCGCCGTGGGTGAGGAGTGGGTGTGTTGACTACTCCTTCAACGACGAAAAGTACGCGGCGGAGGATGGACCGTGACTCGGATTCCGAGTCGGGCGCGGTGCAGCAGCAGCGTATGAGCATCGACAATTAATCAATTCCCCTGTAAACAACTTGAAGAACGCGAGCATCAATGGGAAGCCTTCGAAGGGTTCACTGAAGGTGCGGCCTACAGCGTAGCCCAAACACTGTGGTTCCTCCAATCCTTGAGGATCTGTCGGAGGACCTTGCGCCAGTAGACTCCGGAACGAAGACGTTTCCTCGGGAAGAGATTATCGACTAACGCAGGGGGAATGCGGAGACGTCGCTGGGTGTACTGAAAATAGTCGTAAGCCGCAGGAAGCTCGAGCAAGGATAAGGACACTCACCGCCGGCGGCGACACCACTGCCAGCTGGCTCGACGATTAAGCCGTTGATGCAGGATAGATAGGATCCGTGAATAAAGAGCATCAGTTGTATGCGGCTCTGGGTTGGTTCTTCCTCTCGCGCAGATGCTGGACTAGGTGGAGGTGGGAAGAGAGAACGAGCCCCGAGCGGATCAATCATGTCGGTAAGCAACGGCCGGGACACCTTTCACCGCAACGACGACGAACGAAACGACCCCCGTCTGCCCATCGCACTGGTCTCTCCGAGTCTGAGGTAGCCCTCTCCATTCTCCATCCGAGTCTCCCATTGCCCGCCTCCCGATTTCAAGCGGCACTCATTCCTCGCACCACTCGGAGCACTCGCTGGCAATCAACAGCGACGGTTGGATGGGTTGGGACCTGGCTCATCCGTCTCCGTCCAACGCCTCACCGGTTACTCGCTCCGAGCTCGTCGTCGTTCGGTGCGTATTCCACCCAGAACCTTTCCATTGGGCAATGCTCATCTCTTTTCGCAGCGACCGACTCACCGACCCTCTGTCAACGAGGGTATAGAGAGGCACAGGCTCGGAGCGGTACGTCCACCTTGCGTCGCTCCTCGACGATGTACTCATCTTCTACAGCGACGCACTGCCAATGTCTTTACCCGGCTGGTCACCCATTCGCACCTTGGCCTCGCGCCTCACACTTTCCCGCCGCAGGGGGTTCTCTACACCGGCACTCAGGAGGACTGTGGGACAGGGGAAGGGCAAGGGCTACTCGCTAACATGTCCCGTTGGACGATGGGATTACGGACGAGTGTATTCGAGCCGGTGCGCTACACCCACCCACTCCTCTTTTTCATTCTCTCACATACACCAGCCAGGTCATGGCGCGAGTCACCGACGTCCTCCGAGTTCCTACCCACCGCCATCGTCCTCCAATGCGCTCTCAGGCGACGAACTCGGTTCCATTTCTCGCTCTCGGGACACGCCCCCCTGCGTACAACTCATCCGCGAATACAATCTCCCGCTCGTCTTCCTCGGCGGCCGCGCGCGGCGGCTACACGCTCCAGCACGTCGCCCGCACGTGGGCATACGAGAACGAGCCGGGATGTGCCCTCGGTCTAGAGAACGACGTCAGCGAGGGACTATCGTGATGCGATTCCTTCGACTGGTTCGGCAGCGGTCAAGAGCAATATGGAAGATCTGAATCTGCGGGACGGCGCGTTGCATCCGAGTCGGGTTCGGTGCGTTTTTCATCTCTATAGGGATGGCGCCTTGCTGACCCGATGTATTGTGCAGGGAACGCGCACAAGGGCAGCTGCAAGAGCGTGCTGCGCGGTCGGGGCTTCAGCTTCGGGGCGGAATGACGGGTCGGCAAGGGATGAGCTGGATGAGAAGTCGGCGCGTGAGTGGGTTCTCTTTCCTCCCCCTCGCTTTCTTCTCTCATTTCAATCCCCACCCGACTATCGCGTTTCGTTTTTCCTTACTCTCCGTCGCCTTCCTTCCCTCCGGCGTTCCGTTTGCTATTCGTTCTCGCAATCGCTTCCATTGGACAGGCACTGCTCACATCCTCCCTCTTCGTGCTCCAGAGTCCACATACATATGTGTTTCCCCTGCTGCATCCCCGTACCAACCGTATTACTCCGGCAGGCCCGTAGATATCTCGCTACCATGCAGAATCCTCCTCCCTCCCACTTCTTGTCCGTCCTCTCGTACGACAGACGCTCTCCCCGTCGCTCTCCTTGCCTGATTACGGCCTAGCTATTCGTTTTTCGTACCCCGTCCGCTGTCCGCACCGTATACTCGCATACGTCGAGACTCCATATTCCCTTGCTTCCGCCTCTTGTATCTGGTCATCTGTTTTGTCGCATCTGCTCATTCCTCCACAGAACATACGCGCCTACGTCCATGACCTCCAAGGACAGGCCGAGCGTAACGGGAACGGGTCGGCCGAGTCGCCAATGAGGAAG
Source organism: Mycena amicta (assembly GCA_029282125.1). Taxonomy (NCBI): domain Eukaryota; kingdom Fungi; phylum Basidiomycota; class Agaricomycetes; order Agaricales; family Mycenaceae; genus Mycena; species Mycena amicta. The sequence continues at coordinate 268,061 of JARIHP010000053.1, forward strand.
ACCGCGGCTACTCGTCCGGCGTCAACGGCAAACGGCAAACGACGACCGCGCATGCCAGTGAGCCTCATGACGCACCCTTATATCTCGATTTTCGACGGTGGCCCGCACCTTCTACCTGCGAGCCCAATCGCTGGCGAAGACGATTTTTCCAGGTCTTCCGGCGCCGAGCAGCAAGAGGAAGCGATCCCATGCGCGACCGAGGTGGCTGCAGTGATGACTCAGGGTGAACGGGGCAGGGAGCAGTGAGGGGTGCCAGGGTTAGGGAGCTGGAGCTGGAGGGGGAGGGGGACAAGAGGAGGAAAAGGAAGATGACGATGTGGACGAGACCTCGGATGGCGAGCGGGGACGAGACCAAGACCGGGAGTCACGGTGAGTGCACGCGCCGTGACGACGCGGGAGGGGTTGCGGGAACGACGGCGCGGGAAGAGGGAAAGCTACTGCGGCTCAAGGCAGCGACATCGAGAGACGAAGACTCGCCGTGTTTTAAAAAAAAAAAATCGCTTCGCCTCTGTCAAGGCTTTCTTCTTTGCCTCTTTCTTGCTATTCGATGTCGCTCAAACAATACACTGGCACTGGCACCAGCTGACCGAGCGTACAACACGCAATCGATTGGCTCTTATACACCTTTGCTCCCGCCCTCGTCTCGTCTCGGCCTGGCTCGAGCATCACTGGCACAAATCTCCATCGTACCGCCTATAAAACGAGGAGGCTCGAAGCAAAGGCTCGAAGCACCAGCACAATGACGACCCCGACCCTTTTCACCCCGCTCAAGCTCGGCAGCACCACGATCCCGAATCGCGTCGGTATGTGGGCTTGTATTTGTCGTGGTTTGGTGAGACGGAACTCACAGGAATGAGCGCGCTCACCCGTAGCCGCGCCACCAAGACGGTCCCGAACGACATCATGCGCGAGTACTACGTCCAGCGTGCTCAAGGCGGCGCCGGGCTCATCGTCACCGACGGTGTTCTTATCACCCGCCAAGGGTCCGTTCGTTCTCCCGCCGTCGTCCTCCATGTTGTATTTACTCATGATTAGGACGGAATGGCAAGAAGCACCCGGTCTCTGGGACAAACCGCACATCGATGGATGGAAGACGATTGTCGAGGCGGTGCATGCGACTGGGAGCAAAATCTACGCTCAGCTCTGGCATCTCGGTCGCGTCAGTCATCCCGACGCGCCGGAGCAGATCGCCGCGGGCGTCCCGGTGTACGGCCCCTCCGCCATCTCTGCGCGTGGGGGCAAGTTCCTTTTATCGATGGAGAGCCCGGATATGTTGCTGTGCGTTAGCGTCTTTATTCCCTCTCTCTCGAGCTATGACTCGGCGGCTGAAGATGACATTGTATAACCCACCGAACTGCCCAACCCAAAGAACATCATCGCGCAATACAAGCAGGCGGCGATAAACGCAAAGGCAGCGAGGTTCGACAGCGTCGAACGTGCGTCCACTCACTCACTCTCCCATCCAACTTGCAACCTAACCCTTCGTTGCCATCAAGCTCAGCCCCACCGGCGGGTACAACGACGTCGGGATGCCGCTCGCCGACACCATCGAGACCTTCGGCCACCTCCTCCAACAGATCGAACAGCTCCCCACGCCGCTCGCCTACGTCGTCCTCGCGCGGTACAACCCCTTCCTCGACGCCGAATTCGACGGCAAACCCCGCGCCACACAGCACGACGTGCTCGAAACCTTCAAGAGCTACCTCCCCACTGGCGGACGCACGCCGTTGTTCCTCAACTCGGGGCTCACCCCCCCGGAGGCGGAAGCGCTCATCGGCAGTGGGGCCGTCGCAGGCGTGTTCTTCGGGGTGCCCTGGCTGACGCATCCGGATCTGGGCAAACGCATAACGGCGGGCAACTTGAAGCCCCTCGATAATGCGCCTGATTTTGCGAATTTTTATGGTGCAGAGGGTGTTGACCCTGCGTTGGGGTATACGGATTATAAGGCTGCGGTGTATTGAGGATGTGTAGATGTGTGTGGAATGTATACATGTAGAGTTGTAGAGGGTCTCTGGTCCAAAAGGGATCGTTAGCACACAACGGCCCATTCGCGCACCTCGTACGCGCACAAAAATCCCTCTTCCGGGCGCACAATGTTGCCTCGACGCGCTGCTAATTGGAGTCACGCTATGCCAGGCTGAGTGTGACGGGCATCATCATCCTCTTGGCTCCCGCCACGACGACGTCCATCCACTTCGCACGACAACATGTTCGACCCCGGGCCTCTCAGTTGAATCTCACAGATACAGTCCTCCTCGATCGACGTCCTACCGCAGTTTCAGCCCTGGACGTTCATCATGGCCGCGCCGACATCATGATGATACAGCGTGCTCAAGCGCATTCAAGTTTGCGGTGGACTTATGGTACTCCAGCCTCCTTGTTGGCACCATACTATCCGTGACTCCCCATCCCTTCGCAATTAATTCCATGTCTGACTCATGCCCAAGCTTCCATACTACACCTCCCGGGCACACACTCTAAAACCCACGTGAAGAACCTCCGAAGCCCCTCCACCCATCGCATCCATGCCAGTGCCCTCCACCCGACAGAGCCACTCAAGATCATCCATCGGCAACCTTCTCGCTCTACTGCCCATACCCCGACGCAGGAGCCTGAGCAAACTCGATGGCTCTATCCATGTATGTACTTTCCCTCTACCCTCCGCTTGCTCTTCCCTTCCCACCTCTCACTCATTCTGTGTCATTCAGTAGGCGAGATTTCAAGTTCGTCACGACTGGCTGTATCGTCTTCGCAGACTCGGACATCCCGTCAAGTGGAGTCCGACGTCGATCGACGCGGAGGAGCCGCAAGAGGAAGCCAGCAGGACTGCTGCTGGTGCGTTTTGTTAGCAGAACTAGCAGATCGAACGAATATGAGAATGAGAGAAGGGGTAATAATTGACTGTATAACTACTGCTCATTCTACATTGCTTTTATACTAAAGGTAAAGGCTGTGCGTACTGCGGAATCGACTACGGACTGTGCAGCACAGTTACTGTGGACTGTGCGGACTGTGCAGCAGTCGCTGCGGACTGTGCATGGGCTCCGCGTCTAGGCCTGTCTAGACCGTTCAGCTTGCATGCGATCCTATTTCTAACACGTTTCGGTATAGTTCTGCTCGCTACCCCTCCGCTTCCATTCGCGCTCTTTCGCTTGATACTCCATTTCCCACCTTTCGGTCCCAACCTCCAACTTGAACTTCCCATCTCTTTTGCCTGTTTTCTGCCTCCACCCTCTCATTTACCCCCAGATTGACAAACCGGGCGCGTCCCTACCAACAGCAAGCTTCTGTTCAGCGGCTGCGGGCGTTTGTCGACAAGCGTGAGTGATAAAGCACGCAGACCCGCCCCGCTGACCTTCTTTACAACAACGATTGCCAACGCAGCTCGAGTCTGAGTCGGCGGAATTCAAGTGAGTCGTTGCTGTAGCGTCTTGCTAAAGTCTCTCCCGCTCATTCAACCAAAGGACTCGGACCCGGCCGAGCGACTCGTCAATGACTACCTGAGGTCGTGTCAGATTCGGTAGGCGACTTCAGCCCAATGAGGTTATCCCGAATACTGACTGTGCCAGCGCGTTGATACTCGTCGCAACAGAGAGGTATGTGTCGTGTCTTCCAACTTCGCATCAAGGCAATCGCTTACGTTCTTGTTGTTGTGGTACGCAATGTTTGGTACGGGCGTTCCGTTCGCCGGTCCCAGCCTCATTTGATGCGGTTTCGGCAGGAATCACTGGCATTATCCGCCAAGTCGACAACGAAAATGTTGCAGGTGAGGGAGGATTACTGTAAACTCAGTGAGGGAGGCCGGATGTGCGGTGACGCTGTTTCGGGATGCGAGACTCGGTGACGGGACTTGGCGGTAGCGACGGGCTTCGACGGCAGGATTTGGGCGCGGGCGGCGGGCTTGGGCACAGACGGATTTCAAGTTGGGCGCGCGCGAAGCATGTATTAGCTAGCTACCTAAATACAAGGTTATACCAAGAAAGCAGAAGGGAATCGAAAGTAGCAGCTGAGAGGCAGAGCGACGAGAAACAGATGGAAGCATCTCCCAGCACACTAAATCGTGATTTGAAGGCAAACGGCGGGAATGCGAGCCTGAGTTTCGTTTCAAGGTCCAAGCTAAAGGCAAAACTCTCGGAGGGCTACTAAAAATTCAAGGTTGCATTATTAGTGCTCCGCCGGGTATGGGTCGGATACAGTATTTTCGACGCACCCGCCCGAGATCCCCGCCCAGCGATATAATGGCTCTGTCGATAAGTTCAACGTGTAATACAGAAGAACCCATGAAAACTTAAGGCATAAGTGTGGGGAACAGTGGAGCCGAAAGTAATGCTATCATTGCTATGTGGTACATGGTTGGTCAATCCTTAGTCAAAATAGATGTCTAATTCAGCACTTGTCCTGAAGTGAGTCCAATGCAGTCAAAAGACAGAGAGTATCATCTCACCAGCAGCGACATACATAAGGCTCTATAGACCAACTAAATGGCTCTGGAATGCTTGCTTTTGTGAAATCTGAATGCATTGGATTAAGACCATCACTAGTCCTTCTGATCACTTACTGAAGAGCAGCCTTGGCACTTCATGCACAGTGGGAGCAAGGTATGATGTGGTGGGGTCTGTTTGATGACTTGGAAACACAGTTCTGAGGTCATTGACCTCATCAACTGATAGACGTATTCCACGGAGGCGAGGTGCAAAGAGGATCTCAGGTGGTGCATACAGCTCAAGGTCCTGCGGGTCAAGCCGCTGAAGCCCAACTGGATCACAAGACCAGTAGAACAAGTTCTGGAGGGTAGGTATTGTGAAACAACCTGTTGTGGCATCATACAGGGATGCTGTATTTGAAAGGAACAGGAAGATGTCTTCGGTGGGAGCATTGGTCATGAATGTGCCAGCCAGTGTGAACACGTCTGATGCATCCAAGATAAGGATGTCCATGTCTATGTTGGTGACAAAATCTAAAATGTGCTTAATAACAGAAGCAAGATGCAAATGATCCTCACATATCTCTGCCCCTATTGTAACATTTCAGTAAATTCCCTCCATGAATTAAGTGACATCTCACATAAGGAAACATCTTGGTTTGCGACAATGTCCATTATTGCCCACTTGTAAAACTTGGCTTGACTGGACCGAAAGTCTAACCCTTCATACAAATGATGAAAGTTGCACTGATTGGAAAATGATCGCTGTATTAAGCGCAGATCATTCATTGAAACCCTGTATCACGGTTTAGTAAGCCAAATCTGTGAAACAAACAAGCAGATACCTTGTCCATTCCTCTGAGACTCTTTGGCCAACTGAATATGCCAGCCCCTCATTACTGGACCGATAATGCCAGTTGAATATGTCTGGCTCGAGATTGTATGAAGTTGGAATGTACATGATTTCACAGACATTTGGGGTTAAGTCTATGCCCAGTAGTGTTGGAAATTGAAAAGAGATGTCTTCCATAGGATTCAGCAGGGAAATAGCAGTCCGAGCTCCATCATAGAGCATGGCCACCACCTTCTCAAATGAGAGAAATCTTGAGAGCTCTTCGAGAGACATCCAGGGGGTGATTGGCCTCTGAAGCCCTGAATGGCTGATGTGCTCCACACGTGGCCAGTTCTTCAACCAATCTGATGTTGCAAGCTCAGAGGATCCTAGACTGATTTGCAGTCTTCCAGTTGAGCAGCAATACCACTCTGAGTAGCTGCTGAAGTTGTGTGCATTCAGGCTCACCCCTGCAAATTCCTGCAGGTATTGAATAGAGGCCTGTCTGAAAATTAGTCCACTTGAAGGTACAATGGAATCCCTTACAGTGAATTGTCGAGACTACAGAATGTTTCAGACCGGAAGACTTCAACTTCTTGAATTTACCGTGAGGTTGTACAACAACTTTCGTGATATACTTGTTGTGCACATGCTCCAGATGGTCCACAGAGGAATTAAATCTGGGGTGAAAGTTAGTCACTGCTTGGGAACCAGGTCAAGAGCTACCATCATGGTAGATGAGTGCATTCATAAAGCGAGAGTTTGTCACACCAAAGAGTTGGGGAATATATGGAGAGCTGTGAGTGTTCAGTAGTACATCAGACAAGCAAAAGAGGAGAACACTGACAAGCTGCTCTGCTGTTCAATAGTGTCCTCCTTGTACTAGAGCCAAAGATGAAGCAAATTTCTGTGAGGTGGGCACTCACTCACCTTTACAAAGTCCAGTCCATTATATGCCACAACCGTAAATGGCTCTGCGGAGGGAAATATCTTGGCATGATAAATCATCTTCTCTCCGACCACAACAGCCTTGACACGTCCAGTGCGAGTGGTACGACGCTCAACAATTGTGGCCTTGCCGACCATGTTTCCCAGATTTATGGCACCCCACTTGACCCGATGGAATTCTAGTGATGTGTGAGACAAACAAATAGTAGGTGAATATCCGGTGCTCACGATCTTCATCCTTCTCCTCCTCAGCAGTCACCTCGGGCTCATGACTGTTCTGCTGGATGACTTGGTGGAATATGCCCCCAGTAATGGTGACATTATGGACATCGTTGAAGAAGGCGGCTCGATCTGCCCGCTGGATGTGCTGGGACAGTGCCGATGCTTGCATGGGCCCAGTTCGGGCCAGCTGGACGCCAGGAGGACGGCGCTGGGATAGTTGTTGGCGGGGCATCGTGGAGGTGAGAGACAAGGTGCGAGGCGTGGGCTGTGCGAGGCTGCACTGACAGGCTGTGAGTGATTGGCAGATAGATGCCTCACCTGCTTCTAACGCGGACAGCGTGGAATTCGGCGCATGCCGGGCCGGCAATATTTTCGGACAACAGCTACAATTGAAGAGAGGCAGGTAAATGGTTGACATCCGGCATCGGGAAATCCAGGAGAATATTTCCAAAGAGTAGCTGGTTGATGAGAGACTCGGCCATTCGTCGTTGAGAATTACAAGGGCGCCTTTCAACTTGCAATGCACTGGCCAGTGTGGGCAAGGTGACGGAAGAAGGATTAGATTTCACCCCTGCATATCGTAACAGTTGACAAGAGTCCGTCCGAGTTATCCGTTCGAGGTACATACGAACATGCGTCAAACGTTGAGTGTTCCTTCGGCAAATGTGAATCGACAGTTCTATCTTACCACGGAAACAAGAACGAGCTCGAGGCATGCGCCCGCGATGTCCTGCCAGACTCGGACTCGGATCCATTCCATAGGCAAGATCGAGCAGGAAGGCAGGAGATTCGACGTCCAGCTAGGATGCCGAGCGGAATGCAGTATTGAGGATACACCCAGCAGTTGAGAGATCCCGTGAGTCCGGCGAGAATGCCAGCCTGCGTCAGAAATCAGACGTAAGTACTCGCGATATCGATCGTAATTTGTAAAAGCAAGCAGGTCTGCGTGCAGTTTTCGGACAGAGGTGAGATATATTCCAGGGAAAACGCTCACGCAGAGAACACTGACGTTGGTTTGACGTCTTTGAGCTTGTTACAAAGGCGGCGTTGGCGAAAAACTTGAAGGCGAATCGCGAAAGCAGCAAGTGGCGGAGAGTACTCGAGTACGAGAATCAAGGCGGTGGCCGCAGGAAGATAGGATGAGCGCATAGAACGCTCTGGTCGGCCCTTCCCGCACGCAGATGCCAGACTAGATGGAGGTGGAAAGACAGAACGAGCACGCCGAGCGGATCAATCATTTGTTGGTAAGCAACGGACACCTTCGACCGCAACGACGACGAACGAAACGACCCGACACTCTGCAGCCGCACCACCCTCTGTAATCCACCTACCGGCGGCTACGCGACGAGCGCTAAACAGCGTATCCTGATTGGAACGGTGGCATGGCACGAGCACAATTCGTTCGTGTGCCTAGGAGGCCATCGGAATTGGTATGTGGCCAGTTTTTTGCATATGCTGAGCCAGCTGACACAGTTTCTTCGAGTATAGGTCCAGGATGATCTCAGAATCTCCACTCCTTGTACGTGTCATTCGTGCCTTCGATGTGCGAGCTCACCGTTTCCCAGAAACCAGTCTCAAGATGGCACACTCATCGCGCTCGCGCTTCCCTCACGATGACGGCTACAAGAAGCCGCCGCGCCACTGGTGCGTTGCCGTGTCTATTAGTCCTCGTCCTCCGTCTGACTTTCATGTAGTCCGACATACACCTCCTTGAAGAACCCCGCACGCCGCTTAGCTTCTCCGCCAAACCGTGACCCCCCACGAATCTCACTCCGGATAATACCTTGGTAGTAGGAGAGACAGCGAAGAGTTGACGAAGGGATACGATTCGAGGCCTGCATTCGTCGAAGCGGTGCGTGGTCATCTCATCTCTCCTCCATCCTGCCCTGATGCATCCCTCCAGATTCTGCGCAAAAACAGACAACTCATACCTCGACACTGTCTTCTCTCTAGACTTCCTCTCCTCCATCACTTCGTCCTGATCGACCCTACGGCTGAGTCGCCCCGTCCTTGCAACCTGGCGCTATGCAGCCGACGCCTGTCTTGGACACTGGGCAGAGGAAGCTGCCCGCTTTGGGCATGTCTCTGGAGATGAACGACGTGTTCCGCGAAGGCTGGGCAGTGCAGTGTCTCGCATCGTAGCCCCGCACGGAAGAAGACACAGCGTCTACATGAAGCTTTCCTAGTTCCCTCCGGCGCATGGAATGCGCTCGTTCCCGACGGTCGAATCGCAACGCAAAGTCGCTTTTGACGGCCGTATCAAAACGTGCAGGCAAACCCCGCGAGCCCTCACTCTCCTGATGCCACCGCCGGTCGCCATGTCCTCCGAGCCACCATCCTATCTTCCACTTCCGCCTCTCGTTAACTGGTCCGCGGACGGATATGCGACCGATGCAGACTACCGACGCCCCGTACACCGTTGGCCGGACGAGAAAGTGATGTCTGGGAAGGCTCGTCGCACGGCTGGAGTACGCTCAGGCCGATTTGCGGACCTCTACAAGCGATTCGGGAGCCCGACGCGGAGCCCAAGCGACTCGTACCTCGGCGCTGTCCTCTTTACCCTCTCCTCGTCGCCCTCGTGGTGGTCTGCCGTTGCAAGCTGGAGGCCACGTCCAGCCTTGAACATGGTCAAATGTGGACGCAGCTCGGGAAAGAGCCACGGATGGGAGATGACGCCTACGCCAACTCAAGAGGGACGTTAGGGTCGCTTTCGTATGCTCGACGCCAGACCCTCTGCATCTACCGCCATCTTGCCGTCGCCATTCGACGTCCGCCTCCGTTATGGCCCACGACATAGTATCCCGCTGCTGCTGATGTGGTGGGCATCCGGGGCATCGACGCTGCTCATTGGGGAACTCATCGGCGGAGCAATCTTTGGCGATCTTTTGCCCCGCGTCGAACAAGCCCTTCCCGAGCGTCGTAGTCGTTTACGACCCGAACGCTGCATCCTTGGATCTTCGTCGATGCAAGGAGGGTATATATCCCGCTCTTTGGCGAATCGTGTCACTGTTAGGCTACTTTACTTCCAAGAGCTTTGTAGTAGCGGGCTTAGACACGAGTACGGTGGGCAGCAGTAGGATACGAGGTAGTCATAGATGAATGGAATGGGAAGAGGCCCAACCACACTTCGAGCCCAACCGCCCCTCGATCCAATCGCCAGCGAAACTGCTCCGGCGGCGCTGGTAGCCGTCACCAGCTGAGAGCATGCTGTAGCGGTTCGTCCGTCCGTCAGACCGACCCTCTTTCCGCCTCCCCTAGTTTTTATTCCACCTGCTAACCATCTGCATTCATCTCGCGCCGTCGCACATGTAAACGCCGTGACCCATGCGGAGCGGCTCTGCTGGATCGTCGCCATCGGTCGTCCGAGACCATGCTCAGGTCCTTCCGCCGATATGCGCACTCGCTTGCTGATCTCCCGCAGACCTCCCCGTCCGATATCGTCTCGAGCTGCTCGCACACCCGCTCTGCCGTCATCAATGTCATCCCTCAATAGCCATGGGTTGGGACGTGGGACCATTGGATGTGTGAGGAGGATCTGCATGCTCGTCCGCTTCCCTCCCCGCGTCCCAGGCCCAAGGCTACCCAAGCTCGACTTGGAGACCATCTTCCCCATCGGAGGTGTGGTGTCTCTGGATTGTCGCGGGACGCAGGGAACCGAAAGCGATGGAGGGGGGGTGTCGTCGACTGTGATTTCCTAAATAAAGGCAAATGTCAACGAGAAGAACTGGGCGAGCGAGAAGAAATGGCTTACACTACATGCAGCGCACCACGAAGGTCATCCAGGACGATGAGGGATGCAAGTGCGTGTCTGAGACCCTTTGCGAGGCCCGCGCGCAAAAGAGTCATCGATGGACACCTCCGCCGCCGACAGTCTGGGGCAGATATGGGTCACTCAGGTGGACTCGCAAGCTCCTCCTGCCTGAGCTCACAGCAAGGCAGATCGAAATCGTCTCTCCGTCTGGCAAGAGAATGGAGGATGAGGGTCGAGAGTGTGATGCTCTTGTGTGGGTGTGCGCGTGGGGTCAGCCGTCCTGGGAGGCGAGAATTTACGCTGGGGAACAAAGCAGCTGAATGCTCGCCCGCAACAATGGGAGACGCAGGAACGGCTGAACCCGTACGCATAGGAAACCGAGGGTCAGATGAGCAAGACCCAGAGCAACCAAGCGTAGTCGAAGAGAGAAAGAAAAGGGATGGGAGGGTGGGGCAGAGAAAACAGTGGAGGAGAAGTGAGTGGAGGACGAGAGGCTGTAGCGAGACGAGGTGATGGACGTGCGGAGCAAGGACAATTGATGTGATGATGTTACATCAATGTGCTACATCCTCTATCGCTGCCTTGCCTCCCAGCAGGAGATACATCTAATTAGAATACTGTACTATTTCGACCTTAAGTTCAGAATTTTTCCTTTTTTCGTGCCCGAAGAGGCCGAAATTTTTTCTTTTGATTTTAGACGAATAAAAACGAGGACTTTTTTCCAGGAACTTACGCATTACGCGAACTTATGGTCGAAATAGTACAGTATGGAGGAGACGCACCAGTTGTGAATGCGACGCACTTCTTGGAGAACGAGAACGGCGGGACGGGATGTACCTGGAGAGTGATTGTCAGCGAGGGAAGACTACATAGAGCGAAGACCAGACGAGACCTACCAGCGTTCCCCTTGTACCGATGACGAGCACACCCGTACTATGTGCTTTCCTGAATCCTCGAGGAATGCCAACGGGAGCTGGTGCGTTATCCAGCAATACCCAAGTCTTGCGGTTCGTGTGCATAGTCATTGGGAAGGACTTTTCCTAGAACAGCGTTGGGGGAGACAGTTCCCTACATAGTCGGACTACGTCGTCCCTGCGTAAAAGTGTGAGTGAGGTTATGCGAATGAGGGCAGCGAAAGACACGCACGGTCACTGGCAATGCAGCAGAAACCGGACACGGTCGATGAGCTTGTCAAGCTTTTCGGCAAGGGCGAACGTCCGCGAGTGTAGGTGTCGTTTGTTGTCTGCCATCCATCCGCCGCGCGGGAGACAGCTCCATAGAGCCCATCCAGTATGCGGTAGTCGGTGTCGGTCGTCGTCAGAGCGACATAGGCATCGAGTCGTGACGGCAAACGGAAACTCGTTAGGTGAGGAGGAACGCAGGACCCTTAATGCGTTGCAGCCGAAGTCATGGAAGGTACGGAGAACCCGCAGGTCGCGCGGGGAGTCGTCGGGGACAATTTGAATGAGCTGCACTGGGACACGAATGAGGGAGGATATCACGTCGAGGTGGGAGAACGCACTGCCTCCTTTGGGACTGCCGGAGAATCCAAACCCCCAGCGTCGCTGATAGTCGTTACAGTTCGACTCTCGAAAGTGGCAGCAAGCGTCAATCGAGGTTTCTGCAGTAGGACGCAAAGACTACGCGGATAAGCCATGAGAATATGGGGAGTACGAGGACGACACATGCAGTGGGAGACCAGCTCTTGCAAGATCCCGTCGGCGAGTTGGCAGTTGGAGTGACATACGTCGTTTTGACGTGCGCCTGGGCGGGCGGCTCGTGGTCGAAGGTCGTTCCCGTGGTCGAAAGTCGTTCCTGCACAGGCAACGACGTCGTGCTTAGTCGAGTGCGTACCGTCGTACTGCCTCGGCAACGATATGGGTGCAGTGCTGGATGTGTCTGCCCCGGGCCCGTCCTCGAATCCCGATGCGGGATATTCTCCTCCGCGGGTGACCTGGATGCATTCGTCGTGCGCGGATATGGCTGCCGAGCGTCCGGGATCGTATTGTCGTGCGGGAGCAAGCTTGGTTAAGCATGGAGGGCGAGGAGTTGGAGATGAGTGGAGATGAAGTATCGGAGAGAGTCATTCGCTGGGTGGGTCTGTGGCGGCGCGACATGCTCGGGTTGGGTTGCTGTTGCCACGGAAGATGAGCGAGTCGTCGAGGAGCGAGGTGAGGCCCACGTACCGTACAGACTGAGTCTCCAAGCGCTCCTCGCACTCTTGCCGCCGTCATCCATCAACGAGGTATATTGTCGTCGCTGAGACCCAATCTATGGTCTTGAAGCCTCCACTTCTATAGATCTAAGCACTAAGACTCCAGGAAGGTCAGAATCTGCTCGGTGAAGCTCCCACTGCACGCACCACAAACCTCCCGTCAACCCAGTCGCTGCGGGACATCGATTCCGTGCTACGTGCGGCACCGGAAGAGAGTCGTTAGGTCGCGGGAGACCTAGGTGGCCATGGTGGTGCACCGTGAGGGAGAGTAGGCGACATCGTGGTCGGGAGCAAGCGCGATGGTGACGACCGTGACACGCCTTCTCACGACTTCCACTCTTCACTGGCGACTGTCCTGCTTCTGTACGCTCTCGCTTCTATTCAAGGCCATCCAAATCCCGCGACTTTCTCAGTGGCCATTCTTCGGCATTCATGACTCTACCTTGTGAACGCCGAAAACATTCAAAAGCGAACCTCCTCTGAGTCCTCTCTTTTAAGTCTTTACTGGCGACTCTGCCTAGTTCTGTACGGTGCTGTTATACGTCTTCCTTTTGGCCCCGGTCATCTACCTCCTGAGGAGACCATCTCGGTCGCTCTTATTCGACATTTATCCGGCGAAAAAGGAGTCAAAGCAAGCTGCAGCAGCGTCGTATTCCGAGCCCAGAGTTGTTCGGTTGGCACCATTATGTAGTACTGTACTGGAGTTCCATCTGCGCCACCACGACTCCGATGTTCAGCCTCACGTTGTCAATCCTCACGTTTCGCCGTCGGATCATCATCCCTCTGAGTCAATCTTCACCTTCGCTTCCCTGCAAGTTCAACAAAGTTGGAGCACTCCCAGTGCTGTATGCCCTAGGCGAAATTTCTCGAGCTCCATCTACGCGGACAAGACTCAGGGTCGGATTCAACCTAGCCTGTGGCAACACACGCAAAACAAACGCCCAAGACGGCGCTCAAATTCAGCCAGAGCCGATAAATGAACGACGCATATTATGAACTTGTGGCGAACGGAAGCTTCACGAATACAAGGCAGGGCTGCGCTCTGCTCTGCCCCTAGAATTTGAAGCCAGAAATCTCAAGAGTACATTAACTCAGCCATGCATGGTTCAACTGAAGTGAGTCCCCATTGCTACCCCCGAGGCTGCGCTCTCCACAGAGAATCTGCGATAGAACAGGTTCATGAAATTGGTGTATTTCAAGTTATGCCAAAAATTGTTCGACATGAATCTACGATATGTACTCGAACAACAGCTGTGAGGCATTGGACCATATCCCGGCAGCCTCGTGTGGTCGTGCTGGAAAGCGGTGTGAGCGATGAGCGCAGATAGGCCCGGGGAAGCGAAGGGAGCAAGAGGCAAATTTGACGTGTGAAGAAAAAGCTCAACTCGACAGTTGACAGATTGGCGCGCACGGCGCACTCGGCGTAGCTCGGTCAAGGCTCACCTCGAGGCTTGAAGCTGTGTGAATTAGACTGTATTAGGGCAAAAGCCAAATAATGCACAAACATGATCGCGTCGTCTGCTTCTAGTACGGAGTAGGTGTATCTAAACATTCCTTTACGACTGACTGCTCCATGGCAGACAGTGGGCACTGGGAACTCCGTGTCGACATGTCTTTTCAAGAACCCCAACCACATCCTTCAGTCACTGTTACCAGACTTGCACAAACTGGCTTTGCCTTGCTCGACTCAAGCTATTTTAACTTTCACCGAACTTGGTCTTTTTGTCTTCTCTTCCTCTTCCGTGCTGGAGCTGCGAACCAGCTGTCGTCTCCTGCGAACCACTGAGTTGTCGTTCATTTACGCCTCCCCCAATGTCAATGTGCGCTTCTCTATTCCTCGCTGTCTTAATCCCGCTCCAGACCGTTACAGCTCTTCTTATGTCAAGGCGACTTCGCCTCGGACAGCCTGTAGTCAAGTGCTTGAACATTGACGGACTCCAGCATTCCTCGCTTCCTTCCTTCCTTCTCTCCACACCGCCCACGCGCAAAACAGTAAGATCAATCACATTCGAAACACTCGAACCCAAGAAGCACTAGAATTACATTGGTTTCTGTCATCTGACGGCTCTCTTCACTTCATTTCATCTCATCTTTCCCCCGATTCCCCCTTCAATTGCATCCATCGGGACGGTTCAACAGACACTGCATAACACAAACAAGGGGTGCCATCGCTGACGCTCCGGCACAGGGACAGATCAAGAATACAGCTACACTAAAATTTCAGGATAGGTTACATTCAGTGTAGTAGTTTGGCCGGATGGCAAGCAAACTTGTGCATGAGAACGATGGCGGATTCATGAGAGAGCTGTCTACAACTGTCCATGCTAGTTTATGGTTACACATGCGCCATTAATCGGGAGTTCCTGATTATGTCATCAATAGAGCCTCCGGCGATGACGACATTCTTAAGTACTCACTATTGAAATTCCGCCGCCGCTAATGCTCAAGTTGTTCCTTATGCACTGAGAGCAGAGCCTGAGTATCAGCAGTGGCTCCTCCCTGAGCTCATTGCCATTGCCAACCCATCTCGCAGGGTGAAGAGCTCGGCGGGTCGACGTCCTTCAAGCTCGTGAACTCGCGGTGAAAAGGCGGTGAATACTATTTTACACCTGGGGTCAGCTTCCTAGTCTAAATGAACGACGCAAAATGAACCTATATAGGACGACGCAAGGACACTGGTTTACAATTTGTATCGTACAGAAGATCACAAGTGCCATTTTCCCATCAAAATCTTGCCCAATTAGGCTAAATTCCATCAAAATTTTCGGCCGGCATAACGCCGGCTGTCCATATATAGTAATTTATCACAAATGAACTTGTGACACGGTAAGTTCATTGCGTAATGCGTAAGACCCCCTGAACTTAAGGTCATAATACTACAGTAGTCAACGGCGGTAACATATGGTTGCAGTACAATCAGAACGGCGGGTCAAGAGGAGGCATCTGCAATAGCAGGTGAGTGGGAGTACAGTGAGCACAGGAGAACACCCACTTCGTTGTCATCTTTGTTAATCACTGGCTGACGGGAATGAATAGTGTGAAGTCGACGGGTTGTGACGGAAAGTATGGTCAAGTCCAAATTCAAGTGAAAGAGTGAAACGTAGATGCTGGCGAATGGAACAGTGTCAGTAAATTGTGCATTAACACCGTCCTCGTTATCACGAAGCACAACATCCAAGGAAAAGCAAGAATGGGGAACGCAAGCGAAGAGCAACGCTGAAAAGCATGAAGAAAAGGTCAACGACATAGGCTATCGTGACATATGCGGACTACCCATGGTCGGCATGATGCAAACTGCTATTTGGAGTTCCGATGCACGGTGAAGAAAACTAAGCGCTAACAGGACAGCGTTGGATGCGGTTGAACGTCGGAAGTTGGACGCTGCATTGCAGCAGCTGAAGGTTAGCGAATTGTCAGCCTCAATGCACCGCACGTACCTAATAGATGAAAGTACAGCGTATCAAGAGCTCCGACGCGAAAGAAATTATGGTTTATGGTGTGGGAGGGAGCATACGCGATGAGGAGGGACCGCGTCACGCGTTGTTACTCGTAGACAATTGCTGTGAAGGGTGTCAGTGCTCGCAGAGAGTGTAAGCATCGGACACACCTTTGGTACTGATCGTTGTGCCAGAGCTCGGACACCTGCCTCCGCCGTAGTTGAGCAACCGGGAGTGGTGTTTCTACCTGCTCAAGCATAAGTCAGACGCGTGTAGCAAAAGGATAATGACACACCTTGGTGTGTCGCATGCTGTTGAGGACAAAAAAAAATGGGACAGAGGGTGAGGGGAAAATACGACGGGGCGGTGTTTGTGGATGCGTTGAGCACGCGACCTCACGACAGCTTGAAGCTTGAGATATAGAATTGAATGAATACAGAAAGTAAGCTCTAAACCACTCGGATGAGCTGTGTGGTAACGCAGAGGAGCAACCCAACACACCTATGTAGCGCTGGGCGTCGTCGCACTCGACATCTAACTTGAACCCCGTCCCTCTCCGCCATGGTCCTCGGGTGTCCGTTCTGCGCTCTTGTTCGACGTTCTTGCACGGAAACAGTGGCTGGTTACTCGAGCTTGAGAAGGGGTTGCTGAGCACGTCGGAAAGAGAGCTCTTGAGAGCTTGATGGGTGGGGTTGGGCTTGCTAGCACTTGCGTGGAGTTGAAGCAAGAGGAGCGTCGGGAATGGCGTGAGAAGGAGGATGAGGGCGAGAAGAAAGAGGGCAAGACAACAAAGGTGGAGTGAGGGCGGCGGAGAGCATGCCTAAATGGATAGATTTGACGTAGTGGGAAGAAGTAAGGACTGAAATGGATAGATTTGACCTGCTTGAGAGCGGATCTTTCTATACAGAACGAAAAGTCTGATAAGGTGTGATGCGAGCCATAATATAATAAGTAAAGGAGTATATATATATCGTTCAGGAGGACATTGCCTGCCAATCCCGATCCGAACTGCATATTTCAGCACTCGCCAAAGGTCTTGACCGCCACACCAACCAAAAGGCCTTTCAAAGACCCCATGAACTTAAGGCAGAAGTGTATGCACTTGCAGAACGGTGGGGCTGAAAGTAATGCTATATGGTACATGGTAGGTCTATCCTTAGTCAAAATGGAGGTCCAATTCTGCACTTGTCTTGAAGTGAGTCCATGCATGATGCAGCAAAAAGACAGAGAGCGGAATCTCACCAACAGCGACATACATACGGCTCCATAGACCAACCAAATGGCTCTGGAATGCTTGCTTTAGTGAAATCTAAATACATTTGGATTAAGGCTGTCACTAGTCTATTTGAGTACTTACTGAAGAGCAGCCTTGGAGCTTCACGCACAGTTGGAGCAAGATATGATGTGGTTGGGTTTGTTTGATGAGTTGGAAACACAGCCCTGAGCTTATTGACCTCGCGAACCGACAGATGTACTCCATGGAGGTAAGGGGTGAAGAGGATCTCTGGTGGGGTGTACAGATCCATTTCCTCTAGACAAAGTGGCTGAAGGCCAGCAGCATCTCGAGACCAGTAGTATGAGTTTCGGAGGGAAGGGATAGTGAAACAATGTGTTGCAGCATCATACATAGGTGCCATGGTTAGAAGGCACAGAAACAGGGTGTCTGTTGGAGCATTGGTCATGAATGTGCCAGCAAGTGTGAACTCGTCAGATCTATCCAAAATGTGGATATCCATATGTATGCTGGTGACAAAATCTAAAATATACTCAATGAGAGAAGCAAAGTGCAGATGCTACTTTACAGATATCATAGATATCGGCCCCTATTCTGACAGTTCAGTAAATTACCTCTGTGAATTAAGTGACATCTCACATAAAGAAACATCTTGGTTTGCCACAATCTCCATTATTGCCTCCGTAAAAAGCTTGGCTTGAGGGTCATGAACTTCTATCCTTTGATGTAAATGGTGAATGTTGCACTGATTTGATAATGATGGCTGCATTAAGCGGAGATCATCTATGGTCATTCTGTATCATTATTTAGTGTTGCGAAATGGCAAACAACCAGATACCTTGTCCATTCCTCTGAGGCTCTTTGTCCCATCCAATATCCCAGCCCCTGATTACTGGACCGATAAGACCAGTTGAATGTCTTTGGCTTGAGATTGTATGGAGTTGGAAAGTGCATGATTTCACAGACATTTTGAGTTGAGTCTATGCCCAGTAGTGTGGCAAATTGAAAAGAGATGTCTTCCATAGGATTCAGCAGATAAATAATCTTCTGAGCTCCCTCATAGAGCATGGCCACCACAGTCTCAAGTGAGAGAAATCCCGAGAGCTCCTGGACAGACATCCAGGGGGCTATTGGCCCCTCAAGCCCTGAGTAGTTGATGTGCTCCACTGGCCAGCTCTTCAACCATGTTAATGTCGCAAGCTCAGAAGATTCTAGACTGATTTTCAGCTTTCTGGTTGAGCGGCAATACCACTCTGAGTAGCTTCTGAAGTTGAAGTCATCCAGGCTCACCCCTGCCTCTTTCTGCAGGTATTGAGCAGAGTCCTATCGGAGACTTAGCCAACTATGAGATCTAGATGAATCCTTTACAGTGAATTGTTGAGCCTACAGAATGTTTCAAACAGGAAGACATAAACATCTTGAATTTACCATGAGGTGGTGCAACAACTTTTGTGATATACTTGATGTGCACATGCTCCAGGCAGTCAATAGAGGAATTAAATCTGGGTTGAAAGTTAGTCACCGCATGGGAACCAGGTTAGGAGATACCATCATGGTAGATGAGTGCATTCATAAAGCGAGAGTTTGTCACACCAAACAGCTTTGTAAAATCGGAAGAGCTTCAAATTATTCAGCGAATGGCATTCAGAAGAAGAGAAAGAAATAAACTTACAGGATGTTCTGCTGTTGAATGACATCATCCTTCCACTAGAGCCTAAATGAAGTGATATTCCGAAGTGGTACACTCACTCACCTTTCCAAAGTCCAGCCCTTTATACGCCACAACCGTAAATGGCTCTGCAGAGGGAAATATCTTGGCATGATAAATCATCTTCTCTCCGACCACAACAGCCTTGACATGTCCAGTGCGAGTGGTACGGCGCTCAACAATTGTGGCCTTGCCGACCATGTTTCCCAGATTTATGGCACCCCACTTGACACGATGGAATTCTAGTAATGTGTAAGACAAACAAATAGTAGGTGAATATCCGGTGCTCACGATCTTCATCCTTCTCCTCCTCACCGGTCCCCTCGGGCTCACGACTGTTCTGCTGGATCACCTGGTGGAATATGCCCCCAGTAATGGTGACGTTATGGACATCGTTGAAGAAGGCGGCTCGATCTGCCCCCTGGATGTGCTGGGATGGTGCCGATGCTTGCATGGGCCCAGTTCGGGCCAGCTGGACGCCAGGAGGACGGCGCTGGGATCGTTGTTGGCGGGGCATCGTGGAGGTGAGAGACAAGATGTGAAGCGTGGGCTGTGCGAGGCTGGAGGCTGTGAGTGATTGGCAGATAGACGCCTTACCTGCTTCTAACGTGGACAGCTTTGAATTCGGCGCGTCCCGGGCCGGCGATATTTTCGGACGACAGCTACAATTGAAGAGAGGCAGGTAACTGGTTGGATGACGGTGACATCCGGCATCGGAAAATCCAGGAGATTATTTCCAAAGAGTAGCTGGTTGATGAGAGACTCGGACATTTTTCGTTGAGAATTACAATGGCGCCTTTCGACTTGAAATGTACTGGCCACTGTGGGCAAGGTGACGGAAGAAGGATTAGATTTCACCCCTGCGTATCGTAACAGTTGACAATAATCGGTCCGAGTCGTCCGATACATACGAACATGCATCGAACGTTGAGCGTGTTCCTTCGGCAAATGTGCCAGTGGATCGACAGTTCTCAGGCTATCTTACCACGGAAACAAGAACGAGCTCGAGGAGCGCACCGCGATGTCCTGCCAGATCCTGAGATCCATTCCATAAGCAAGATCGAGCAGGAACTTGAAGGCAGGAGGTTCGACGTGGGGCTAGGATGCCGAGCGGAATGCAGTATTGAGGACACCCAGCAGTTTAAGAGATCCCTTCAAGTCCTGACTAGGTCGGTACTAGGAAGATTGCCAGACTGCGTCAGAAATCACACGTACTCACGATATCGATTGTAATTTGTAAAGGCAATCATGTCTGCGTTCAGTTTGAGCACATAGGTGAAATATATTCCACGGAGAACACTCACGCAGAGAACACAGAGGTTGGTTCGACGTCTTTGAGCTTGTGTCACAGCGGACACGCCAGTTTGGTTAAGGTTTCGATCGGACGACTCGATAGCAGGGTTGAGGGAAGGGAATGTGCGCACTAGCAGTCGGTTCGACTAGCAGCTTTAGGACCAGTCTGATTATAGGCGCGTACATTGGGAGGAAGTATCGAAAGACGCCGCTCGTCATCTTGCGTGTGCAGGCAGGCATGGATGCTTAGACCTGGGATCTTCTGGGCCATGCCCTCTTTCCGTGGCTAGTGTAGTCGGTGGCTGAGGGCGCGACTTGGAACGACGAAGAGCCAACTCCGAGTCTCCGCTTCCATTCGGGCTGAAAGCTACACCAGCGTCGCGCAAGCCCTGTCGACGCGATTCGCTCTATCAGGGTCCGAGTCCTCTGCGTTCCGGAGTAGCTATCGGTGCAAATCAAAATAGCCCAGCGACCCGGACTCGGACCAAGGTAGGAAGGCACGAGCTGCGGCACTTGTAACACAGGCCCGGGCCCGTCCCTCGCTGACAGCTTCTGTCAATATATCATGGCCAATTGGAGTACGTGGATATGGGCTACCAGGGTTCAGAAGAGAACCAGAGATCTAGAAAGACCAAATCGTACTGTGGATTTCCGGCCTGAGCTCCATGCCGCGGCCAGCCTCAATCAAACGGAAGGCGGCGAGCCGTATGTATACTGCGAGAGGAGGATTTATCAGAGACGATCACGAATAAGATTGGCCGCGGGCTCAGCTTACTCGAGCTCACACTCCCGTCCGAAGCTTTTGCGATTCAAGCCCGAAATATTCCACAGATTGACGAATTTGGGATAGCAAACTGGGTGGAGCAACTTCTCTTCTGCAGATCCAGCACATAGATAGGTCGTTCGGTATCGCCGTGGGTGAGGAGTGGGTGTGTTGACTACCGCTTCAACGACAATGGACCGTGACTCGGATTCCGAGTCGGGCGCGGTGCAGCAGCAGCGTATGAGCATCGACAATTAATCAATTCCCCTGTAAACAGCTTGAAGAACGCGAGCATCACTGGAAAGCCTTCGAAGGGTTCGCTGACGGTGCAGCTTACAGCGTAGCTCAAACAATGGGGTTCCTCCAATCCTTGAGGATCTTTCGGAGGACCTTGCGCGGCCGCTGTGCCAGTGGACTCCGGAACGAAGACGTTTCCAAGTGAAGAGATTAGCGACGAACGCGGGGGGAATGCGGGGACGTCGCTGGGTGTACTGAAAATAGTCGTAAGCCGCAGGAAGCTCGAGCAAGGATAAGGACACTCACCGCCGGCGGCGACACCACTGCCAGCTGGCTCGACGATTAAGCCGTTGATGCAGGATAGATAGGATCCGTGGATAAAGAGCATAAGTTGTATGCGGCTCTGGGTTGGTTCTTCCTCTCGCGAGATGCTGAACTAGGTGGAGGTGGGAAGAGAGAACGAGCCCCGAGCGGATCAATCAGCGAGCGGATCAATCATGTTGGTAAGCAACGGACACCTTTCACCGCAACGACGACGAACGAAACGACCCGTCTGCCCATCGCACTGGAGCCTCTCCGAGTCTGAGGTAGCCCTCTCCATTCGTCCATCCGAGTCTCCCATTGCCCGCCTCCCGATTTCAAGCGGCACTCATTCCTCGCATAACTCGGAGCACTCGCTGGCAATCGACGGTTGGATGGGTTGGGACCTGGCTCATCCGTGTCCGTCCAACGCCTCACCGGTTACTCGCTCCGAGCTCGTCGTCATTCGGTGCGTTTTCCGCCCAGAACCTTTCCATTGGGCAAAGCTCATTCTCTTTTCGCAGCGACCGACTCACCGACCCTCTGTCAACGCGGGTATCGAGAGGCACTCGGAGCGGTACGTCCACCTTGCGTCGCTCCTCGACGAAGTACTCATCGTCTGCAGCGACGCACTGCCAATGTCTTTATGTACCCGGCTGGTCACCCATTCGCACCTTGGCCTACACTTTCCCGCAGCAGCGGTTCTCTACATCGACATCGACATCGACACCCACCGCGGGGACGGCGTCGAGGAGGTGTTTTACACGACCGACCGCGCCAGCTTCCAAATTCGGCGAGTTCTTTTCCGGGGACGGGCACTCAGGAGGACTGTGCGGGAAAGGGCAAGGGCTACTCGCTAACATGTCCCGTTGGACGATGGGATTACGGACGACGAGTGTATTCCAGCTGGTGCGTCACACCTACTCCTCTTTTTCATTCTCTCACATTCACCAACCAGGTCATGGCGCGAGTAACCGACCCACCACCATCGTCCTCCAATGCGGCGCCGACTCGCTCTCAGGCGAGAACTTGAAACTCGGCGACTTCAATCTCTCGCTCTCGGGACACGCTGTCTGCGTACAGTTCATCCGCAAGTGCAACCTCCCGCTCGTCTTCCTCGGCGGCGGCGGTGTCTGCTATGTATACACCGTCAAGAATGGTGGACGTACGAGCCCCGGGCCGTATCTGCCCTCGGTCTGGACTCTGGAGAACGACATCCGCGAGGAAGCGATGGCGTGTTGGATCGGGTTCGGTGCGTTTTTCATCTCCATGTCGTCTGGAATGGCACCTTGCTGACCCGATGTATCGTGCAGGGAACGTGCGCGCTCCAGCTTTCGGAACGGTCCGGGCGCCCATTGAGCTTCACTTTCGCGGCGGAATGACGGGTCGGCAAGGGACGAGCTGGATGAGAAGTCGGCGCGTGAGTGGGTTCTCTCTTCCTCCCCTCCCTTTCTTCTCTCATTTCAATCCCCACCCGACTACCGCGTGTCCTTCTCCTTCCTCTCCTTCGATATTCCGAGTCCCTACTTCATCCTTTCCGCCGCCTTTCCGTTTCCTATTCACTCTTGCAATCGCCTCCATTGGGGACTCGTTACATCTTCCCTCTCCGTGGTCCACATACATATCCGTTTCCCCTGCGGCATCCTCCCGTACCAAGCTTTCTCCCACTTCTCGTCCGTCCTCTCGTTCGAAAGTCGCTCTCCCCGTCGCTCTCCTTGCCTGACTGTCGTCTACCTATTCGTTTTTCGTACCTCCTTCACTGTCCGCACCCCATACTCGCATACGTCGATATTCCCTTGCTATCTCTTCCTCCGCCTTTTGTGTCTTCTCGTCCATTCGTCGTTTGTTCGTCGTACCTACTCAACCCCTCACAGGGCATACACGACCTCCACAAAGCCGAGTGTAACGGGAACGGGTCGGCTGCGCCAAGGAGCAGGAGGAGGACCGCGGCTGCTCGTCCGACCAAGCTGGGTCAGGCGTCAACGGCAAACGACGAACGTGCATGCATACCTCGACGGCGGATCGTACCTTCTCCCTCCCAGCTCAAATCGCTCGCGAAGACGATTCTTCCAGGTCACAGTCCTCCGGCGCCGAGCAGCGATGGTTAGCGCCTGGAAACCGATCCCTGGTGCGGCTGCGGTGATGACTCGCGGTGTCGGGAGGGCGGGGCGGGGAGCAGTGCGGGAACGTGCTAGGGAACGCGAGCTGCCAGTGGACGGGGGGAGCTGGAGCTGGAAAACGGTAGCGCGTGCGCCACGACGGAGGGGTTGCGGGAACGTGGGCGCGGGAACTAGGGATGGCCGAGGAAGTGGGAAAGCTGCTACTGCGGCTCAGAGGCGGCGAGATGCCAGGCCGTCGGCGGCAACGCGACGGGGGATGTCGACGTCGACATTGACGAGGACCTGGATGGTGATCAGTGAGCCGACAGCGCGTTGAATACACCTCGGACGGATTGACTTTCTTTGGGGGGGGGGGGGCGGGGGGTTGTATTTGGTATTCGCCGGCATCGTGTTTTTGAATCGCTTTCGTCTCTTGTCACGATGTCACTAAGTACTTCTTGCTTTCCACTTTCATCAGCCTTCCTCTTCTTGCCCTATTCGATGTCGCTCACTGGCAAACAACACTCCATCCTCGCCTGTAGCTGACCGAGCGTACAACACGCAATCCATTGATCATCCGTCGTCGACTAAACGGCGCTTGTTTATACATCCATCCACTCCTTTTGCTCCCGCCCTCGTCTCGTCTCGGCCTGGCTCGAGCACCATCGTCCCCGACCACCTATAAAACGAGGAGGCGAGAAGCAAGGACTCGAACCAAACCCACAATGTCGACGCCCGACCCTTTTTACCCCGCTCAAGCTACGCAGCACCACCATCCCGAATCGCGTCGGTATGTGGGCTTGTATTCGTCGTGGTTTGGTGAAACGGAACTCACAGGAATGAGCGCGCTGACCCGCAACCGCGCCTCCAAGACTGTCCCAAACGACATTATGCGCGAGTACTACGTCCAGCGTGCTCAAGGCGGCGCCGGGCTCATCGTCACCGAGGGTGTCCTTATCACCCGCCAGGGGTACGTTCTCCCTTCTCCCGTCCTCAATCCCGTACTTACTTATGACTAGGACTGAATGGCAAGAAGCACCCGGCTCTGGGCCCAATCATACATCGATGGATGGAAGCAGATCGTCGACGCGGTGCATGCGACTGGGAGCAAGATCTACGCCCAGCTCTGGCATCTCGGTCGCGTCAGTCATCCCGACGCGCCCGAGCAGATCGCTGCGGGCGTCCCGGTCTACGGCCCATCCGCCATCTCTGCTCGGGGGGGGGGCAAGTTCCGCTTCATCGACGGAGAGCCTGGATATGTTACCGTGCGTACGCGTCTTTATTCCCCTCTCACTAGCGGCTGAATGATATCGTAGCCCACGGAACTGCCCGACCCAAAGACCATCATCGGCGGAGCAATCTCTGGCGGTCTACTGCCTCGCGTCGAACGAGCCCTTCCCGAGCGTAGCCGTTTACGACCCGAACGCTGCATCCTTGGATCTTCGTCGATGTAACTGGGGTATATATCCCGCTCTTTCGTGAATCGTGTCAATATCAGGCTACTTTACTTTCAAGAGCTTTGTAGTAGCAAGCGTAGACACGAGTACGGTGGGCAGTAGTACGGTAGACAGTAGTAGGATATGACATAGTCATGCATGAATGGGAAGGGAAGAATCCACCCAACCGCACTTTCAATTCGCCAGTGAAGCTGCACCGGCGGCACCAGTGGCGGTCACCAGCTGAGAGCATGCTGTAGCTGTTCGTCCGTCCGTCCGACCCTCGTTCTGCCACACACCCACTCTCTTTCCGCCTCCCAAACTTTCTATTCCACCTCCTTCCCACCCCGCATCCATCTCCGGCCGTCGCACAGGTAAACGCCGTCACCTATGCGGAGCTGCTCTGCTGCATGCTCAGGTCCTTCCGCCAATATGCGCACTCGCTTGCTGATCTCCCGCAGCCCGCCCTGCCAGACCTCCCCGTCCGATATCCTCTCAAGTTGCTCGCACACCCGCTCTGCCGGCGTCATCCCTCCATAGCCACGAGGTCGCGACGTAGGATGTACGAGGAGCATCACAACGAGTGCTCGTCCGCTTCCTTCCCCGGGCCCCGGGCCCAAGGCTACCCAAGCTCGACTTG
Source organism: Mycena amicta (assembly GCA_029282125.1). NCBI lineage: Eukaryota > Fungi > Basidiomycota > Agaricomycetes > Agaricales > Mycenaceae > Mycena > Mycena amicta. The sequence continues at coordinate 293,599 of JARIHP010000053.1, forward strand.
GACACGATCTTCCCCATCGGAGGTGTGGTGTCTCTGGGCGGGATGATGATCCACTCGACGCAGGTAACCGAAAGACGACGAGGGATGCTTCACGTTGTCGAGGGATGCTTCAAGTTGCGAGAGAGTCGAATTGGAATACGGAGGAGACGCACCATTGTGATGATACGATGCAGTTCTTGTAGAACGAGGGATGTACCTGGGGAGTGATCGTCAGCGAGGGAATATTACATAGAGCGAAGATCAGACGAGACATACCAGCGTTCCCCTGTACCGACGACGAGTACGCCCGTACGCGCTTTCCCGGATCCTCGGGTGCGTTATCCACCAATACCCGAGTCTCGTGCATAGTCTTTGTGAAAGACTTTTGCAAGAAGGGCGTCGGGGAGACAGTTCCCGGGATAGTCGGACTATGTCGTCCCTGCGTAAAATGAATGCAGCGAGAGACACAAACACACAGGCAAAGGCAGGACAGGGTCGATAAGCTTGTGGTCTCAAGCTCTGCGGAAAGCAGGACCGTCCGCGAGCGCAGGAGCCGTTCGTCGTCTGCCATCCATCCGCCGCACGGGAGACAGCTCCATCGAACCCCTCCAGTATGCGGTAGTCGGTGTCGGTCGTTAGGTGGGGAGGAACGTAGGACCCTTGATGCGTTACAGCCGAAGTCGCGGAAGGTACGGAGAACGTGTCGGGCGGGGAGTCGTCGGCGATGATGAGCTGACTGTGAGAGCCACGAATGAGAGAGGATATTGCGTCGAGGTGGGAGAACGCACTGTCATTCGCCCTCATTGCCTCTTTGGCACTGCCCGAGAATCCAAACCCACAGCGCCGCCGATACCGTCGTTCCAACTCGGCTCTCCAAAGCGGCAGCAAGCTGTAATCGAAGTTTCTGTCGTGGGACGCAAAGACTACACGGATAAGCCATCAGAATAAGAATGAGTACAAGAACGACGCACTCAGTGGGAGAATCCGAGACCAGCTCTTGCAAGATCCCGTCGGTGAGTCGCCAGTCGGAGTGGCATCAGTCGTTTTGACGTGCGCGAGGGCGGGCGGCTCTTGGAATCGGTGGTCGTCCTGCACAGGCGAAGACGCGGTGCTTAGTCGAGCACGGACCGTCGGACTGACTGCATATACCTCGCCAACGATATGGTGTGTCTGCCCGGGCCCGTCCTCGAATCCCGATGCAGGATATTCTCTTCCGCGGGTAACCAAGATGTATTCGCGTCGTCCGGATACGGTAGCATGAGATATGCCTGGCGAGCGTCCACCGTATTGTCGTGCGGGAGGAAGCTTGGCCAAGCACGGATGGCGAAGAGTTGGAGATGAGTGGAGATGAAGTATCGGCGAGAGTCATTCGCTGGGTGGGTCTGTGGCGGCGCGACATGCCCGGGTTGGGTTGCTGCAGCCCCAGAAGATGAGCGAATCGTCGAGGAACGAGGTGAGGCCCACGCACCGTACTGACTGACTGACTGCCCAGGCCCTCGTCGCACTCCTGCCGCCGTCATCCATGACCGTCCGACGAGGTGTACGCTGCAGCGAGGCCCAATCTATGGTCTTGAAGCCTCCACTCCTAAGCACCACAATCGAGTCTAGGACTCTGGGAAGGTCAGACTCTACACGTTTGAGCTCTCACTGCGCGCACCAAAACCCTCCGACTCCGCCGTCAACCCAGTCGCCGCGGCACATCAATTCCGTGCTACGTTCGGCGCCGGAAAGGGATTTGTTAGGTCGCGGGAGACCCAGGTGGCCATGGTGCACCGTGGGTGAGAGTACTTAGGCGACATTGTGGTCGGGAGCAAGCGCGATGGTGACGACCGTGACACGCCTTCTCACGACTTCCACTCTTCACTGGCGACTGTTCTGCTTCTGTACGCTCTCGCTTCTATTCAAGGCCTTCTAAATCCCGCGACTCTCTCGGTCGCCATTCTTCAGCATTCATGATCTACCTTGTGAAAATGCCGAAAACATTCAAAAGCGAACCTCCTCTGACTCGGAGTCCTCTCTCCACCGTGACTGGCGACTCTGCCTTGTTCTGTACGGTGTTGTTATACATCTTCCTTTTGGCCCCGGTCATCCACCTCCTGAGGAGACCATCTCGGTCGCTCTTATTCGACATTTATCCGGCGAAAAAGGAGTCAAAGCAAGCTGCAGCAGCATCGTATTCCGAGCCCAGAGTTGGCCGGTCGGCACCATTATGTAGTACTGTACTGGAGTTCCATCTGCGCCACCACGACTCCGATGTTCAGCCTCACGTTGTCAATCCTCACGTTCCGCCGTCGGATCATCATCCCTCTGAGTCAATCTTCACCTTCGCTTCCCCGCAAGTTCAAAAAAGTTGGAGCGCTCCCAGTGCTGTATGCTCTATATCCTCGAGCCATGTCTCATAAACGACTACTACCTCATAAGCCACTCCTATGTCTGCAGAGTCTGCACTCGCTGGAAGGAACCCATTCAATTCAGCATCGTTCTTTTTGCCCTTCTCGTCAAGTTCTTAGTCTGTGCTGTCGCTGCGACCCAGCTCTAGTCTCCTGCGAACCACTGGGTCGTCGTTCATTCACGCGATCTCCTCCAATCTGCGCTTCTACAACCTGCAAGATTCCTCACCGTCTCAATCTTGTTCCAGACCGTTACAGCTCCTCCTATATCAACGCGCCTTCGCCTGTAGTCAAGTGCTTGAACATCGACAGACACCAGCATTCCTGGCTTTGTTCCTTTCTTCCCACCACGCGCAAAACAGCAAGATCAATCACATCCGAAACACTTGAACCCAAGAAGAACTAGAATTACATTGGTTTCTGTCATCTGACTGCTCTCTTCACTTCTTCGCATCTAATCTTTCCCCCGATTCCCCCTTCAATTACACCATCGGGACGGTTCGACAGACACTGCGTAACACAAAAATCGTTGAGAAGGACATTGCGCACCAATCCCGATCCGAACTGCACATTCCAGCACTCGCCAAAGGTCTTGACCACCGCACCAACCAAAAGGTTCGAAGACCCCATGAACTTAAGGCGTAAGTGTGTGCAGAACAGTGGGGCCGAAAGTAATGCTATATGGTACAGGGTAGGTCTATCCTTAGTCAAAATGGAGGTCCAATTGTGCACTTGTCTTGAAGTGAGTCCATGGAGCAAAAAGACAGAGAGCAGCATCTCACCAGCAGCGACATACATAAGGCTCCATATACCAACTAAATGGCTCTGGAATGCTTGCTTTGGTGGAATCTGAATATATTTGGATTAAGGCAGTCACCAGTCTGTCTGAGCACTTACTGAAGAGCAGCCTTGGACTTTCATTTGGAGCAAGGTATGATGTGGTTGGATCTGTTACATGACTTGGAAATGCAGCTCTGAGGTTGTTGAGCTCGTCAACTGATAGACATATTCCATCAAGGCGAGGGGTGAAGATGATCTCTGGTGGTGTATACAGATCCATTTCCTCTAGACAAAGCGGCTGAAGGCCAGCAGAATCTCGGGACCAGTAGTATGAGTTTTGGAGGGAAGGGATTGTGAAACCATTTGTTGTGGCATCTGCTATGTTTGAAAGGAACAGGAAGATGTCGTCCGTTGGAGCATTGGTCATGAATGTGCCAGCAAGTGTGAACTCATCGGATGTATCCAAGATGTGGATATCCAAATATACACTGGTTGGAAAGTCTAGAATGTGTTTAATGACAGAAGGAAGGAGCAGGGAATACTTACATATATCTGCCCCTATTATAACATTTCAGTAAATTAGCTTCATAATTTGTAACATCTCACACAGAGAAACATCTTGGTTTGCCAGAGTCTGCATCATTGCCTGCTGGTAAAACTTGGCTCCATTGTGACGAAAGTTTATCCCTTTATACAAATGATGAAAGTTGCACTGATTAGATAATGATTGCTGCATTGAGCGGAGATCATCTATGGTCAATCTGTATCGTCATTTAGTACTGCAAAATGGCAAACAACCAGATACCTTGTCCATTCCTCCGAGACTCTTTGTCCCACCGCATATCCCAGTGGCTCATTACTGAACCGATAATACCAGTTGAATATGTCTGGCTCCAGATTGTATGAAGTTGGAAAGTGCATGATTTCACAGACATTCTGGTTGGAGTCTGTGCCCAGTAGTGTGGGAAATTGAAAAGAGATGTCTTCCATAGGATTCAGCAGAGAAATAGTAGTCCGAGCTCCATCATAGAGCATGGCCACTATGGTCTCAAATGAGAGTAATTCTGAGAGCTCTTGGAGAGACATCCAGGGGGTGATTGGCCTCTGAAGCTCTGAATGGCTGATGTGCTCCACGCGTGACCGGCTCTTCAACCAATCTGATGTTGCAAGCTCAGAAGCTCCTAGACTGATTTGGAGCCTTCCAGTTGAGCAGCAATACCACTCTGAGTAGCTTCTGAAGTTGTGTTCATTGAGGCTCACCCCGGCATCTTCCTGCAGGTATTGAGTAGAGGCCTGTCTGAAAATTAGTTCACTTGAAGGTACCGAGGAATCCTTTACAGTGAATTGTTGAGCCTACAGAATGTTTCAGACCGGAAGACATCAACTTCTTGAATTTACCATGAGGTGGTACAACAGCTTTTCTGATATACTTGTTGTGCACATGCTCCAGATGCTCCAGAGGGGAATTAAATCTGGGTTGAAAGTTAGTCACTGCTTGGGAGCCAGGTCAGGAGATACCATCATGGTAGATGACTGCATTCATAAAGCGAGAGTTTGTCACACCAAAGAGTTGGGGAATATATGGAGAGCTGCGAGTGTTCAGTAGTACATCAGACAAGCAAAAGAGGAGAACACTGACAAGATGCTCTGCTGTTCGATAGCATCCTGCTTGTACTAGAGCCAAAATGAAGCAAATTTCCGTGAGGTGGGCACTCACTCACCTTTCCAAAGTCCAGCCCTTTATATGCCACAACCGTAAATGGCTCTGCGGAGGGAAATATCTTGGCTTGATAAATTGTCTTCTCTCCAACCACAACAGCCTTGACACGTCCAGTGCGAGTGGTACGGCGCTCAACAATTGTGGCCTTGCTGACCATGTCTCCCAGATGTATGTCTCCCCATTTGATCCGCTGGAATTCTAGCTATGCGGTAGGAAGAAGGAATAGTAGGTGGATATCAGGGTACTCACGAGCCTCATCATCCTCACCAGTCACTTCATGACCACCCTGCTGGATGACCTGATTGAATATGCCTCCAGTAATGGTAACATTATTGACATCGTTGAAGAAGGCGGCTCGATCTGCACCCTGGATGTGCTGGGACAGTGCAGATGCTTGCCTGGACCCAGCTCTGGCTAGCTGGACTCCAGGAGGACGGTGTTGGGATTGCTGTTGGCGGGGCATCGTGAGGGAAGAGATGGTGGGGAGAGACAAGGTGCGAGGCGTGGGCTGTGCGAGGCTGTGAGCTGTGAGTGATGGGCAGATAGACGCCTTTGCCGCTTCTAGCGCGCAAAGCTTCTAATTCGGAGCCCCGGCCGGGCGATATTTTTTGGAAAGACTGCTTGGTGCTCCACCAGGCTGCTTGGTACGACACTGTAACGACAGTTACAATTCAGAGAGTGGCAGGTGAAATAGACGGATGACGGACGGTGAGTCCCTGGGCAGTCGGTGGACTGGAATGACTTTTCGCTGGTGGATGAGACGCATTCGTCAGCAAAGGATGTACAAGGTGACTTGAAGATGCTTATTCTACTGTATTATCCATGTCTCTCGAATCGCCAGATCCAGATGAAATCGGGCGCGCTAATCTGAGCCACATGTCTGATTGTAATCTAATCTCTCCCACACTCGCTCTTCGATGTCTCTCAATCTTGCCACAAATGACTCCGAACCCGCGCGCATGTCGTGCACAAACCACACAGAAATTTTCAACTCTGCATCCTTACTCCTTCTGCAGCAAGCAAGCCTCGAGCAATGTTGTCGCGCAGGAAGCGCTGTCCGTCAAATGCTTCTTTGGCAGATCGCTCCCATGAACCCCACTGCTTCCGCACGGAGCCCGGTGTCATATAACGAGCGAGCCGTTGAGCCCGCTTCCGCTGCCCTCACTCCACCCTCCTCCTGCGTACAAGGCTCTTCCCGTCTCAAGGTGCCTCAGTCCTAACATGTTCGAGTCATCCGCGCCGTATCGAGCAGCAGATTCGAGCTACTCGAGCAACACTCGACTTCCGATTGATCCTCGAGCCACCAAGCCTGCAAGTCAGCGAGAACACACGGACATGCGAGATCAAGCATGGAGAGGAGGACGCGGGACGGAGGCGGACCCCAAGCATTGACCGCTGAGGCTGGCCCACGGTGAGAAGTCCAGACTGAGGTTCGTACACTGTCATCATGCAAATCTTTTGAACGAAGAGACACAACTTGACCGACGAAAACGGTATGTTGTCAAGCACGCCGAACACGCGATTACAGGCGACGCATGGCAGCATGAGCTCAGCTGGCAGTGGGAGTGGGCTACAAGGTGCGTCGTTGTCGTCGCAGCGACTGCTCTTGCTGACCTTTCATTTTGCCTTTATCGTCGGGGTCTACTCTGGGTCGCTCATCCACATGCACGACTAATAGTACTCACGTTGAAAGGACACGTGCACACCGGGAGCAGACGTGCAACGAACGACGAAGGGATGCGGACTCGGAAATAGTTGTGGTGCGCTATTTCCTGACTGTACCTGGCCTAAGCCGTTGCTAATTTTTACAATCTTGCTTCAGTGTTATTAGGGGCACACCTTCATGACGAACGCACACACGATGCACACGCCAACAATGCGCGAATACCACCTCGGGGCAGCCGGGCTCGAACAGTTGCTGAGTTGCTTTGGGTCGACGATCATTGACTTTCCGTACTATGTTTTACTGTAAACCTTGCAATTCAAAAGACATGAGTGTGAATTTATAACCATCGAGTTCCTGTTCTTAGGGCGGAGCGGAGCGCAGCCCTCTCTTGTACGGAAGTATACAGATGTACTGGGCAGTGTGCGGAAAGTCACGGAAGAAAGGGACAAATTAATGACATACTGAAGAATGTTTGGCAGTACTTTCAGGCCCACTGTTCTGCACGCACACGACACCTGCATATCGATAGCTGTGGTAAAATAGAGTGGGGGAGAAAGCTATAGCGGCCCAAGCTGGACAAAAGTATTTTTCATACTTTTGTACCAAGAATTGGTGAGAATTGGCAAGAATGGCCAAGTCTTGCCAAGTCTCGGAGAATGGTCAAAATCTCGGCAAAAAGCTGTCGGCGCGTCGAGCTCTTGACTGCAAGAGCATTAACCGAGATCTCGGTTAGCATGAACAGCAGAAAAATTCAAGTTGGGCCTCCAATGCTGCTTGAATTAGTCCTAGATCCGGGAGGTTTTGGCTAAGTAAGTGATTTTATACCTGAAGAGGTTTGGATTCCACACAAATTCCTTGATGGATAGTGCTCACGTCGAGATCTCGGTGTCAATGGTCCCATCCAAGTCGAGATCTCGGTTGACTCTAGAACCCACTTACCGAGATCTCGACGTCCAATGGATGACGGTCAGTCGAGATCTCGGTGCGAAGACCCACTGTTTCCCCAGATCTTGACCCACACATCAACCCTTTTGTCCACCGTTCCATCACTACCGAGATCTTGAAGTCACGCAGCAGTCGAGATCTGGACAGAAAACTAGCTTGCTGCCGAGATCTTGGTGAGAAGTCCCAATACCATCGAGATCTGGGTCAATATGGTCCATTCTATATAGATCTCGACGTACAAGGTACTTTTGTCCAGTTTGGACCACTGTAGAAAGCAAGAATCGATTCCGTGTAACAAATACATCGTGCCTTTTATACCCTACTGGGAGGCTGTGTAAAGTGTTTCTAAGTAACGTCCCAAGGCGACCAGCCTAAGGTCTCGAGGTAACGCGTCCACGCGCCGCTGCGGTATCTAGCCACGCGTCTGGCATGTGTCCGCGGTGGGTTACATGCCCGCGGCTCTGCTGGGCTGCACGAAACTCCAACAATAGCATTTGGTACGACTCTCGGCTCAGCACGATGCGGTAACGGACATAAGAACTTGTGTGGACGTTGAATGTTTCGTTCGGCAAATGGGGATCAACAGTCCACAGGAAACAAAAACGAGCTCGAGCCTGACTCGCGCGATGTCCTGCCAGAACCAGGGAACCCAGGAGCCAGTGAGAAATGGAATGCCAGCCTGGGTATAAAAACAGACGTACAATATTTGTGAAAGCAAGCACATCTGCGCTCAGTATAGACATATTAGGAGAATCGAGTGCGCAGAGAACGCTCATAAATAGCGCTGGTTTGAAGTTCGTGAGGTTGTGTTCAAGTTAAGTATCTGGAAAGCGGTCAGCAAATTAGCAAATAGTCGAAGAAAGCATGAGTGAACCTTTAAGAGCAGCAGAACGATAATAATGCCGTCGATGGAGAGGATAAAGCAGCTGTATGCGGCTCTGGTTTCATTCTTCCAGACGGTGGTGGAAAGAGACAAGTAGCGGATCAATCATGATCACGTTTGTAAGCAACGGGCACCATCGACCGCCGCCACGACGACGAACGCAACGAAACGGCATCAATCTGCTAGCCAGTCGGCCTGCACCGGAGCCTCTCCGGTGGCACTGACCGCGCTTCCAATTGCAAGTGCCACTCATCCCTTGCAAACTCGGAGCGCTCGCTGGCAATCGAGCGACGGAGTCTTGGATTGGTCTCTGCGTGTGTCTTCATTCTCGTTCCGTTCTTCTTGCCTCTTTTCTCACTGTTCCTGCTGGGTAGTCTTTGCGACAACGATGAAGAACGTCGAGCCCGGGAGCGCGAGAATCCTACGCAGGCTGCAGCCTGCAGCGCGAAGCTAGATCGATGGTTTCGGGCCCTCACTGGTGGACAGTGGACACAACTGGTCCGTTCTCCTGCTGCGACACGATATTCTCAGCCTCATTCTGATTTGAGGATTGTACAGTCATCGCCGGCGTCTACGTCCTTGCTCAAATCACACGACCGGCCATTTTGTCGCCCGTGCCCAGTCCCATTTGTTCTGCGACCCGGTCCCCCGGAAACCTCCCGAGCCCTCGCACGGCATTAGCACGACAACCGCAGTGTCCATGCCATGTAGCCCCCGTCCACGCACGACGAGGACCGCTTTCGACTCATGTGTCGCTCTGTGCGCACGCTGACGATGACGACGACGACAGCGACCGCCGACGACGACGACGCGTGTCCTCTCGTCCCGGAGCCCTCTCTACCGTAGACCATCTCCACTCGTCTCATAAAAGCCAGAACGACGCTAGACTGGTGCGTCTCCCTCTCTCGCTGCGTTCTCTCACTCAAACGTATTCCTTTGTTTGCAGAGACAATCGAGTCCGACGTCCAAGGCGAACCGCTTCGATCACCGAGCAAGACGAGACTCGGCCGTTGCTGACTACAGTACGCTGGCATTCCTCGACGAGCAAGACTGCCGCCCATCCATGTATCAATCACCTCGTACATAGTCCGTTATCCCTTCTTCCGTGTGCCTCCTCCTCCTCTGATTAATCCGCATGCATATCCAGCTCTTCCTCCCGCGGTCCTCCATGAGCAACATCAGCCTTCCCGCGCCTTCATAGGCATTTTGGTGCGTCCTCCTATCACTTTGCGTGTAGGGCCTGGTTTGTATAGGGTGGTTTGTAAACCGGTTTATAAACAGGGTTTATAAACCTGTTTATAAACACCCCTCCTGAAAACTCCATGTTTTATTTGTTTTATATTCCGAGGTCACAGCGTGATCATTTGCCCTTTTGGGCGGTGTTTTGATCACAATGGCATACAATCAATATCTCAAAATGTCCGATTCCAGGTATGATTTAGAGGAAATGCAGTTGGTTGGCAATTTGGACCGATTTGGACCCGGTTAGGATCATGGCATGATGTGACTGATCGCGGTAACAAGTGTGCTGGGGCCCAGCAACAAGCAAGTGGGCCATAGAGTGTCGAATGGTACAGGAAACAGCTCCAAAATGTCCATTTGCATGCTTCTGAAACCCTCCAAGGCGGTTTCTAGTGGAGAAATTTTAGTCTCTCATACAGACTCTATATGTCGTGTGTCGAACAAGTAAGAACACTCTGTACAGAGTCTGTGAGCAAAGTGACACTTTTGATGGGCGACCCGAAAAGGAAGGATTAGTCACTGACCTAATTGGGAAGGACGCGCGTCCTGCCTCTGCCACTCACTCTCTGCTGCTGAAAACACTCCAGGAGCCTCCCCGAGCCTTCACAGACGCAAACGAAGACTTCAACGATCATTCTTGGATCAAAACTGCCTTCGGAGCAGACATAGCAAGCTTTTCACCACTGGGACGCAATATGGGGACTTTGAGCCCACGCTGGGGCCGGAAGAGGGCAGTAGAGGGTGCGGAAGGGGTCTGGGTGCGTCCTAGAATGCTCCTTCGTTGTTTCTTCGTTGCTAATGCTTCTGTCGAGTGGCTGATATGCTTACCCTCCAACACCACACCCGCCCTGCCCTTTCCCTCACCGGTATATCCTTCAGCAACACATCTCCCTGGCATTCCCAACTTCTACCCCCTGCAACTGCCCGTTCTCAAGGCTCTCCGCGACCGCCTGGGGCCCTTATTTGAGTCTGAGCCCTGACGGACCATTTTGCCCACTTTCGACCTATTCCCGTCCCCCCTTCGTCCAGAAACCCTCCATACGACACCATGGAGGTCCTCGCACGACTTTCCTAGCACTTTCGACGCCCCTCCGCTCCACTTCCTCGACCTGAAAGTGCCACTGAGCCGTCGTCCTTTCCATTTCTATTTTTTGAAGCTCTCCTCCATGGCGCCATTGCTCTCACAGCATGCTGAGATAGTACTGGGCAGGCCTGAGGGCTGTGGGCGATGTCAGAGTGAGTGAAGAGGCTCAGAAGCATGGACTGTCGGATGATAGTCAATATCATTCATTTGGACTCGTTTTTGCCGGGGATTTTGCTACTGGTGTATGCTAGGGTGATATATATGTCTCTTGAATGCATCTCCTAGCTTCAGAGAGTCTCCAGTAGAGCCAGCGAGTTGCGCGAGCTATGCTTTCCTAAACGGGACATTTCCTTTTTGGGTCACCACTCACAGCGGGCACTTTGCTATCAGACTAGAGAAATTTAGCTTTCGGGCATCTCGGGTGAGGCGGTTTATAAACCCAAAAACCGGTTTATGAACGCCCTCCCGCCCAAACTTTTTATAAAACCGGTTTGATAAACCAAAATATTTTACAAACCAGGCCCTATTTGCGTGAGCTTCCGCCCGCCGACGATCATTCACAGGACCCGGCGTTCCTCGGCCATACTCTTCCTCGGATCCTTCTCCGCTGAGAACGTCCCCATCTGCAATCCACTGCGTTCAGACCGGATGTTGCTGCCGCAGGCCAACCCTCCTTTGCGACGGCATCCGCAGCCGGCCAAGATATCCCAATTTCGCCTCGTCCGAAGTCCTCTCAGACTGTTTTACAGGTAACTCCGAGTCGCCCACATCTGCTGCTTTCTGTGCCGCCTCCCAGTCTTCCGCCTCATCTAGACCATCCTCCTCATTCCCTGAAGCACGGCCCATTACCCATACGGCAGTCGTCACCAAATCGACCCACGCATGGGCTCATGGCCAGTGGCTCGGACCGAAGGCGCTGGGCGGAAAGGTCGCTGCTGCAAGAGGGGAATCGCAAGGTCTAGGACGACAACGCCGTCCCTGGGTGCTGTGCATTCGCGTGTAACTACGCACCGACACAAACGCTGATGACGACCCGGGCGCCGTTTGGGGAACCCACTGCCACTGGCGCACTCGCGTCGTTCGCCATGCCCTTTCGATCATCCCGCTCTCATACCCAAGTCAGCGCGCGAGCGGCCGCATCAGCGGACGATGTGATGTCTCTGGCCTTCTCCGTCCGCCTGAGCCTCCCGGAGGACGGACGTCACGGACGACATGTGGCACTCGTCATCAGGGAAAACCCTCCAAAGAAATCTGAGAAGATTAGCGGGGATTCTTCCTGACGGGTCCAAATTACCCCGAATTATCTGGATTACCTTTTTACCCTCAATTAGATCACCCCCCAAATAATTGGACCAAAATTACCTCGGATTACTTTGGATTAGTGCGCATTGGCGGCGGGTTAGCTGGTGGTTAGGGTATCATAGCAGCGTCTAGACTTGCATTATTTCCTCAGATCCAGCTCTTTACACGAAAGCGAAGTTTATTCACAGTAAAGGAAGGATAGTAGTTTAGAAAAAAAGGTAATAAAGAGCAGCGGCGTTATTAGGGTGCACATGTAGCGCGACATATTATCAGTGGATATACGGGTATGATGCATCCCAGTCAGCGAGAACTGTGCATACTAGTACTTGTATAGCGGGCATTCAAGCAGCGTCGACGGAGCCTGAGCCACTAGCGGCGGCGGCAGAGCTAGTGGCAGCGGTTGGGCGCTGCGGCGAATCGGCAACGTCGAAATAGTCGTTTACGTCGATGTCCCGGCTTTCCTCGCTATGCCAATATCAGTATGGGAAGAGCGGGGAGAATGAAGACACACTTGACGGGATTGATCACTGCGTCGTACAGATCGCTCATGTTCTGAGCCGTCCGCTGCGGAGCCTTGGCTCGCAGATCGACCAACGCGCGCATATGGCGGCGATATGTCTCCGCATAGGTATTGCCGGCGAACCCGATAGTGACGCGAGTACCGGTCTGGTGTTCGTCGAAGATGCACTTGATCTGGCGATCCGTCAGAAGCAGTCATAGCCGAGAAACAAGGGCATACCGCAGTAGCGGCGAGAGCAACGATGCTATCAGGCATCTCCTTCCGGTCCGGGAAACGCGGGTCCTTGGACTTGAAACCTTCGTCGTCGGCGTAAAGCACAGCGAAGTTCTTCGGACCGGGCATGAAAAATTGGGCGCGGATGGCCGCTGCAATCGCCTGGTGTGTGTAGGGACGCTTAATGTCAAATACACCCTGCAATAAAGTCAGACTCGTGAAGCATCCTGATACAATCCTTACCGGTGATGACTCGGGAGAGAGGTCGCGGTCCTTCGCCAAAAGAACCGCAAGACGCACAATCATGGGTGATGCCGCCAGGGCGGCGAAGTCGTAGCCGCCGGTAACAGGTGGCGTGAAGCACAGTCTTGACGTCGCCGCGGTCGTTGGAAAGACGGTCCAGCATCTGTACGATGTGTCATCATGAGATACCAAACAAATTGAAAACACGTACGATCTCGGTAATGACGCGAGGACACTCCTTCGCATCCTGGCAGCGTTTGCGGATATGCTGCCACTCCGGCTTGCCCTTGGTGACGACGAGAACAACCTCGAGCGCAAGGGCAGCGCGTGAAGATTCGACGGGCCATGCATTCTTGAAGAATATCATGTGGGTGAGATACTCAATGCCGTTGTGCGTAACAGCCTTCCACTGCGGAGTCAAGGCCTTGATGGAGACGATGTTCGGCACACGCGCACTCTCGTGGTAGGTGTACTCGGGTTTGGGTCCGGTGGATGATGCCCCAGCATAGCGAGGAGCCGATGTCGCTTTGCCAAGGCGAGGGACCTGTAGTCGGAGTTAGCCAATGGACTTGAAGGGTAACACGTTTACCTCTTTGTCCGCGTTCTGCTGGCGTACAGACTGTTCTGATGTTAGGCCGTGTCTAAATCGTCGGACGTGGGAGATCTTACCTTGACGGGTACGCGAGTCCGAGAGCTCGAGGCGGAGGATCGGACGACTGTGGGCGGAGCTGAGGAAAGGTCCAGGTAAGGGACCTGCATCGGTAGTAGTCAGTGAGCGCAGAACACATGGTGAATACGACATACCGAACGGCGACCTCGAACGCGAGGTGCGTCTTCATCACTCAGGTCGGCAGTGCCGACATCCTGTCAAGGCCATTCAAACGGCGTGTCGTTGAGCAAGATGGATGCAAACCGGAGCAGCAGCGTCCGAGTCCGAGTCGCCTTTATTATCGGCGCTATCGTACGTGGTGCTGGGAGCGGCAGCATGAGAACTGCGAGAAACACCGCTGGAGGATGATGCAATACGGCGGTGACGAGGTATTTTGACTGGCTGCAGACAGTGGTCAGAAGGACAGAACAAGCGGACATGGCAGTGACCCACGGAAGGCTCGTCGTCGTAGGCATAGTCGTCTGGGGTGGGAGCGCGAGGCGGAGCATCCTCCATCTAGCCCATGTCAGTAGCAAGACGGAAGGCGGGAAAGCGCGTGACGCACCTCAATGTCCGAGTCGTCATCGATCTGTCTTGCCTTGCCGCGGAAGCGCTCGAATGGAATGAGGAAACACCATCGAAAACGGAAGCGGAAGACGTACCTTTGACGGAGGCTCGTCCTGGCTCTCTTCGTCTTGCGAGGGCTCCTCGTCCTCCTCTTGCTCTCCATCCTCCTTCTCTGACGAGGAAGGCTCGTCGTCATCGTCCCATGGACCGTCGGGAACGAGTCGGGTGGAGGACTTGACGGCTACGGCCTTCGACGATGCAGTGGCTTTTCCTGCGGCCTTCAGGCTGGGCTCTGCAGTATGCTTCGTGAAATGCGACAGGGATAGACGAAGCAACTCACTTTTTGGCTTGGACACGGTAAAGACATCGTCCAGGTTGGGGGGTGCATGAGCTACGAAAGCAAGTCGTTATGATGTGACCGAGAATGATCTTGTCGCACACCTTGAAGCTTCTTGACTTGACCTTTCTTGACTGGGGGTGGCTCATCGTATTCATCGTCATATTCTGCAAGTCTTTATCAAAACGAAGCTGTAGCGTTCAAATGTGCGACTCACCGACGTCCTTGGCCTTCCGAGTCGATTTTGCAATCTTTGGCGGCTTGGTGTGTTTTGGGCCCGTTGTCGAGGCCGCACGCTTGCGCGACACGGCGGCGGCCTCTGCGTGCTCCTCTGTGAATGATAAACAGCAAGCTGGTCTAGCATTCAGGAACCTACCGGCCTCTTTGAGAGCGCTGCTTTTGTTGCGGACGCGGGGACCAGCTAGAAGGCACCAGCATCAAGGTCGTATGGATCCGGAGTGAGTGCAAACTTACCACCCTGTGCAACGAGGCGTTGCTCTTCAAGCTGCTGGGCCTGTTTTCGCTTTTTTCTGTCTCGACGACGCTTTTCTTCATCAGCTTCATTGCGGCGAGACGTGGTCGACATGGGAGGGTGGGTATGGGAGGTGGGTATGGGTGAGAATGGGAAGGAGGGTAAAGAGCGAGACGGGACGAGAAGGATTGTGGGTGAGGGTTGGGTGAAGGAGTGAAAGAAGTGGCGGAGTGAAAATTGGGTGCGCGGCATCATTTCGCTAAAGTCCCCAAAATTCAGGCTCCATCACAGACCGGCGCCCACTCACATCCGTATAGCCGCGAAGCGAAGCCGAATCGTCAGCACTGTTACGCCTGCCCACGGTCTTATTCGCGACTGCTCTCCCGTGCAATTTGAATGGCCTCCGTCCAAGTTCGGTGCAAAGGCTGCTTGAAGCTATTCTCTCTCAGTGGTCATACAAGCCATCTCAGCAAAACAACCAAGCCTCGCTGTCACCAGATATATCTCGACGGTCTCGCGGCTGCCGAGACCGCTGCCCACGCCGCAAACGCGGAGCGCGATACTGCTATGGCGTCGGATGACGAGATGCGGTCCCAGTTTGGCGACGAGGATGACGCTGTCGGTCCCGCTAGACAATCCGATTTCATAGGCGATTACTTCGGCGACGATTACACTCCCGAGGATTTTCCCTGGGACGATACGGAGCACGACAACAACGGGGATGACGACGAGGATGACCTCGATGAGGATGAGGATGTGAATGCAGCTGGGCAAGCAGAGATGGAGCATTCCTACGAGCCGCCGCGGGCTCCAGCGGATGATACCGAGATCATCGAAGACGAATACCCGGAGACAGCGACAATTCCAGCGGAGCGCAAGGCAATGGAGGACTGCTTTCATCGAAAGCCTGTCGTCGTTCGCTATCCCAGCGCTGTCGCAGGACAGCCTGTCCGACAGGGACGCGTCCGCACGAGCGAGGAGGCATATCGCGCAAGCCTTGGCGGCTTGGCTTCCGAGTTCTTCGGTCCGTTCAACTCAAAGATGGATTGGGACATCGCGTATTGGGCCAAGATGCGCGGCTCTGGCTCGACGGCATTTACGGATCTGCTCAAGATTGAAGGTGTACGTCCGTCATCTTATCGAGACGGAATCATGCTCATGCTGATTATAGGTGGCAGAAAAGCTCGGACTGTCCTACGGCACCAGCGATCAGCTCAACGCGATCATCGACAAGCACCTTCCCGGCCGTCCATCTTTCTCGCGCCAGGAGATTGTAGTCGACGGCGTCGGCTTTGATCTGTTCCATCGCGACATCATTGCTTGCGCGCGCGCGCTGTATGGCGATTCGGCATTCGCACCGCACCTCTTTGTACTCCCCGAGCGCCACTATATCGACCAGGATTGCACGATTCGTATGTATCACAACATGCATACTGGAAAGTGGTGGTGGGCGACTCAGGTTTGCATACTTCCACCGTATTTCTACCCAAACTAATTCAGCTGTAGGACGCTGTAGAGAAGGACCATCCCGGCGCGACGATCGTGCCTATCATCATCTCGTCCGACAAAACGCAGCTCACGCTATTCGGCAACAAAACCGCATATCCCGTTTACCTTACAATCGGAAATATCCCGAAAGAAATGCGACGCAAGCCCTCCCACCGAGCCTACATCCTTCTCGGCTACCTCCCCACAACGAAAATGGACCACATCACGAACAAATCCGCCCATCGCCGCATTCTTGCAAATATCTTCCATTTTGCGATGAAGCACATCCTCGCTCCGCTTGTTGATGCCGGGCGAAATGGACTCGAAATGGCCAGCGGTGACGGCGTTGTCCGACGATGCCATCCTATCTTCGCCACGTTTGTCGGCGACTATCCGGAGCAGGTCCTCGCCGCGTGTGTTCCCTACGGCGACTGCTTCACCTGCAAAGCCAAAAACAAGGATCTCGAGAACACCACATTCGGCCAGTTCGCTCTTCGGGAACTGGATGAGGCGCTGAGGGTGCTGGAGATGCTGGACGAGGGGCCGACAGAGTATAAAAAAGCGTGCAAAGAGATTGGGATGAAGAACGTTGTCCATCCATTCTGGGAAGATCTTCCTTACACAAACATCTTTCGCTCGATTACTCCCGACGTCCTCCACCAACTCTATCAAGGCGTTGTGAAGCACCTTATCGCGTGGATTATCGAGTGTTACGGCGAGGCGGAGATTGATGCTCGTTGTCGCCGTCTGCCCCCAAACCACAATATCCGCCTGTTCATGAAGGGGATCTCGCACCTCTCACGCGTTACTGGCCGCGAGCACGACCAAATTTCGCGCTTTCTCCTGGGAATCATTGTCGATATTCCTCTGCCCAATGGCCTGTCATCCGCGCGTCTCCTCTCCGCAGTTCGTGGAATGCTGGATTTTGTCTACCTCGCGCAATATCCCATGCATACGGACGAAACCCTCGGGCTCCTCGACGATTCCTTACACACCTTCCATGACAATAAGGACATATTCGTTGACCTTGGAATTCGCACCAACTTTAACTTACCGAAGCTGCACGGCGCGGGGCATTACCGCCCGTACATCGAGCTGTTCGGGACCACGGATAACACCAACACGGAGTACACCGAGCGCCTCCACATCGACTTGGCCAAGGACGCGTACCGCTCCACCAACTTCAAAGACGAGTTCCCGCAAATGACACTCTGGCTCGAGCGCAAGGAGAAAGTCGCCCGCCATGCCAAGTTTATCCAGTGGAAATTTGACGGCTGTCCCGCACCGGCACCCCTCACCAAACTCCATCCCGGCGTAGTCTACGAGCGAAACCTGCTGATGGCCAAACACCCGACGGTCAAAGCTGCTCGCATCCAGCATCTCGTCGACGCGTATGGAGCTCGATCGTTTCAGGAGGCCCTCTCGCAATTCGTCATCCGACACTCGTATCCCACCCTGTCCGTCGCCGAGATCAAATCGCGCGCCCAGTACCTCAGTCTCCCCTTCGCCACACTTCCCGTCTATCATCGCATTAAATTCACGACTCCAGACCCATACACCACCGCAGGAACCGTTTGACTCTATCGTTGATTCAGTCCATGCTCGGCCTGCGCGTTCAAGGTCATCTGGTGCTGTTCCTGGCCGCTTCGACACTGTCTTAGTTAACGACGGGACCGGGGAATTGACAGGGGTAAAAGGTGAGTTCTAATTTCTAACACACTCGAAACGGCGTTAACAACAACACAGGGTATCGTGTTGCTCAAGTTCGCGTTGTGTTTACCCTTCCTGCACGCGCCAGTGCCTCGATTTTCCCCGCAGGCATCACCCCACCTCGGTATCTCGCCTACGTAGAGTGGTTTTCACCATTCGCGAGCGCACCAGAGGCTTGGCATCATTTCTACAAGGTGAAACGGTCGACAAAGGAGGGAGAACGTGTTGCGGCGGTCATTCCAGTGTCCGCTATTCGCCGTAGCGTGCATCTGCCGCCGAAATTTGGGCGTATTGCTCCTGCAGAGTGGACATCGAGTAATGTTCTTGATCTCTGCTCGACTTTTTTTGTCAATTCCAAGTCCGATAGACATGTATTCACCACACTATTCTAATTACTTTGAAGTAGCTTGAATTAACCAAAGTTACTCCGGATTACTTTTTGGATCTGAGAATTACTCTGAATTACCCAGGGCTAGGACTCTCTACTTCGAATTATCTCTCTTTATTTTTAAGGCAAAGTAATCCAGAATAATTTAGGGTAAACCCCCTAGGGAGGTTTTTCCTGATGGTCGTCGATACCCGGCTGGCTGGCTGGGAATGATTCCCGCGGACCGCGACAGGGGAGCGGCTCGAGAGGCAGGCGATGGAGAAGATTGTGACGGGTTGGGTGCTGCGTGAAGCTCGGGGAGCATTGCATCGAGAACTCTGTTGTGCCATCTCGACGCGGCTGCCCACCATCCATCCCCGGACTCGGAGGACCGACCACGATGGCTAGAGGTGCAGCGGCCGGGCGCGCAAATGGGACGCAGGCGAAAGGGAAGGTCGCGAGGCCCTTGGAAGGGAAACCGCACGGACAACTCTTGCAATGAGCTCTTGCTGAGCCATTCGACCACAAGTATCGGATATCGCTTCTCTTTCGTGAATTGCGGACCGGCTGCTTTACTTGCAAGAGCTGCGCAGTAGATAAATACAAGCTTGGACTATAACACGAGTGCGATATACAGTAGTAGAATACAAAGTGGTTGTGCATGTAGACGGGAAGGGGGTGAATTCGAGCCAAACCGCCCTTCTATCCAATTGCCAGCGAAACTTACAGGCAGCCACACCTCTCCTTCGCCCTGGGATTCTACTTCCACCTCCTTCGCATCCGCATCGATATACCGCCGTCGCACAGACACCGTCACCGTTGATCGTGCTGGTCGTCTCAGCTCTGGAAGACCATGCTCAGGTCGTTCCGCCGATATGCGCACTCGCTGGACGATCTCTCGCAGCCCGCCAGACCTTCCCCTTCCCAAGCTGCTCGCACACCCGCTCTGCCAGCATCACCTCCCGATAGCTGGATTGCGACGCGGGACCATTGGGTGTACAAGGAGCATCACAACGAATGCTCGTCCGCTTCCTTCCCTGCGTCCCAGGCCCAACGCTACCCAAGCTCGACTTGAAGACCATCTTCCCCATCGGAGGTGTGGTGTCTCTGGGCGGGATAATCCACTCGACGCAGGTAACCGAAAGACGACGAGGGATGCGAGGAAGGCGTGGCCAGTATGCGAGCGAAAGAGTCGTCTCGTCGATGTACACCGCCCGGCCGTCGACAACATCAGGTCTGGACGCGGTGGATTTGGAAATTGGACGCTTTGTCCACGGAGCTGCGCATGCGGGGCAGATATCGGTCGTTACTGCTAGAAAGCTGGTCAGCAGGAGATGCATCGAATTGGAATACGGAGGAGACGCACCGTTGTGAATGCGAGGCAGTTCTTGGAGAACGAGAACGGCGGGGCGGGATGCACCTAGGGAGTGATCGTCAGCGAGGCAAGATTCATAGAGCGAAGACCAGACGAGACGTACCGACGACGAGTACCCCCGTATGCGCTTTCTTGGATCCTCGAGGAATGCCGACGTGAGCCGGTGCGTTATCCAGCAACACCCGAGTCTGGCGGTTCTTGTGCATAGTCTTTGTGAGGGACTTTTCTCAGAACGGCCTTGGGGAGACAGGTCCCGAGATAGTCGGACTCAGTCTTCCTGCTAAAAGTGAATAAGGTTAAGCAAGCGAATGAGCGCAAGAGACACGCACGGTCAAAGGCAGCGGAAACCGGACACGGTCGATGGTGATGAGCTTGTGGTCCCAAGCCTTGCGGCAAGGGCGAACGGCGCGTTCCGCGAGTGTAGGAGCCGTTTGTCGTCTGCCATCCATCCGCCGCACGGGAGACAGCTCCATCGACCCCAACCAGGATGCGGTAGTCGGCGTCGGTCGTCGTGAGAGGGTCGTAGGAATCGAGTCGTGACAGCAAACGGGAACTGGTTAGGTATGTCCCTTCATGCGTTCTGCAGCGGAAGGCGCGGAAGGTATGGAGGACGCGCAGGTCGGTCAAGGAGTCGTCGGCGACGATGCTGACTATACGGAGACTCTGAGAGACACGAATGAGGGAGGATATGGCGTCGAGGCGGGAGAACACACTGTCAACTCGACCCTCGAACGTGGCAGCAAGCGGCAATCGAGGTTTCTGTCGTGAGACGCAACGCCTACACGGATAAGCCATCAGAATAAGAATAAGTACAAGAACGACGCACGCAGTGGGAGAATCCGAACCCAGCTCTTGCAAGATCCCGTCGGTGAGTTGCCAGTCGGAAACATATGTCCTTTTGACGTGCGTGAAGGCGGGCGGCTCGTGGAATCGGTGGTCGTCCTGCACAGGCGAAGACATGGTGCTTAGTCGAGCACGGACCGTCAGACTGACTGCACATACCTCGCCCACGATATGGTGTCTGCCCCGGGCCCATCCTCGAGTCCCGATGGGGGAGATTCTCTTCCGCGGGTGACCAAGATGCATTCGTGCGCCGGCCATCCAAACACGGTAGCATGATTTGCGAGCGTCCGGGACCGTATTGTCGCGCGGGAGGAAGCACGCACGGATGGCGAGGAGTCGGAGACGAGTGGAGATGAAGTATCGGAGAGTCATTCGCTGGGTGGGTCCGTAGCGGCACGACAGGCTCGGGTCGGGTTGCTGTTGCCCCAGAAGATGAGTGAATCGTCGAGGAACGAGGTGAGCCGCACGCACCGTACAGACTGACCAACTGGCCGGGCCTTCCTCGCACTCCTGCCGCCGTCATCCATGACCGTCCGACGAGGCGTATTGTCGTCGCTGCCGAGACTCGGAGGCCCAATCTGAGGTCTTGAAGCTCCACTTCTAAGCACTAGGACTCCAGCAAGGTCAAAATCTGCTCGTTGAAGCTCCCACTGCACGCACCATAAGTAAACCCCCCGTCAACCCAGTCGCTGCGGGACATCGATTCCGTGCTACGTTCGGCGCCGGAAGGGATTCGTTGGGTCGCGGGAGACCCAGGTGGCCATGGTGCACTGTGGGTGAGAGTCGGCGACATCGCGGTCGGGAGCAACGACCGTGACCGTGACACGCTTGCTTGCGACTTCCACTCTTCACTGGCGACTGTCCTGCTTCTGTACGCTCTCGCTTCTATTCAAGGCCTTCCAAATCCCGCGACTGTCTTGGTCGCCATTCTTCAGCATTCATGATCTACCTTCTGAAAACGCCGAAAGCATTCAAAAGCGAATTCGCGAACCTCCTCTCGGTCTCTCTCTTCACTGGCGACTCTGCCTAGTTCTGTATGGTGTTGATATACATCTTTCTTTTGGCCCCGGTCATCCACCTCCTGAGGAGACCGTCTCGGTCGCTCTTATTCGACATTTATCCAGCGAAAAAAGCAGTCAAAGTGAGCTGCAGCAGCGTCGGATGCCGCGCCGAGAGTTGGCCGGTCTCCACCATTCTGTACTGGAGTTCCATCTGCGCGACCACGACTCCTATGTTCAGCTTCACGTTGTCAAACCTCATGTTCCGCCGTCGGATCCCTCCGAGTCGATCTTCACCTTCGCTTCCCTGCAAGTTCAACAAAGTTGGAGCGCTCCCAGTGCTGTATGCCCTATATCCTCGGCATGTCTCATAAACGACTACTACCTCAGAAGCCACACTCCTACCTCTGCACTCGCTGGAAGGAATCTGTTCGATTCAGCATCGGTCTTTTTGCCCCTCTCTTCAAGTTCTTATTCTGTGCGAACCAGCTGTAGTCTCCTGCGAACCACCGAGTCTTGATTCGTTTCCGCCGCCTGCAATGTGCGCTTCTCTAGCATATAAGATTCCTCATCGTCTTAATCCCGCCGGCGCTCCACACCGTTACATCTCTTCCAATACCAACGCCCCTTCGCCTGTAGTCAAGTACTTGAACATCGACGGGCACCGGCATTCCTCGCTTCCTTCCTTCCCTCCCTCCAAGCGCAAAACACTAAGATCAATCACATTCGAAACACTCGAACCCAAGAAGACTAGAATTACATTGGTTTCTGTCATCTGACTGCTCTCTTCACTTCTTCGCATCTAATCTTTCCCCCGATTCCCCCTTCAATTACACCATCGGGACGGTTCGACAGACACTGCGTAACACAAAAATCGTTGAGAAGGACGTTGCGCGCCAACCCGATCCGAACTGCATATTCCAGCACTCGCCAAAGGTCTTGACCGCCGCACCAACCAAAAGGTTCAAAGACCCTCCATGAACTTAGGCATAAGTGTGTGCACGTGCAGAACAGAAGTAATGCTATATGGTACGTCTATCCTTAGTCAAAATGGAGGTTCAACGCTGCACTTGTCTTGAAGTGAGTCCATGCAGCAAAAAGACAGAGAGCAGCATCTCACCAGCAGCGACATACATAAGGCTCTATAGACCAACCAAATGGCTCTGGAATCCTTGCTTTGGCGGAATCTAAATACATTTGGATTAAGGCTGTCACTAGTCCATCTGAGGCACTTACTGAAGAGCAGCCTTGGACTTTCCTGCACAATTGGAGCAAGGTATGATGTGGTTGGATCTGTTACATGACTTGGAAATGCAGCTCTGAGGTTGTTGAGCTCATCAACTGAGAGACATATTCCATGGAGGTGAGGGGTGAAGAGGATCTCGGGTGGGGTGTACAGATCCATTTCCTCTAGACAAAGCGGCTGAAGGCCAGCAGAATCTCTGGACCAGTAGTATGAGTTTCGGAGGGAAGGGATAGTGAAACAACATGTTGCAGCATCATACATAGGTGCCATGGTTGGAAGGCACAGGAACAGGTTGTCTGTTGGAGCATTGGTCATGAATGTGCCAGCAAGTGTGAACTCGTCTGATGTATCCAAGATGTGGATATCCATATGTATGCTGGTGACAAAATCTAAAATATACTCAATGAGAGAAGCAAGGTGCAGACGATACTTTACATATATCGGCCCCTATTCTGACATTTCAGTAAGTTACCTCCGTGAATTAAGTAACATCTCACATAAAGAAACATCTTGGTTTGCCACAATCTCCATTATTGTCTGGTGACAAAACTCGGCTTCAGTGTTATAAACGTCTATGCTTTGATATAAATGGTGACTGTTGCACTGATTTGATAATGATCGCTGCATTAAGCGGAGATCATCTATGGTCATTCTGTATCATTATTTAGTGCTGTGAAATGGCAAACACAACCAGATACCTTGTCCATTCCTCTGAGACTCTTTGTCCCACCGGATATCCCAGCGGCTGATTACTGGACCAATACAACCAGTCGAATATGTCTGGCTTGAGATTGTATGAAGTTGGAAAGTGCATGATTTCACAGACATTCTGGTTTGAGTCTATGCCCAGTAGTGTGGGAAATTGAAAAGAGATGTCTTCCATAGGATTCAGCAGGGAAATACTGGCCCGAGCTCCGTCATAGAGCATGGGGGTCACAGTCTCAAATGAGAGAAATCCGGAGAGCTCTTCGAGAGACATCCAGGGGGTGATTGGCCTCTGGAGCCTTGAATAGCTGATGTGCTCTGCAAGTGGCCGGTTCTTCAACCAATCTGTTGTTGCAAGCTCAGAGGCCCCTAGACTGATTTGCAGCCTTCCAGTTGAGCAGCAATACCACTCTGAGTAGCTTCTGAAGTTAAAGTTGTCCAGGCTCACCCCTGCCTCTTGCTGCAGGTATTGAGCAGAGTCCTATCAGAGACTTAGCCAACTATGAGATCAAGATGAATCCTTTACAGTGAATTCTTGAGCCTACACAATGTTTCAGACAGGAAGACATGAATGTCTTGAATTTACCATGAGAGGATATGACAACTTTCGTGATATACTTGATGTGCACATGCTCCAGACAATCCCCAGGGGAATTAAATCTGGGTTAAAAGTCAGCCACTGCATGGGAACCATTGCCTGGAAACCAGGTAAAGAGATACCATCATGGTAGATGACTGCATTCATGAAGCGAGAGTTTGTCACACCAAACAGCTTTGTAAAATTGGAAGGGCTGCAAATTATTCAGGGAATGGCATTCAGAAGAAGAGAAAGAAATAAACTTACAGGATGTTCTGCTGTTGAATCACATCATCCTTCCACTAGAGCCCAAATGAAGTGATATTCCGAAGTAGTCAACTCACTCACCTTTCCAAAGTCCAGCCCTTTATATGCCACAACCGTAAATGGCTCTGCGGAGGGAAATATCTTGGCATGATAAATCATCTTCTCTCCGACCACAATAGCCTTGACACGTCCAGTGCGAGTGGTACGGCGCTCAACAATTGTGGCCTTGCCGACCATGTTTCCCAGACGTATGGCACCCCACTTGACACGATGGAATTCTAGTGATGCGTAAGACACACAAATAGTAGGTGAATATCCGGTGCTCACGATCTTCATCCTTCTCCTCATCACCAATCACCTCGGGCTCACGACCGTTCTGCTGGATGACCTGATTGAATATGCCCCCAGTAATGGTGACATTATTGACATCGTTGAAGAAGGCGGCTCGATCTGCCCCCTGGATGTGCTGGGACGGTGCAGATGCTTGCATGGACCCAGTTTGGGCCAGCTGGACGCCAGGAGGACGGCGCTGGGATAGCTGTTGGCGGGGCATAGTGGGGGGGAGATGACGGCGAGAGACAAGGTGTGAGGCGTGGGCTGTGCGAGGCTGTGAGCTGTGCGAGGCTGTGAGCTGTGCGAGGCTGTGAGCTGTGAGTGATTGGCAGATAGACGCCTTTGCTGCTTCTAGCGCGCAAAGCTTCGAATTCGGAGCCCCGGCCGGGCAATATTTTTGGAAAGACTGCTTGGTGCTCCGACAGGCTGCTTGGTACGACAGTTACAATTCAGAGAGTGGCAGGTGAAATAGACGGATGACGGACGGTGAGTCCCTGGACAGTCGGTGGACTGGAATGATTTTTCACTGGTGGATGAGGCGCATTCGTCAGCAAAGGATGTATAAGGTGACTTGAAGATGCTTATACGGAAGTATACGAATGTACTGGGCAGTGTGCGGAAAGTCACGGAAGAAAGGGATAAATTAACGATATACTGAAGAATGTTTGGTAGTATTTTCAGGCCCACCGTTCTGCGCGCACACGACACCTGCATATCGATAGCATTTGGCACGAGTCTCGGCTCAGCACGATGCAGTAGCAGACATACGAACATGTGTGGAACGTTGAATGTTTTCGTTCGGCAAATGGGGATCAACAGTTCATGGGAAACAAAACCGAGCTCAAGCCTGACTCGCGCGATGTCCTGCCAGAACCAGGGAGATTTCATATGCAAGACCGAGCAAGAACCCAGGAGACTCGACGTCCGGCTATCATGAGCCAGGATTTAGAATATACGCAACCCCTTGAGAGATCCCAGTGAGAATGCCAGCCTGGGTATAAAAACAGACGTACGATATTTGTGAAAGCAAGCACATCTGCGCTCAGTATAGACATATTAGGAGAATCGAGTGCGCGGAGAACGCTCATGCAGAGCGCTGGTTTGAAGTTCGTGAGGTAACTGAGGTTGTGTTAAGTATCTGGAAAGCGGTCAGCAAATTAGCAAATAGTCGAAGAAAGCGTGAGCGAACCTTTAAGAGCAGCAAAACGACAATAATGCTGTTGATGGAGAGGATAAAGCAGCTGTATGCGGCTCTGGTTTCATTCTTCCAGACGGTGGTGGAAAGAGACAAGTAGCGGATCAATCATGATCACGTTTGTAAGCAACGGGCACCATCGACCGCCGCCACGACGACGAACGCAACGAAACGGCATCAATCTGCTAGCCAGTCGGCCTGCACCGGAGCCTCTCCGGTAGCACTGACCGTGCTTCCAACTGCAAGTGCCACTCATCCCTTGCAAACTCGGAGTGCTCGCTGGCAATCGAGCGACGGAGTCTTGGATTGGTTAGGATATGGTCCCCTGTGTGTGTCTTCATTCTCGTGCTCGTTCTTCTTGCCTCTTTTCTCACTGTTCCTGCTGTCTAGTCTTTGCGACAACGATGAAGAACGTCGAGCCCGGGAGCGCGAGAATCCTACGCAGGCTGCAGCCTGCATGCAGCGCGAAGCTAGATAAATGGTTTCAGGCCTCACTGGTGGGCTGGACACGAATGGTCCGTTCTCCTACTGCGACGCGATATTCTCAGCCTCATTCCAATTTTAGGATTGTACACTTATTGTCGCCGGATATTCCTCCACTGTCCTTCCATCTACGTCCCTGCTCGAATCACACAACCGACCATTTTGTCGCGCGCGCCCAGTCCCATTTGTCCTGCGACGCGGTCCCCCGGAAACCTCCCGAGCCGTCGCACGGCATTACCACGACAGCCACAGTGTCCAATGCCATGTCGCCCCGTCCACACACGACGAGGACCGCTTTCGACTCATGTGTCGCTCTGTGCGCACGCTGACGACGACGACGATGACGCGTGTCGTCTCGTCCCGGCGCCCTCTCTACCGTGGACCATCTCCACTCGTCTCATAAAAGCCAGAACGACGCTAGACTGGTGCGTCTCCCTCTCTCGCTGCGTTCTCTCACTCAAACTTATTCCTTTGTTTGCAGAGACAATCGAGTCCGACGTCCAAGGCGAACGCAAGTGTCCGCCCGCTTCGATCACCGAGCAAGACGAGACTCGGTCGTTGCTGACTACAGTACGCTGGTGTTCCTCGACGAGCAAGACTGCCACCCATCCATGTGTCAATCGCCTCGTACATGGTCCGTTATCCCTTCTTCCGTGTGCCTCCTCCTCTGATTAATCTGCATGCATATCCAGCTCTTCCTCCCGCTGTCCTCCATGAGCAACGTCAGCCTTCCCGCGCCTTCATACTAGTAGGCATTTTGGTGCATCCTCCTATCACTTTGCGCGAGCTTCCGCCCGCTGGCGATCATTCGCAGCCTAATCGCAGGACCCGGCGTTCCTCGGCCATACTCTTCCTCGGACTCTTCCTCGGATCCTCCCATACCCTTCTCCGCTGAGAACGTCCCCATCTGCAATCCGCTGCGTCCAGACCGGATGTTGCTGCCGCAGGCCAACCCTCCTTTTTTGCGACGGCATCCGCAGCTGGCCATCCTCAACAGGTACTGCGCTGTCAGGTATATACCCTTCGCCTCGTCCAAAGTCCTCTCAGACTATTTTACAGGTAACTCCGAGTCGCCCACATCTGCTGCTTTCTGCGCCGCCTCCCAGTCTTCCGTCTCATCTAGACCATCCTCCTTATTCCCTGAAGCACGGCCCATTACCCATACGGTGGTCGTCACCAAATCGACCCACGCATGGGCTCATGGCCAGTGGCTCGGACCGAAGGCGCTGGGCGGAAAGGTTGCTGCTGCAAGAGGGGAATCACAAGGTCTAGGACGACAACGCCGTCCATGGGTGCTGTGCATTCGCGTGTAACTACGCACTGACACAAACGCTGATGACGACCCGGGCGCCGTTTGGGGAACCCACTGGCGCACCCGCGTCGTTCGCCATGCCCTTTCGATCATCCCGCTCTCATACCCAAGTCAGCGCGCGAGCGGCCGCATCAGCGGACGATGTGATGTCTCTGGCCTTCTCCGTCCGCCTGAGCCTCCCGGAGGACGGACGTCACGGACGACATGTGGCACTCGTCGTCCATACCCGGTTGGCTGGCTGGGAATGATTCCGGCGGACCGGGATAGGGGAACGGCTCGAGAGGCAGGCGATGGAGAAGATTGTGACGGGTTGGGTGCTGCGTGAAGCTCCGGGAGCATCGCATCGAGAACTTGGTTGTGCCATCCATCCCCGGACTCGGAGGACCGACCACGATGGCTAGAGGTGCAGCGGCCGGGCGCACAAATGGGACGCAGGTGAAAGGGAAGGAGGTCTCGAGGCCCTCGGGAGGGGAACCACATGGACAACTCTTGCAATGAGCTCTTGCTGAGCCATTCGACCGCAAGTATCGGATATCACTTCTCTTTCGTGAATTGCGGACCGGCTGCTTTACTTGCAAGAGCTGCGCAGTAGATAAATACAAGCTTGGACTATAACATACAGTAGTAGAATACAAAGCGGTTGTGTATGTAGACGGGAAGGGGGCGAATTCAAGCCAAACCACCCTTCTATCCAATTGCCAGCGAAACTTGCAGGGGGCAACACCTCTCCTTCGCCCTGGGATTCTACTTCCACCTCCTTCGCATCCGCATGGATATACCGCCGTCGCACAGACACCGTCACCGGTGATCCCGCTGGTCGTCTCAGCTCAGGAAGACCATGCTCAGGTCCTTCCGCCGATATGCGCACTCGCTTGACGATCTCTCGCAGCCCGCGGCCCGCCAGACCTCCCCGTCCGATATCCTCTCGATCTGCTCGCACACCCGCTCTGCCGGCGTCATCCCTCGATAGCCACGGGGTCACGATATAGGATGTACGAGGAGCATCACCACGAATGCTCGTCCGCTTCTTTCCCCGCGTCCCGGGCCCAACGCTTGACTTGAAGACAATCTTCCCCCATCGGAGGTGTGGTGTCTCTGGGCGGGATGATCCACGCGACACAGGTAACCGAAAGACGACGACGGATGCTTCAAGTCGAGGAAGGCATGGCCTGTTTGCGAAAGAGTCGTCTCGTCCATGGACACCTCCGCCGCCGACACCATGTCTGGACTCTGGACGCAGTGGATTTGGAAACTGGACGTTTTGTCCACGGAGATGCGGGGCAGATATCGGTCGTTACTGGTAGAGAGCTGATCAGCAGGAGATACATCGAATTGGAATACGGAGGAGACATACCATTGCGACGATGCGATGCGCGGGGCGGGATGTACCTAGGGAGTGATCCTCAGAGAGGGAATTTCACATAGAGCAAAGACGAGACATGCCAGCGTTCCCCGTGTACGACGACGAGCACACCCGCAGGCGCTTTCCTGGATCCTCGAGAAATGTCAACGTGAGCTGGTGCGGTGCCACGGTTCTTGTGGATAGTCTTTGTGAGGGACCTTTCCAAGAAGGGCGTCGGGGAGACAGTTCCTTGGATAGTCGTCCCTGCGTAAAAGTGTGAGTAAGGTTATGCAAATGAGGGCAGCGAAAGACACACTGGCAAGACAACGCAAACCGGACACGGTCGGTCGATGAGCTTGTGGTCTCTCAAGCTTTGCGGCAAGGGCGAACGGCGCGTTCCACGAGTGTAGGTGTCGTTGGTCGTCGGCCGCGCGGGAGACAGCGTATCGACCCCAACCAGTACGCGGTAGCCGGCGTTGGTCGTCGTGAGAGGGTTGTAGGAATCGAGTCGTGACGGCAAACGGAACTCGTTAGGTGGGGAGGAACGCATGACCCTTAATGCGTTGCAGTGGACGTCGCGGAAGGTACGGAGAACGTACAGGAGCCGTCGGCGACAATCATCTAGACTGAGAAACACGAATGAGTGAGGATATGGCGTCGAGGCGGGGAGCACATACTGCCAGTCGCCCTCTTGCCTGTTTCGCACTGCCCAAGGATCCAAGCCCCAGCGCCGCTGATATCGTCGTGACGACTCGACTCTCAAACGTGGCAGCAAGCGCGAATCGAGTTTTCTGCCGTGGGCCGCAAAGACTACACGGATAACCCATGAGAATAAGTGGGTACGAGGACAACGCACGCAGTGGGAGAATCCGAACCCAGCTTTTGCAAGATCCAGTCGGAGGGACATCAGTCGTTTTGACGTGCGCGAAGGCGGGCGGCTCGTGGTCGAAGGTCGTTCCTGCACAGGCGACGACGTCGTGCTTAGTCGAGCACGTACCGTCGGACTGCCTCGGCAACGATATGGGTGCAGTGCTGGATGTGTCTCCCCGGGCCCGTCCTCGAATCCCGATGCGGGATATTCTCCTCCGCGGGTGACCTGGATGCATTCGCGTCGTACGCCTGCCGACCGGCTGGGATCCTATTGGCGTGCGGGAGGAAGCTTGGTCACGCCCGGAATCCGGATGGCGCAGAGTTGGAGATGAGTGGAGATGGAGTATCGGAGTGAATCGTTCGCTGGGTAGGTCTGTGGCGGCGCGAGATGCTCGGGTGGTGTTGCTGTTGCCACCGAAGATGAGCGAATCGTCGAGGAGCGAGGTGAGGCCCACGCACCGTACAGACTGACTGACTAACTGCCCAAGCCCTCCTCGCACTCCTGCCGCCGTCATCCACGACTTCCCGACGAGACGTATTATTGCCGCTGCTAATAGGCTCCTATTGACGGCCTCCAGGTATACCGGGATCTCGCCTCTAGCAATCCCGGAAGGTCAGACTCTACCCGTTTGAGCTCCCACTGCACGCACCGTAAAGCCTCCGACTCCGCCGACTAGGTCTCCGCCAACAACTCAGTCGCTATCGGACCATTGATGATTCCATGTTACGTTCGGCACCGGAAGCGAGTCGCGAGGGTGCGGGAGACTCAAGTGGCCATGGTAGACCGTGGGGGAGAGTAGGCGACATCGTGGTCGGGAGCAAG
The DNA here is from genome assembly GCA_029282125.1 of Mycena amicta. Taxonomy (NCBI): domain Eukaryota; kingdom Fungi; phylum Basidiomycota; class Agaricomycetes; order Agaricales; family Mycenaceae; genus Mycena; species Mycena amicta. The sequence continues at coordinate 324,525 of JARIHP010000053.1, forward strand.
CGCGATGGTGACGACCGTGACACGCCGCTTGCTTGTGACTTCCACTCTTCACTGGCACTGGCGATTCTCCTGCGTCTGTATCTTCTCGCTTCTCTATTCAAGGCCATCAGAATCCCGCGACTGTCAATCGCCATTCTTCGGCATTCATGATCTACCTTGTGAAAAAAAACGCCGCAAAGCATTCAAAAGCGAACCGCCGGTCCGCCAGCTCAGCCTCATATTGCAAGCCCCGAATTGGCCGGTCTGCGCTGTGCTGAGTCGAAACCACTCGAGTTCCTTCTACGCGGACAAGACTCAGGCTGGGATTCAACTTAGCCTGTGGCAACAGATGCAAAACAAACGGCCAAGACAAAACCCTCGGCGCTCGCACACAGAGCCGATGAACGAACGACGCAGATTACGAACTTGAGTCGAACGGAAGCTTCACGGTCAAATCTCTGACTCGATGCTATCCTAAACTTCTTGCTTCCCCGGTTCAATATCTGTATGTCCAGCGTATCTAAACGTTCCTTTACGACTGACTGCTCCACGGCGGACAGCGGGAACTCCGGGTCGACATGTATTTTCAGGACGGTTACCACTGGTAGACTTGCACGGCGGGCCACTACCTGGCTTTGCCTTGCTCGACTCAAGCTATTTTAACTTTCACCGAACTTGGACTCTTTGCGTCGTCTCTTCTTCTTCTGCCGTGCTGTCGCTGCGAACCCGTTGTAGTCTCCTGCGAACCACCGAGTCTTGATTCGTTTCTGCCTCCTCCAATGTGCGCTTCTCTAGCATACAAGATTCTCGTCGTCTTAATCCCGCTCCAGACCGTTACAGCTCTTCTTATGTCAACGCGCCTTCGCCTCGGACAGCCGCAGTCAAGTGCTTGAACATCGACGAACTCCGGCATCCTCGCTTCCTTCCTTTCTTCCCTCCACACACAAAACAATAAGATCAATCATATTCGAAACACTCGAACCCAAGAAGAACTAGAATTACATTTGGTTTATGACTGCTCTCTTCACTTCCTCGCATCTCATCTTTCCCCTGATTCCACTTTCAATTACATCCATCTGGGCGGTCCGACAGACACTGTGTAACACAAAAATCGTTGAGGAGGACATTCCGCGCCAACCCTGATCCGAACTGCATATTCCAGCACTCGCCAAAGGTCTTGACCGTCGCACGAACCAAAAGGTTCAAAGACCCCATGAACTTAAGGCATAAGTGTGAGCCGAAAGGAATGCTAGGCGGTACATGCTTGGTCTATGCTTAGTCAAAATTGAAGTCCAAATGTGCACTTGTCTTGAAGTGAGTCCATGCAGCAAAAAGACAGAGAGTAGCATCTTACCAGCAGCGACATACATAAGGCTCTATAGACCAACCAAATGGCTCTGGAATGCTTGCTTTGGTGGAATCTAAATACATTTGGATTACTAAGGCCATCACAATTCCATCTGAGCACTTACTGAAGAGCAGCCGTGGACTTTCATGCACAATTGGAGCAAGGTATGATGTGGTCGGGTCTGTTAGATGACTTGGAAATGCAGCTCTGAGGGTGTCGAGCTCGTCAACTGATAGACATATTCCATGGAGGCGAGGAGTGAAGAGGATCTCGGGTGGGGTGTACAGATCCATTTCCTCTAGACAAAGCGGCTGAAGGCCAGCAGCATCTCGGGACCAGTAGTATGAGTTTCGGAGGGAAGGGATAGTGAGACAACGTGTTGCAGGATTATACATAGGTGCCATGGTTGGAAGGCACAGGAACAGGTTGTCTGTTGGAGCATTGGTCATGAATGTGCCAGCAAGTGTGAACTCGTCTGATGTATCCAAGATGTGGATATCCATATGTATGCCAGTGACAAAAACTAAAATATACTCAATGAGAGAAGCAAGGTGCAGATGATACTTTACATATTTCAGCCCCTATTCTGACATTTCAGTAAATTACCTCTGTGAATTAAGTGACATCTCACATAAAGAAACATCTTGGTTTGCCACAATCTCCATGATTGCCTGCGGGTAAAACTTGGCTTGAGTGACTTCTATCCTTTGATGTAAATGGTGAATGTTGCACTGATTTGATAATGATGGCTTCATTAAGCGGAGATCATCTATGGTCATTCTGTATCATCGTTTAGTGTTGTGAAATGCCAAACAACTAGATACCTTGTCCATTCCTCCGAGACTCTTTGTCCCACTGTATATCCCAGCCACTCATTACTGGACCAATAATACCAGTTGAGTATTTCTGGCTTGATATTGTATGAAGTTGGAAAGTGCATGATTTCACAGACATTCTGGTTTGAGTCTATGCCCAGTACTGTGGGAAATTGAAAAGAGATGTCTTCCATAGGATTCAGCAGGGAAATAGTAGTCCGAGCTCCATCATAGAGCATGGCCACTACGGTCTCAAATGAGAGAAATCCGGAGAGCTCTTCGAGAGACATCCAGGGAGTGATTGGCCTCTGAAGCCCAGAATAGCTGATGTGCTCTGCAAGTGGCCGGCTCTTCAACCAATCTGAGTTTGCAAGCTCAGAGGATCCTAGACTGATTTGCAGTCTTCCAGTTGAGCAGCAATACCACTCGGAGTAACTTCTGAAGTTAAATTCATCCAGGCTCACCCCCACATCTTCCTGCAGGTATTGAGTAGAGGCCTGTCTGAAACATTAGTCCACTTGAAGGTACAGAGGAATCCCTTACAGTGAATTGTTGAGACTACAGAATGTTTTAGACAGGAAGACATCAACTTCTTGGATTTACCGTGAGGTGGTATAACAACTTTTGTGATATACTTGTTGTGCACATGCTCCAGATGCTCCAGAGGGGAATTAAATCTGGGTTGAAAGTTAGTCACTGCTTGGGAGCCAGGTCAGGAGATACCATCATGGTAGATGACTGCATTCATAAAGCGAGAGTTTGCCACACCAAACAGCTTTGTAAAATTGGAAGAGCTTCAAATTATTCAGTGACTGGCATTATGAAGAAGAGAAAGAAAGAAACTTACAAGATGTTCTGCTGTTGAATCACATCATCCTTCCACTAGAGCCCAAATAAAGTGATATTCCAAAGTAGTACACTCACTCACCTTTCCAAAGTCCAGCCCTTTATATGCCACAACCGTAAATGGCTCTGCAGATGGAAATATCTTGGCATGATAAATCATCTTCTCTCCGACCACAACAGCCTTGACACGTCCAGTGCAAGTGGTACAACGCTCAACAATTGTCGCCTTGCCGACCATGTTTCCCAGATTTATGGCACCCCACTTGACCCGATGGAATTCTAGTGATGTGTAAGACAAACAAATAGTAGGTGAATATCCGGTGCTCACGATCTTCATCCTTCTCCTCCTCACCAGTCACCTCCGGCTCACGACCGTTCTGCTGAATGACCTGGTGGAATATGCCCCCAGTAATGGTGACATTATGGACATTGTTGAAGAAGGCGGCTCGATCTGCTTGCTGGATGTGCCGGGACGGTGCCGATGCTTGCATGGGCCCAATTCGGGCCAGCTGGACGCCAGGAGGACGGCGCTGGGATAGCTGTTGGCGGGGCATAGCGGGGTGGGATGACGGTGAGAGACAAGGTGCAAGGCGTGGGCTGTGCAAGGCTGTGAGCTGTGTGAGGCTGTGAGCTGTGCGAGGCTGTGAGCTGTGAGTGATTGGCAGATAGACGCCTGGCCTGGCTTTTGAATTCGGCCGGCATCTCGGCCCCGTGATATACTTGTATACCACTCGGTGCGACAGCTACAATTGAAGAGAGGCCAGTAAAATGGTTGGATGACCGTGATCCCTGGAAAAGTGATGAAACTTGAAGAAGGATTAGATTTGCAACATACTGAAGGATGTTGAGCAGTACCTTCGGCCCAGTGTTCCCTGTGCGCGCACACCGCTGCGTATCATAACAGTTGACAAGAGTCCGTCCGAGTCGTCCGCTCAAGGTATCCGAACATGCGTTGAACGTCGAGTGTGTTCCTTCGGCAAATGTGGATCGACAGTTCTATCTTACCACGGAAACAACAACAAGATCGAGGCATGTGATGTCCTGCCAGATCCAGAGATTCGGAGTAGGGCTCCCAACAGTAACCGTATCTGTACGGGTGTACTAGCCGTAAATACGGTTACGGGTCCCGTACCGGCTCGGGTCCGCGGAGCTGTCCATACGGTACGGGTACGGGACGGGCAAGCAGCGGATACAGGTTGCGAAACCCGTATTGACCGGCAATGACCCAGGGACGACTTGCAAGGACCTCAGCAATGCTGCTTGAGGTGAGGCAGCCTTGAATTTGCAGCTAGGAGCATTTTGGATGGATACTGAACGCTTATCACTCACATTACCACCCGTATTCAGCCCGTATACTGTACGGTTTTTGCAATACGGGACCGTCCCGTATTGACATGCCTGCCCTCGATTTACTGTACGGGTAGGCCCGTCCCGTCGCAAAATACGACCGTAATTGTGACGGCCGTAGCCGTATACGGTACGGTTTAGAGCCCTAATTCGGAGCCTCAGATTCCATAGGCAAGATCAAGCAGGAAGGCAGGAGGTTCGACGTCCAGCTAGGAGACCAAGCAGAATGCAGAATTAAGAATACAACTAGCAGTTTGAGAGAGATCCCTTGAGTACGGCGAGAATGCCAGCCTGCGTCAGAAATCACACGTACTCGCGATGTCGATTGTAAAAAGCAAGCATGTCTGCGTTCAGTTAGGTGAAACACGGAGAACGCTAATGCAGAGAACACTCACGTTGGTTCAACATCTTTGAGCTTGTGTCACAACTTGAAGGCGGCGCTGGCGAAAAACTTGAGTCTCGAAGGCGAAAGCAGCAAGTGGCGGAGAGTAAGTAAGTACTTGAGTACAAGAATCAAGGCGGTGGCTGCTGGAGGATAGGATGAGCGTAAGTATATAACGCTCTGGTTGGTCCTTCCCCGCGCAGACGCCAGACTAGATGGAAGTGGAAAGAGAGAACAAGCGCCGAACGGATCAATCGTCACGCCCAGTGGAAAGTCGGTGGGATTGTGTGGGATGAATAGAGATAAACTGAGAGTTGCGCAAAACAACTTGCTTGAACCCAAATGATTACCAAAAGTTGCACAAAAATTGGCGATTGATTGAGCGTTCTTGCAATGATCTGATATCTGTGCACAGGACATCTCAATCCATTGCGTGTGTTTCCTCGACATGGTATTGATACACTGTAATGCATAGGAACGATATGGGATCAATTGAATAGTTCATCACACAGATTTGGTATGGATTGCGATGAATTGCGATGAATTAAAACCACTACCGCGCTACAAATAACCGAATATCACTGCTCCCCAGCCGCCCTGCTACCCCCCGACCATCCCCGCAGTTCGTTCTAGCAAGTCGGTAACGTTGAAGTTGCAACAGGGCACACCGTGTAATGAATATGGGTAGTTTTCAAGCGAATGTGCGACGAGCTAGAGCTCGAGTTAGTCAAGAAGAGAAATAGAGCAAATAATGGGATGGCGATTCAAATACTAGAACTCCAACAAAGCAGTCAAGAACTTCTCCAAGACCCTCCTACTATCCAGCTGAACCAGCACAGAAGCGTGGCAACGGATAGACGACAACGTTAACAAGTAGCGCCTAGCTTACGAGTCAACGGTGCAGTTGTGATGGGCTGAGCGCGCGGCGTCTAGGTGATCACACAGTAGTAGTCAGAGGCGAAGTGCCCGGCTGATATGCAGAAATGCAAGTGTTATTTGGTAAAAGGTTGTTCAGACATGGTCCCAAACTGCCGTTTATATATGTAGTCTACGGTGGCTGTGCAGCTGCGGACTGCGGACTGCGGAATACTGCGGAATACTGCGGAACACTGCGGAATATTCACGCACAGCCGAGTTCATGATGACTTGATGCCAAAAGTCGCCATATCCATCACACACCGCCTGACGAATAGTGGCAGCATCTGGTATGCTTGTCAAGGGAGGCTTTTTCTTCTTCTGGATACAGGTTAGAAAGAGTAAATGTAACGCGAAACACGACGTACCATGTCTCTGGCGTAGGCTTCATAAGCCTGGTGCAAGAATTAGCTCAGAACAGAATGAGAATGTAAACACATACCGTAAACAGAGCCTTGTCCTTTTGGACTACGGCCCAGTGTGCGGTGAATACACTAGTCAGACCGCCGACATCGTCACACCACACCGCCATGCAAAGGTTCCTGTGTTATATTAGCATGGGCCAGAGTGAACTGGATGGACGGAACAACGCACCGTGCAGTAAAAGTGGTCGCGCTAGGCGTGCAGGACTTCCCGCTGACTTTGGGCACGGCGGTCGTCACAGGGAGCGTCGCGGGCAATGTAGTCGTCGCTGTCGTGGATGCAGGAGCAGGAGTTGGTGGGGGAACATCGACACCGGCACTAGGAACCAGTCACAAAGCGCCTGGCGCAGAGATGATGTCACGTACAAGATGTCGTCTTCCTCGTCAGCTTGAGGACCGGCCGGAGGCAGCGAAACGGGACGCGGGGAAACGGGACGAGGGGAAACGGGACACGGGGGACACGGGACACGGGAGGACGGGAGGGACATCAGCGCTAGCAGCACCCGAGGCAGCAGGTGCGGGGCGGTCGACGTTTTCGTTGACAGGCGCAGGCGACAGCCGGAGGAGGGACGGGTCTGCTGCCGGATCTAACATAGATACATGAAATAAAGCAGAGTGGTAGTGGATTGACTCACCTGTGGCGGGAGGCTGGCGTTTTCGGGGCTGGGACACTGTGGAGCGCTTGCGCTTAGAACCCGTCTTGACCTCGTCATCCGAATCATCGTCTGAGGCGTCGTTTGCCCCGACGAGGTGCTTCTTCCCCGCCCAATACCGATAGCGTGCAGCGAGGACCTTCTTCGCTTTCCAGTGGTCGGGGCAGAGTGTGAGGTAAGGGAAACGGCGCTCGAGCATGAAGATAACAGCGCAGCGTACTTGGCTTCCCAGCCCGCTGAGTCGTGCTGTGGCCTTTCCGGCAGCGTAGACATCGTTGAGCAGCGCGTTGAGCTCCTCGTGTATCGCACCGAGCTCGTGTCCGCCGATGATGCCGCTGTATCCATACTCGAGGTACCTGCCGCTGTTGTTGATATCATTCTTCTTGTCCCTGCCGCCGCCAGATTTCGACGTCTTGTTGCGCGGGGCAGCATCGTTCCGGGAGGTGTAGTCGTCTGGGCTCCAGATGGTGATGCTGGGATAACGGTCTTTCAAATCCTGGAGCTCGGCGGACATGGGAGCGATTCGCAATTGGTCGTTGTAGGCGTTGAAGGCGTCGCGGATCCAGACGGCCTCTTTGGGGTCGCGGGGGTTGCGCTGGGCGTCGAGTAGCTCGGCTATGCTGGACTGTATCGTCCTAAGAGCGTAAGCAAAGAGCAATTAGCTAGAATGTGGATGACACACCTCAAAGTCGTCTTAAGACCTTTTATCTCCCTCCAGCTGGTCTCCACCGTTCGCGCGAGTCCGTCCACGGTCGTAGGACCCTGCAGACGGGACAGAAATGAGCAGCTGGAAGACTGGAGGATGGACACATACCGAATTGTGACCGTAGCCACTCGCCGTTGGGCTGGAAAACCCTTGGAAACCAGGGTGCGGGCTTGATGGGGAGGACAAGCTATCGTCGTCGGGCAAGGCTTGCATTTCAATGGAAGGACTGGACGTGCGGGAGAGTGAGGCCATCGATGAGGACGACCAGGAACTTCGGGGGTGGGCTGAGGGTAACGGGACGGCACCATACGGGTAGGAGGAGCGGGAAGAGCCCAAGAAGGACTGTTGGAGGAGGGATGGATGGCTAAACGACCCGAGTTCCCTTCCCTGCGCCATGGTGGGACGAGGAGACTTTTTTTTTTTTTTGACAGCTTCGCGGTCACACTTTTTGATATGAGTCTAGCGCGTCTGAGAAACGGGAGATTTATTCTGCAGAGCTACCCAGACCCATCTTCTCATACAAGAAATGTACATTACGGAACTTTGCCTCTGCTTCTCGGGATACGCCTCGGTTTAGCGGGAATGGAATCATCGCAACAACAGAAGAGATGGATTTTGCGGGAATAACTCGCATCCCTGCTTCTCCTTTGTGAGCTACCCACAGCACTCCGAATGATTCCGCCAAGAGTGCGCGGTCGGGGATGCCAAAGACCGATACCATTGCCAAAGCAGTCGGCGTCCTGTCTTGCACTTCGTATCGGAAGAAGTATTGCACTTCCCCGATTTCGCAGCGTTCTGGAAGTAGGGACTCGAACTAAAACGGAATGTAAGATTTACGGATTTTTCAATGGAACAACTTGAATTGGGCCATACCTTTACCATTCTAGTAACTCGGTTCTTCTCGCTCTCCCCCCATCTTGAACGCGCCGTTTGGCCGATCTCTGGCAGAACCAACCGCGAACAGCGTGTAATTCGGGCGTTGTCTCGAGTCTCGTCAAATGGAGTGTCCCACTTGCTTGATAGGTAGACCTTGAGCGCCTCGAGCTCTGCTGCATTCGCTATTGGCCGCGCCACATTGTCAATTTTCGGGCGCAGCTGATATCCGTCACCAATATCCAGAGCAGCCGCCGGCAGTTCGGCTGCCTTGAGGCCTTTCCGATCGAACGTCGGGTCCATCGCTTTCAGGGCATTGACTTGAGTGCGATAGAGTCCACGGACGGAAAGGTTTGCAAACATGTGTGTCGGCTGTCGAATTTCCCCTCCCAGATTACCGATTGTGCGCTCCATGGTCCACTGGGCATATAGGATGGGGTTACCGACCCGTCGAACCTCTTGAACCATATGCATCGGCGTATGAATACTGTGGCGAACAAAATGGATCCGTTCCGCGCGGCGCTGATAATAGAGCTCTTCGAAGTCGTAGGTGAACTGCAGAACGATCTTGTATGCGTTGACGAGTGCGGCTTGTGTGATGGAACGCTGGTGCAGCATGCGAACAACGTGTACAAGCCGGCAGAAGTTGAGCCAGTACTTGTGAGGGAGGAGTCCGTACAGGAGAGCAGGTCCGAGCCCAAAAAGCCAGTGTTGCCATTCCTTCGCCTTGTATCCGGAGTTGATCTTCTCGGCGGGATTGCGGGGTACGCGGTCGAAGTTGTCGGGGAAGAAATGATGGCAGGCACTGACTGCTGCGCCGTGGTTTTTCCAGGCGTCGCCAACCAGTGTTCTCCACGGCCAAGTGTCAGGATGGTCAGGTGCATAAACCTTGTCCAGTTTCCCTGTCCAGAGACCCGAAAGTAAGTCGCCAATGTTAAGAACGTAGTGCATCAAATCGGCAGGGAAAACACCCGGTGCACCAAGACACCGAGGAAGCCCAGAGAGGATGCTCGGTTTTCCGAATCCAGCCTCGGTCTGCCGCGCTTTATAATCTGTTGCATTCCGCGATCCTAATAAAAGAGTCATCGCGGCGTGCGACTGCTGGATGGAGGCCACGGAGGAGAGCGAGGATCGTAAGTCTTTCTTGATATCAACGTCGGGTTTTTCCGCTTCACCGTACTGCGAGTTGGATGGTTTCAGCAGCGCGGGGTAGTAATGTGGTGCTTGGAAGCGGTGGCGACCCACAATTCCACAGAAGAAGCGGCAGGCAATTCGTGCAGTATGTCCATTTGAACCGCTCATATGCTGCTGGCCAGGACCGTCCGCCGTTGACAGAAAGAGAAACAGGCGAGCGATGAAAAATGCGTCAGCCGACGCCGGATCCGCCGAGGAGTCCCAGATTGGCAAGCCCTCTCGTTGAATGACCGCAAGATGGTGTAATCCGACGAACGTATAAGAATCGACGTTCTTCGGCGCATTTGGACCCGGCATGAAACCACCCGGGATCACAAACTTCTTCTTGTAGCGGAGGCCAGGACGTAGATCCAGAACAACCCAGATGTAGATCCAGCAATCGGAAGACTTGTGTGCATACAGTTGGGCACCGTCGATGGAGAACATGAGCACCATGTCCGTCGGTTTAATAACACCATCACGAACGAGTTTAACATAGTCGGAGCCATCGAAGATGTCGTCCCACTGGTCTGGTGTAACCGTCGAGCGCTGATGAATTTTCTCATCGCAACCTCGCCGATATTTCATCTCCTTTGCCGTTTCGGGATTTCGCCAGAGAGACTGAAGGTAGGGCCCAAGGGGAATCGTCCAGAACTTCGCCCGGGCCATGCGAACACCATGGCGCAGCTTCACCTGGTCATATCTCGGTTCACCGCACTCCTCGTATGGGCATTTGTCGAGCGCAGCAAATGGCCCCGTGTAGGCGATACAGCTATTGGGGCACATGTCGCTTTCGATTGGGCTTATTCCTGTCCATTCGGCAAGTGTCGCCTTGGTTTTATAGAAGGACGGAAATTTGTCGTCGGGATGACGTTCAATGGCAGCATCGCGGATGGCGTTGAAGGTCTCCACCGTAATCGGAGAGTCCGCTCCGATGAATGTTTTCACGGCTCGGCGCAAGGCGGGATCGCTTGTATCCAGCGGTTTTCTTGGCGGATTCCACAGCCGTTCGTCGTCCTCGGGGGCCAGCTAACTATTCTCTCGGCTCGCAGACTCCAGTGCCTCGATGAAGTCGAGCGAGATCTTCAGCTTCGAAATCTTCACGCTCTCCTTCGGGATGGATCGCCACGGAGGCCGGGGAGAAAAGATTGCCTCCGCTCCAAGAAGTGGCACCAGCGCAGAATTGGTCAATGAGGAAAGTACAGGTGCAATCGGGGATGGTGTTGAGCGGATGGGATTGTCCGGTGAGTCCAGCTCGTCGGCATCGTTGTCGGATTCCTCGGGAGGACTGTCCGAGTCCGATTCCGAGCTCTCGATCTCTGGTAGCTGTTCGAAATTCAAGTCTTCGTCGGACAATTCGAGCTGCTCCATCTCATCGATATCCAGAGATTCGTCCGCACTCTCGAACAGGGTTTCAAGTGCTCGCAGAGGCTCTGGCGACTGCGAGCCAGGTAAGACTGTGCTTAACAAGACCGAAGAAGACATACCAGAGCTGGATCGGAGAACGGGAGTGGTGAATCGATATCCATACCAAACGGCTGGAACTACGAGGCCTGTGAGTTGGATAGTCAAATAATATTTTGGGACCAGTACCTCTTTCTCGGCCACAGCTACTTCATCTGAATTGCTCCGTGGCCTGGATTCTTTACGTGTGCTTGGCCGCATCGATCCAGGTAAGATCAAAGGTGTAGGGATAGCTCGGCGAGACGGTCCGGGCTCGACTTGGTTCTGCGTTGCTTTGCGGTGGTTGTAATAAGTCCGCCTCAGTCTGGGAGTGCCGCCGCTGCATTTTCTCTCGCACTTGCAGAGCATTATTGGCTCCTTCCCCTCCTCACTGGAGATTACATAGCCATCCTCATACTTGTCCCACTGCATTGCTATCGAAACTGAGTACAGAGATGGTGCAAAGGCACGGAAGCTACCAGCGTTGTCCGGTACGTTGCTCGACGATGTGTTAGATGGTGGTGGGATAGTACGAGATGGATTGCGTGAGATTGATAAGGTCCGCAAATCGTTCCAATTAATCACGCCGAATCACCGGACGCGACATGTCATCGCAAATGATCCCATTACAATTCACCGACTTTCCACTGGGCGTCACGGTTGGTAAGCAACGGACACCTTTGACCGCAACGACGACGAACGAACGAAACGAGTCGACTCTCGCGTCGCCCTCTGGAATCCACATACCGGCGACTACCCGACGAGCTCTACACAGCGTAGCCTGATAGGAACGGTGGCATGCCACCAGCACAATTCGGTCATCGGAAATGGTACGCGGCCAGTTTTTTTTTTGCATATGCAGAGCCAGCTGACGCAGTTTCTTCAAGTATATAGGTTGAGCGCGTCCAGGATGATTCCAGAATCGCCACCACTCGCTCCTCTGGCCATGGAAATCCTTGTACGCGTCATTCGTCCCTTCGATGTGTGAGCTCACCCCTTCCCAGAAACCGGTCTCAAGATGGCAAACTCATCGCGCTCGCTCTTCCGTCGCGACGTCTACAAGAAGCCCCGCCACTGGTGCGTTGCCATGTCACGGTCTAGTATTGGTCCTCCGTCTAACTTTCCTGTAGTCTGACTGGACTCCGACATACTTACCGGGACACCGATAGTCCCCCCTTGAAGAATGCCTCAAGCTCGCCCTTCATAGCGTCGTTTTCATCCCTCCACCAATCTCATACCGCACAATACCCCTGGTAGTGGTCGAGGCGGCGATACGACTCAAGCCTACATTCAGTCGAATCGGTGCGTGGTCATTTACCTCTCCTCCGTCCTGCCCTGATGTATCCCACTAGATTCTGCGCGCAAAAACAGACTCGGATGCCGCCAGCGACTCGTACCTACCTCGACACTGTCTTCTCTCTAGACCTCCTCTCCTCCACTTGGCACTATGCAGTCGTCCTCGACTCCGGTAGCTTCGACGCCGGTCTTGGACGCTGGTGCGGAGGAAGCTGCCCGCTTTCGGCATGTCTCTGGAGAGCAACAACGTGTTCCGCAAAGGCTGGCATGCAGTGTCTCGCATCGTAGCCCCCGCACGGAAGACGTGGACACAGCGCCTACATTGGCATTGTCGTCTTTCCTCCCATCTCGACCCTCCGGCGCATGGAATGCGCTCGTTCCCGACGGTCGAATTGCAACGCAGAGTCGCTTTTGACGGCCGTATCAAAATGTGCAGGCAAACCCCCACGAGCCCTCACCCTCCTGATGCCACCGCCGGTCGCCATGTCCTCCGAGCCACCATCCTATCTTCCACTTCCGCCTCTCGTTAACTGGTCCGCGGACGGATATGCGACCGACGCAGACTACCGACACCCCGTATACCGTTGGCCGGACGGCGAGAAACGAATACGATGTGATGTCTGGGAAGGCTCGTCGCACGGCTGGAGTGCGCTCGGGCCGATTGGTGGACGTCTACAAGCGATTCGGGAGCCCGACGCGGAGCCCGAGCGACTCGTACCTCGGCGCTGTCCTCTTTACCCTGTCCTCGTCGCCCTCGTGGTGGTCTGCCGTTGCAAGCTGGAGGCCACGTCCAGCCTTGGACATGGTCAAATGTAGACGCAGCTCGGGAAAAAGCAACGGATGGGAGATGACGCGTACCCACTGGCAAACTCAAGAGGGACGTCGCTTTCGGATGCTCGACGGCAGACCCTCCCCATCTACCGCCATCTCGCCGTCGTCATTCGACGTCCGCCTCCGTTATGGCCAACGACATAGTACGCCGCTGCTGTGATATGGGGGCATCCGTTGCATCGACGCTGCGCTCATTGCGGAACTCCTCGGCGGTGGCCATCTTCTGTCCCGGGTCGAAGGAGCCTTTTCCGAGCGTCGTAGCCGTTTACGACCCGAAGGCTGCATCCTTGGATCTGCGTCGCTGCAAGGAGGAGGGTATATATCCCGCTCTTTGCGAATCGTGTTACTGTTAGGGTACTTTACTTCCAAGACCTTTGTAGTAGCAGGCTTAGACACGAGTAGACAGTAGTGATACGACGTATACGTGGATGAATTGGAAGGGAAGAATTCGAGCCCAAACCGCCCCTCAATTCAATCGCCAGCGAAACTGCACCAGCGGCACTGGTAGCTGAGGGCATGCTATGGCTGTTCGTCCGTCGGTCCGACACCGGTCCTGGCCCATCCGTCGCCTCCCACCGATTATATTCCACCTCCTAACCATCTGCATCCACCTCGCGCCGTCGCACAGGTAAACGCCGTCACCGATGCGGAGCTGTTCTGCTGGATCGTCGCCTCGGTCGCCCAACTGCCGAGACGGTCCAAGCTCGGGAAGCCCATTCTCAGATCCTTCCGCTGGAATGCGCACTTGCTTGCCAATCTCTCGGAGCGCGCCAGACCCCTCCCTTCCGAATTCGATATCCTCTCGAGCTGCTCGCACACCCGCTCTGCCGGCGTCATCCCTCGATAGCCACGGGGTTGCGACATTGGATGTACGAGGAGCATCACATTGCGTGCTCGTCCGCTTCCTTCCCTGCGTCCCAGGCCCAACGCTAGCCAAGCTTGACTTGAAGATCATCTTCCCCATCGGAGATGTGGTGTCTCTTGGCGGGATGATCCACTCGACGCAGGTAGCCGAAAGACGACGAGGGATCCGGATGCTTCGAGTTGTCCAGGAAGGCATGGCCAGTTTGCGAAAGAGTCGTCTCGTCCATGGACACCTCCGCCGTCGACAACACCATGGCTGGACGCAGTGGATTTTTGTCCACGGAGATGCGGGGCAGATATCGGTCGTTACTGCTAGAGAGCTAGTCAGCAGGAGATACATCGGATTGGAATACGGAGGAGACGTACCATTGCGACTATGCGATGCCGTTCTTGTAGAACGAGAACGGCGGGGCGGGATGTACCTGGGGAGTGATCCTTAGCGACGGAAGATTACAGAGAGCGAAGACCGGACGAGACATACCAGCGTTCCCCTTGTACGACAACGAGCACACCGTATGCGCTTTCCCGGATCCTCGAGAAATGGCCGGTGCGTTATCTGGCAGCAATACCCGAGTCTGGCGGTTCTTTGGACTTTTCCAAGAACAAGAACGGCGTTGGGGGAGGCAGTTCCCTACATAGTCGGACCATGCCGTCCCTACGCAAAAGTGTGAGTGGGGTTGAACGAATGAGCGCAAGAGACACGCACGGGCAATGGCAGCGGATAGCGGACACGGTCGACGAGCTTGTGGTCTCTAGATTTGGCGGAGGGCGAACGGCACGTTCCGCGAGTGCAGGAGCCGTTTGTCGTCTGCCATCCATCCGCCGCGCGGGAGACAGTGCTATCAAACCCATCCAAGTATGCGGTAGTCGGTGTCGGTCGTCGTCAGAGCGACGTAGGCATCGAGTCGTGACGGCAAACGGAAGCTCGTTAGGTGGGGAGGAACGCAGGACCCTCAATGCGTTGCAGCCGAAGTTGCGGAAGGTACGGAGAACCCGCAGGTCGCGCGGGGAGTCGTCGGCGACGATGATCTGCACTGGGAGACACGAATGAGGGATGATATCGCGTCGAGGTGGGAGAACGCACTGCCAGTCGCCCTCCTTTGGCACTACCCAAGGATCCAAACCCCCAGCGCCGCCGATACCGTCGTGACGACTCGACTCTCAAACGTGGCAGCAAGCGCGAATCGAGTTTTCTGCCGTGGGCCACAAAGACTACACGGATAAGCCATCAGAATATGTGGGTACGAGTACGACACACGCAGTGGAAGAATCCGAAACCCAACTCTTGCAAGATCCCATCGGTGAGTTGGCAGTCGGAGTGGCATCCGTCGTTTTGATGTGCGTGAGGGGGGGCGGCTCGTGGTCGAAGGTCGTTCCTGCACAGGCGAAGACGTTGTGCTTAGTCGAGCGCGTACCGTCGGACTGACTGCATACCTCCCCAACGATATGGTGTGTCTGCCCCAGGCCCGCCCTCGAATCCCGATGCGGGATATTGTCCTCCGCAGGTAACCTGGATGCATTCGTGCGCCGGCCATCCAAACACCGTAGCATGAGATATGCCTGCGTGCATATTGTCGTGCGGGAGGAAGCTTGGTCACGGATGGATGGCAAGGACTTGGAGATGTGAGGAGGGCGGAGGAGATAGAATATCGGAGCGAGCCATTCGCTGGGTACATCCGTGGCGGCGCGACATGCTCGGGTTGGGTTGCTGCTGCCCCAGAAGATGAGCGAATCGTCGGGAAACGAGGTGAGGTCCACGCACCGTACAGACTGACCAACTGCCCAAGCCCTCCTCGCACTCCTGCCGCCGTCATCCATGACCGTCCGACGAGGCATATTATTGTCGCTGCGGAGACTCGGAGGCCCAATCTATGGTCTTGAAGCCTCCACTTCTAAGCACTAAGACTCCAGCAAGGTCAGAATCTGCTCGTTGAAGCTCCCACTGCACGCACCATAAGTAAACCCCCCGTCAACCCAGTCGCTGCGGGACATCGATTCCGTGCTACGTTCGGCGCCGGAAGGGATTCGTTGGGTCGCGGGAGACCCAGGTGGCCATGGTGCACTGTGGGTGAGAGTCGGCGACATCGCGGTCGGGAGCAACGACCGTGACCGTGACACGCTTGCTCTCGTCTTCCACTCTTCACTGGCGAGTCTCCTGCGTCTCTATGTTCTTGGGATAGCCCACTTCTCTATTCAAGGTCCTCGGTCTAGAGATGGGCAAGTCCGGTTCAGTCCGGGTCTTGGCCTCTTTTGCCCGAACCTCGAACCCCAGGTTCGGTTCAAAATCCAGATTTTTCGAACCTGAACCAAGGCTCGGTCGCCATTCTTCGGCATTCATGATCTACCTTGTGAAAAGCATTCAAAAGCGACTCGGAATCGCCAGCTCAGCCTCATATTGCGAGCCCAGAGTTGGCCGGTCTGCGCTGCAGTGAGTCGAAACTTCTCGTTCCATCTACGCAGACAAGACTCAGTGTCGGATTCAACCTAGCCTGTGGCAACACACGCAAACAAACGCCCAAGAGTCAAGACGGCGGTCGAATTCAGCCAGAGCCGATGAACGAATGACGCAGATTACGAACTTGCGGCCAACGGAAGCTTCACGAATAATATGTACGTCCAGCGTATCTAAACGTTCCTTTACGACTGACTTGGGAACTCCGGGTCGACATGTATCTTCACTCATCACAAACACGTCCTTCGACCACTGTTACCAGACTTGCACAATCTGGCTTTGCCTTGCTCGACTCAAACTATTTTAGCTTGAAATTTCACCGAACTTGGACTTTTTGCCTCGTCTCTTCTTCTTCCGCGCTGTCGCTGCGAACCAGCTGTAGTCTCCTGCGAACCACCGAGTCTTGATTTGTGTCCGCCTCCTCCAATGTGCGCTTCTCTAGCATATAAGATTCTCGTCGTCTTAATCCTGCTCCAGACCGTTACAGCTCCTCCTATGCCAACGCGCCTTCGCCTCGGACGGCCATAGTCAAGTGCTTGAACATCGGCGGACTCCGGCATCCTCGCTTCCTGCGTTTCTTCCCTCCACGTGCAAAACAGTAAAGATCAATCACATTTGAAACACTCGAACCCAAGAAGAACTAGAATGACATTGGTTTCTGACTGCTCTCTTTGCTTCATCTCATGTCATCTTTCCCCCAATTCCCCCTTCAATTACATCCATCGGACCTGCGTAACACAGAAATCGTTGAGGAGGACATTACGCGCCAACCCCGAACCGAACTGCATATTCCAGCACTCGCCAAAGGTCTTGACCGCCGCAATAAACCCCCCCCTCCGCACCAACCAAAAGGTTCAAAGACCCTACCAACACAAGGTGTAAGTGTGTGCATGTGCAGAACGGTGGGGCCGAAAGTATAATGCTATGTGGTACATGGTAGGTCTATCCTTAGTCAAAATTGAGGTCCAAATGTGCACTTGTCTTGAAGTGAGTCCATGCGGCCAAAAAGACAGAGAGCATCTCACCACCAGCGACATGCATAAGGCTCTATAGACCATCTAAATGGCTCTGGAATGCTTGCTTTGGTGGAATCTAAATACATTTGGATTACTAAGGCCGTCACTATTCCATCTGAGCACTTACTGAAAAGCAGCCTTGGACTTTCATGCACAATTGGAGCAAGGTATGATGTGGTCGGATCTGTTAGATGACTTGGAAATGCAGCTCTGAGGTTGTTGAGCTCATCAACTGATAGACGTATTCCATGAAGGGAAGGGGTGAAGATGATCTCGGGTGGGGTGTACAGATCTATTTCCTCTAGACAAAGCGGCTGAAGGCCAGCAGAATCTCGGGACCAGTAGTGTGAGTTTCGGAGGGAAGGGATAGTGAAACAATGTGTTGCAGCATCTGCTATGTTTGAAAGGAACAGGAGGATGTCGTCCGTTGGAGCATTGGTCATGAATGTGCCAGCAAGTGTGAACTCGTCTGGTGTATCCAAGATGTCGATCTCCAAATGTATACTGGTGGGAAAGACTAGAATGTACTCAATGACAGAAGTAAGGAGCAGGGAATACTTACATATCTCTGCCCCTATTGTAACATTTCAGTAAACTAGCTCCATGAGTTGATTAACATCTCACACAAAGAAATATCTTGGTTTGCCACAATGTCCATGATTGCCTGCTGGTAAAATGTGGCTCCACTCTGACGAAAGTCTATCTGTTCATACAAATGATGAAAGTTGCATTGATTAGATAATGATTGCTGTATTAAGCAGAGATCATCTATCGTCATTCTGTATTATTATTTAGTGCTGTGAAATGCCAAACAACCAGATACCTTGTCCATTCCTCTGAGACTCTTTGTCCCACCGGATATCCCAGCGGCTGATTACTGGACCAATAAAACCAGTTGAATATGTCTGGCTCAAGATTGTATGAAGTTGGAAAGTGCATGATTTCACAGACGTTCTGGTTTGAGTCTATGCCCAGTAGTGTGGGAAATTGAAAAGAGATGTCTTCCATAGGATTCAGCAGGGAAATAGTAGTCCGAGCTCCGTCATAGAGCATGGCCACCACAGTCTCAAATGAGAGAAATCCCGAGAGCTCTTCGAGAGACATCCAGGGGGTGATTGGCCTCTGAAGCTCTGAATAGCTGATGTCCTGCGGAAATGGCCGGTTCTTCAACCAATCTGATGTTGCAAGCTCAGAGGATCCTAGACTGATTTGCAGTCTTCCGGTTGAGCAGCAATACCACTCTGAGTAGCTTCTGAAGTTGTGTTCATCCAGGCTCACCCCTACATCTTCCTGCAGGTATCGAGCAGAATCCTATCTGAGACTTAGCCAACTATGAGATCCAGATGGGTTCTTTACAATGAATCCTTGAGTCTATAGAGTGTCTCAGATACGAAGACATCAACTTCTTGAATTTACCACGAGGTGGTACAACAACTTCCGTGATATACTTGTTGTGCACATGCTCCAGACAGTCGACAGAGGAATTAAATCTGGGTTGAGAGTTAGTCACCGCTTGGGAACCAGGTTAAGAGATACCATCATGGTAAATGAGTGCATTCATAAAGCGAGAGTTTGTCACACCAAACAGCTTTGTAAAATTGGAAGAGCTTCAAATTATTCAGTGAATGGCATTCAGAAGAAGAGAAAGAAATAAACTTACAGGATGTTCTGCTGTTGAATCACATCATCCTTCCACTAGAGCCCAAATGAAGTGATATTCCGAAGTAGTATACTCACTTACCTTTCCAAAGTCCAACCCTTTATATGCCACAACCGTAAATGGCTCTGCAGAGGGAAATATCTTTGCATGATAAATCATCTTCCCTCCGGCCACAACTGCCTTGACACGTCCAGTGCGAGTGATACGGTGTTCAACAATTGTGGCCTTGCCGACCATGTTTCCCAGATGTATGTCACCCCACTTGACACGACGGAATTCTAGTTATGCTTAAGAACAAATAGTACGTGGATATCAGGGTACTCACGATCCTCATCCTCCTCCCCAGTCACTTCACGACCGCCCTGCTGGATGACCTGATTGAATATGCCGCCAGTAATGGTGACATTATTGACATCGTTGAAGAAGGCGGCTCGGTCGGCGCGCTGGATGTGCTGGGATGGTGCAGTCGCTTGCACGGTCTCAACCAGCTGGACTCCAGGAAGTCGGCGTTGGGACAGCTGTTGGCGGGGCATAGTGGGAGAGAGAGAGAAGGTGCGAGCCGTGGGCTGTGCGAGGCTGTGAGCTGTGTGAGCTGTGAGTGATGGGCAGATAGACGCCTTCGCTGCTTCTAGCGCGGAAAGCAGTGTCTCGGCCTGGCGACATTTTTGGAAAGGCTACTCCTTGCGACAATTCAAGAGCGGCAGGTAAAATAGTCGGAGGGCGGTGAACATTTCCGGAGCGCAGCTGGTCGATGGGACATTCATCGGCGAAGGATGTACAAGGTGAGTACTCTTCCACTTGCAAATGCACGACAGATGCACTGGGCAGTGTGCGGAAAGTCGCGGAAGCAAGGGATAAATCAATCACATACTGAAGGATGCCAGTGCCTTTCAGGGCGCGTATCATCGCCGTTCACACGAGTCCGTCGACGACGTAGCATAGATTTCATATGCAGGATCGAGCAGGAAGCCAGGAGGCTCAACATACGACTGGGATGCCCATCAATACAGAATTCAGGATACGAGCAGCACCTTGCCTTTTCGTAACCATATCGAGCTGGTGAGACCTGCGCCCGGTACCGACGTAGTACAATGTTGAATGGAATTTGTAAAAGCAAGCACATGCAGGTCTAAGTCGGACAAAGGTGACATGCCAGCTGAGAATACCAGAGAACCCTGTCGCTGGTTCGAAGTTCATGAGTGGTGTCGAGCCTACAGTCGGGCTAAGCGCGAGCAAAACCCAACTAATAGGTAAAAGGGTGACGGTGTTGTGCGGGTCTTCAACCAGCCCAATTCCGAGGCAGACAACCTGGAGTGGAGTCGAATGGGCGAGCGAATGCGAGGCGAGGGTCGAGGGAGGTGTCGAGGTTGATGTGCGACGCGAGCGGGAGCGATACGGCGCGGAACAAGGGCGGTACGGGCGAAGATGAGGGCGGTGGAAGGCGAGGCGAGGCGAGTCGATACGAGGCGATGCGAGGCGAACGAAGGCGATACGAGGCGGCGGAATACAACTTTAAAGTCGGGCAAAGCTCGACTGAAGGCCTGGGGGGAAAGGAACTTCTTTTGGCAGAGATACAGGCTGAGTATTTATGGGTAGAGACAAAATGGGGACAGATCTGGTGTTGAAACACAGATTGCTCAGATCCACTGCTTTGGGTGGATGAGTAAGGACTCTGGGCGTCGTCTGGGACGCGTCGCTTGGTAAGGAATGGATGAGCAAGCAGGAAATAGCTGAGAAAGCGGAAAGTGTGAGAGGAAAATAGACCAAATAAGGGTAAATAACGCGCGAGGCGCCGGGCGTCGATCCTACGCTTTGTAAGGGAAATTGAGCGGTATCCGCATGGGGAGGAACAAGTGGGAACGAGGGAAAGTTGCCGTTGAGTAGCCGGAGCGCGTTTGATCACCAGTGTCACACGTGAGCGTGGCTTGGCTCTCACGTCCATCTGGTCGTCGTCTTGGTCGCCGGTGGGATGCTGGCGGGTCCGAATCGCCGGTGCGTCGAATGTAGATGTGATGAGGAAGGTTTGCTGACGATATCCAGGTCGTGACTGTCTCGGTACAACGCCAGCGCGGGCACGCGCGCGTCAGTGGCGAGAAACTTGCAGCAGAAGGAAGCAATTGGCGGAGAAGAGTACGACGAGAATTACAGTAAGGCCGTCCGAGTGAATAAAGAGCATAAGTTTTATGCCGCTCTGGGTTGGTTCTTCCTCTCGCGCAGATGCTGGACTAGGTGGAGGTGGGAAGAGAGAACGAGCGCCGAGCGGATCAATCATGTTGGTAAGCAACGAACAACTTTCACCGCAACGACGACCAACAAAACGACCCGTCTGCCCATCACATTGGAGCCTCTCTGAAGCCCTGTCCATTCCTCCATCCGAGTCTCCCGCTGCCCGCCTCCCGATTTCAAGCGGCACTCATTCCTCGCATAACTCGGAGCACTCGCTGGCAATCGACAGCGACGGTCGGATGGGTTGGGACCTGGCCACTGGGTGCGTCATCCTCGCCCTCGTTCTCGCGCTTCTCTGCCTTTCCTGACTGCTCCTGTTGAGTTCAGTCTTTGCGATAACGTCGGACGTACATCGCTGAGAGTCCGGAATGCTACTCTCAAGCGTGGAGCCGGCTGCAGCGCGAAGCTAGAAGAATGCATCGGACTAGGGTGGATTGGAGGCGACTGGTACGTTCTGTAAAGCCGCCGCGATATTTTCTGCCTCATTCCGATTACTTATAGCATTCTCGTCGCGCGTGTAATACTCATCACCGAATGCATCCCGACTGTCCTTCCGCCTACACTGCACATTCGACACGCTGCCCGGGAACCGTCGACAATCGGCACATGGCATGACCAAGACAGCCCATGTAACCCCGGGCCCGCGGTTCCCATTGCCGTTATTCAAGCGCGGCTCAACGACCGCCTTCCATGTGTGTCCGACTCACTCATTGGGTAAGCTGCCGAGGACGCGTCCCGTCCTGAGGGCTTTGCGATGGACCGTCTACCCTCGCCGTTTTCTGAAAACGAGAACGAGGACTGGACTGTGGTGCGTATCCATCTCGGCTGCCTTCTCCCGCTCATTCGTTCGTTGGCAGAGAAAATGGAGTCTGAATGGCTGAAGTGTCTGGGACAAGCATGCGCAAGACGAGCCTCGGTCGTTCCTGAATGCAGCTCGCTGGCATTCGTCGAGCAGAGTGGCCCATCCGCCTGTGCTCGCCGCTGTAGATGGTCCGTGGTCCGTTCTTCCGTGGCCTTGTCTTAGTGATTAATCTACATGCGTATCTAGCTCTTCCTCCTGCCACTGATAGAGGTCCCAGGACGCCTCTTTCTAGGCATGCCCTCTACCGCTCCGACGCCGAAGCAGGCAACGACAGGAAAATCGCGCCTGGTGGCTCCGCGCCGGAACAAGAACGGAACGAGACGTCCACTGGGACTGTGCTTGTCGACCGTTGTCGACTTTGGACGATCCACATGCACGCCCGCCACGAGTTGTCGAGGAGGGTCTTGACGCGGCCGATATATAGACGGCGAAGACCAACCGGCAGCCAATCGGGTGGTTGGTGTCGAAGATATAGGACTGGTCTAGCGCGCGTACGGGGACCATATATTATTAGGTCAATTCAGTGTACCTGTAACCAGGTCGAGGGTGTCGTCAGGGCTGCAAGTAGAGTACCGCCGACGGAGAACGAACGCCGTCGTATGGAAGTTTGTGATTAATATCACTCTTCCTCTCCGTTACTGAACCAGATTACAGTACTCGCCTGCGCGGGGACTAACGGTTTGCTTTGCTACTGAAATGACGGGATTCGAGGTCCTCTGCGCATCTTGGTCGCGCTCCGTATCACCTCTTGCATTTCTCATCCGACGGCCATTTGGTAGTCTGCCGTTGGTCCACAGCGCGAAAGTGGTTCATGCCGCAACTTTTGATACAGTTGGACGTACTATCCCGCAAATACTCTACTTCTCGTGGAGGCATTGGCAGACCTGCCTTCGAGTCAGCGGCAGGCTCACACCATAGCAACTCTTCTTCTTCCGCCCTCATGGCGGCGTCGCTGAACCTGGACGAGACCTACGGTGCTTTGTACATCGGAGGTGTGGGCTTGCCGTCTCAAAAGAAACCCCTATTGACGTCTCCGGAAGTTCTGTTTGCGACATCGTAAAACTTGCATGCATTCCGCTAGCTTCCACTTAAAACTCCTCAGCTTTCACGGTGTATTGACCGTGCAAGCATACACCTACTACACGAACTTTCCCGATGATTCTCGGTGGCTCAAACTCTCGTGCGTGTACTCCATGTTTTCCGAGTCGTACAGCAGGCTGTCAGCAGCCAAATCGAAAATAGGTGGCCTCGGTGTGGTGCGAGGCCAGTCGTGGCATTAGAGTTACACTCTGAACGATTGCAGGATCCTCGATACCACCGGGTAACCACCCACCTTGTGCTCATCGTCCAAACCACATACTACTACTTGTGGAGAAAGGCCAGTGCTTCGCATGGCAGACCGAGTACTTTTTTGTTTTGTTTTTTTTTTGTTTTGGCCGTAGCTTTGTATAGTCCCAATAATTCACCTTCTTATGAGACAGGACCCCTGATTATAGGCTGAGAGGTCAGATCCAGATTTTGGCCCTTGGCTAGTCTCTCATAGGGACTGTATACGCCAGTTGACAAACAAGTATGTAACCTTTGTATAGATAACCCTTGGCATATTTCCGTCCGAACTTCTTTCAGGGCCTGCATCCAAAATTTCATCCGAATTCCACCTCTGACATCACCATTTTCTCGCAATTTCCCAAAGATTTTCCCGCAAATTTCTCTGGAACCACTTTACAAGCACAGTGACAGGCCGTGTTGACGCTGAAACCAGTCTTAAAGGCTGTTGTGCAGGACGTTGTGCAGGACTGCGGTATCGATAGGTGCGTCTACATGTTCATGATGCCCACATGACTTATCTTGAGGTTCACAGGGAGCCTGTTGCGCTTTAGCAGATCCTTGCTGTTCGTCATCCTCGAGATTTTACTGCAGCAAGTTATGGGCCAGAGCGTAAGCGACGGCCTTACGCTCCGGCCTCCCTTGTATGTTCTTAAGAAGCAAGGTGTCGTACTATGCATGTATTTCTCAGTGTGTGTGGTATTAATGTACTGTACTAATCTGACCGTAAGTTCATTGATTTTTTATTTTTCCTGCCCGAGGAGGCCGAAAATTTTTGGTTTGATTTTAGGCGAATTTTTCCGAGGACTTTTTTGGGGCTTGTAACGCGTAACGCGAACTTACGGTCGGATTAGTACAGTACCCTGATACTTGATTTCCGTCCTTTTTTTGTAGAGAATTGAACGCAAACCCTCTGGCTGTTGAGAGTCGAATTCAGCCTCACAAGCAGGCTACGGTAAAGGCAGCCTCGAAGCTGTCCTCAGCGACAAATGGCACAGTGTATAGTAGCACGAACACTGGGTCTAGTACAGGCAAGACCGGTCAGAAGAAGAAGGCGCTGGCGGCAAGCATGGACATGGAGGCAAGAGCTGAAGGGTGGAAGTAGCCAGTGTACATGAAGAATTGATCAGATTCGTTAGGTATCCAACAGGATACATGCACGCATGGCAATAAAGCCTCTCCCATTTGTATCTCAACTGAGGAAACATCAAGGATCACAATATAGCACAGAGAAAACACAAGTAATCATATGAACACTGTCTGCGGGAACGACCATTCGAGAAGTACGTGGTATATCAATATGAGATGTTTGGATTTTCGGAGCTCCTGTCCCGTGTTCCAACAAGAAATACATGCCCCCTTACAAAAAACCAGCCAATTCCCATGGGGATTTGTTTCTACGCTTGTTTCTGCTTCCAGCAAGTGCTCAATTCTTATTGGTCAATTCCTAAAATATGACTGAAAATTCAGATTTTCAGGGCTATTGCATCGTGTACTGGCAGTAGATATGTACCTCCTGGCCAAAAAACTGGCCGATTCCCATGGAGACTTTTCTTTCTACATGTGTTTCTGTTTTCGGAAAAGAGCTTGATACCACATCCTCAATTCATAAACAAGAATGACCATTCGTATTTTCAGCACTGCTGCATTATATACTGGTGGTAGATACATGTGTCCTCTCCAAAAATGGGCTGATTCTGACGGGGACTTTTTTTTTTTCATAGCGAAACCTTTCCATATGAGGCTTGACATGACAGGGGCATGGATAAGATCTTCCATTGAGCAATTTTCATCAGAAAAGTACCGAACGACCAGTGTCCAAAGCCATTGTCAGCAGCTTACAGAAGACTTGTACAACTCAACTGAGGATATATACAGTCATCAACCGGCCAGTGGAACAGTCGATGTAATCAATTATTTTTAAGACGATAGCTCCTCCGTCAGGTCTGTAAAAAAGTTGGATATGGTATAGTATACGGAGCATGTCCTTGAGAAATTTGAAGACTTTCTGTGGGGTATTACGGTTGCTAGAAATTGTGCATCGATCTCAGTCCAAATTCTGACTTGGTGGTCAAGCCGAATTCATCTGTTTTTTTTTCAATTTTTTTTTTAGAACACAGGCAGAACTGTCCCTCAATAACCTTGCAGGGGTTACCCAGCTGCAAGGTAGCCACGATCTGCCACAAACACGTCGGAGAGAAACGGCTTTTGGCCATCAGTCACATTCCGTTTGGGGAAGCCTTTGAGTGCGAGTTTCAAAAGAGCACTCAACGTTGCTCAGAAATTAAGATATTTGAATACAGACTCTGACAATGCTACAGACCTCAGATCCACAAAAAAAAAAACAGAAAAAATGGGCATTTGGGGAAGCATCAAATCAACTGTTCCACTGTTCCACTGGCCGGTTGATGACTGTAGTTGCAGCGCCAAACAGATATAAACTGACTGTCCATACAAGAAAGCCATCGCTAGCGCTCCGGCAACCAGTGCAGGCCAAGAGTGGGCAGTCCTGATGCGCGTGTTTTAAATACTCGCAGGACCGAACACGTAGTACGGGACACATCGACTCGGACTGCGTGCCACGCCATCGCACTCAGAGTAGAGTAATGTAAAATTTGGTGGAGGTTGTAATACCAGAGGTGGTTGCATGGGTGTTCATTGGTTTTGTGTTGTTTTGCCCATAGCTACTCAATTACTGCTTGTTCCCCTAAGTGGTTTATAGCAGGGTGATTCACTAGTTGACCGGTAACTTTGATGTTTTGGTCACATGATGGTCACAGGGCGGCGGGCGGCGCGGGGTGGACGGCAATGGCAATGCTAAGGTGTGATGGTGTGCGCTGATGTGAGTGACAATAGGTGACAATGAATGGTATCGGTGACGGGAGAACTATTACGCAGCCTTAACGAGAACCAGCTTACGATGAACACAGCCGCTATTGAGGCTACCAAAGTTGTTACCAATTTGAAAAAAAGACTTCAAATCCAATCTAATGAAATTCGCTAATTTCATTACAATCTAGAAAGATGAAGGGTGGCGAGATCGATGCGAAAACCGCTTGTCAGGTGTGTCATAAACGATTACTAAAGTACTCGTAACCTCGTTACAAGCTGGGGAAACCAAGCAGCGCTCCTGGCTTCAACAACACCATTGATCCTCCAGATGCTCTTCGTCTCACTTCCCGTACTCCTTTGCAACATTTTCTTCCTGTATCGGTGCGGCCAATAGCCAATTTTAATCACTTCAAACCTTATCTCCTTCCCGCACACCCCGGGCGGAAAGGTTGCTGCTGCAACAGGGGAATCGCATGGTCTAGGACGACAACGCCGTCCATGGGTGCTGTGGAATCGCGTGTAGCTACGCATCGACACAAACGCTGATGACAACTCGGGCGCCATTTGGGGAACCCACTGGCGCACCTGCGTCGTGATCATCCCGCTCTCGTCTCAAACGGCGGAGATCGTACCCAAGTCAGCGCGTGAGCGGCCGCATCAGCAGACGATGTGATGTCTCTCGCCTTCTCCGTCCGCGTGAACCTCCCGACTTGACGCTGTATGTCCCCCGAGGACGAACGACATGTGGCACTCGTCGTCGATGCCCGGCTGGCTGGCTGGGAATGATTCCGGCGGACCGGGATTGGGGAGCGGCTCGAGAGGCAGGCGACGGAGAAGATTTTGACTGCGTGAAGCTCGGGGAGCATCGCATCGAGAACTCGGTTGTGCCATCTCGACGCGGCTGCCCACCATCCATCCCCGGGCTCGGAGGACCGACCGCGATGGCTAGGGTGCAGCGGCCGGGCGCGCAAATGGGACGCAGGCGAAAGGGAAGTCGCGAGGCCCCTGGGAGGGAAACCGCACGGACAATGGATGGCCGAAGCAGCAATGGATGGCCGAAGCAGGAAACGTAATTACTAATGCTACCGTGCGTAGCCGAAGGTTGCCTGAGTTGTGCCTGAGGTTGCCTGAGGTTGCCTAACGTAACCGAAGGCCTTCGACAATGTAATGCTATTTGCGTTGGGCTATGCTTTGGCTACGTCAGGCTATGTCTTAGGCATGCCGCCTAGCCGATGCCGGTAGCCTGAACGATGTAGCCGAAGCCTTCGGCCACCTAGGGTCGGAATGCAGTGTATCGCGGTAGATATCCCATCTTACGACTACCTTCTTCCCCCAAACGTAGTGGTCTATTCGGCATTGATTCTCGACATTCGCATTCATCGACGACTCTATAGCAGCTCTATACATATATCAAGCTTCTGTACCTACTCACTTAATCACTGCGACCACTACTCACCCTATATCGAGCAGGATATGCTTGCTTTCGGCATTCTGCAACTCGACCGTCAAGAGGATATTGAGAGATCCCACTACTGGTCCTATACCGTACAGTACGGTGGTACGGCCGTACCATACGGCTACCACTGCCGTACCGTACCTGATCTGGCCGCGGACCCACCGTACGCCGTAAATCCGGCCGTAGTACGGCTACTACGGCTATCACAAGCCCTGCCGTACTGAGCCGTAGCCGTACCGGAGCCGTACCATACTGGCTGCCCGCGTGGTACGGCTCCGGTACGGAAGGCGCCATAAACCGCCGTAAAAGTAAGGCCGTAGCCGTATACGGTACGGCGCCGAGCCCTAGATTGGAGAACGTATGAGGTTCCCGACTCCCGAGTGGGTTCAAAAACAAGTTGAACTGAACATGCCAGGTTAATCTGGGGCAACCAGCAGCTGCTTCCAAGTCCCATCCGAGTCGTGGCGCATAGTTTATGGATTGATCGCAGAGACTCGGAACGTCTTGCATTGAGGCTGCAGGTCGACAACGAATAGGATTTGAAGCTTTGCATGCATACCTCACGAGCGAGTAGTGCATTAGTATGCACGCGACCGAAAGAGAAGTAAATGGCCTTGTTATTATTACCTTTCTCGGATGTCTCGGCATGAACGTTGTCTGCGCGGCTCTCGCGGGCCGGACCAGACCGGGGCGAGAGCGCACTCCGTTGTAAACACCGAGGTCCATAATCTGGTTAGTTACGCCGGACACTTCCACGCGGAGCAGTATGCATACAATACATACAGTACATCGTTCCCCGCCGGCGTCGGCGGGTCTGAGCCTTCCTGTTTCGTCTGGATGAATTATCAGGAAACGTACAACAGGTACTCCGTATATTATCGACATGTCTCTAATGCTGTGCACGCTTTGATCGGATCAAAGCTCGGCCCGGGGGAGCGGTCTTCTTTTCACATGTCGCCAAGCTTGCTTTTCTCTGTTCTCCTCTCGCTCATACACGCTCTTGAGCCAACTCCAGTCTCACTCACATTCGATCTCCTCTTTTACGGCATCCCTCACGAACCCCAACTGACTGCGTCCCGCACAAAATCGTCTGCCTCGAGGCGTTCACATGAAAAAGGTACCGTTGTTCTGGGACGAAATGACGCGAGCATGTTCCGCACGCCGTTCCTCTCCCTCCGAGCCAATCCGCCCTGCTCTCGCTCTCGCTCATCCTTCGAATTCTCGGGTGTCCTGTCTCAAATACGTCGCTTCATACTTGACCGACAACCTGAGCTCATCAACGACTCGAAAATCTCACATTACGCCGAGCTCGCGATGGAGGAAGTGGCTACCTCGCAATCAAGGTGTCTGCGCGCTTTGCCCTCGCTTCCCTTCAATGCTCTAAGTCTCAAGCCACGCTCTACCTTCAATTTCTGGCACGTCAACAGCCGCGCGATCCGAGTTTCCTGCCGATTCAAGCAGCCGCAAGACCGTCTCTAGCAACACGAGACTCGAAGGTCCACCTTTGCGCCATCCAGTCTGTCGTCGCCTATCGCCATCAAGTCGTTCTAGCGCAATGCCCAAGCATCCCGGAAGCAAGATGAGAAATCCATGAACATTGTCAGCGGGCTCGGTTTCAAGTGGTGAGGAGGCGGAGGAGATGATGATGGATCCTGCTGAGAATACAAGAAGCACGCTTTATCTCAGCCGGTCGGTGGGCAAGCAAGGGATCAAGCCTCGATGTGCGTTCATCTGCGTGTAACGATCCGCTCTCGACGAACTGTAGACGAGTACGTCCTCGCCATCGCTTCTCCGCCCTCGCCACTGACGCCAACACTGATTTTGCATCTGAATGCACCACCTACGACAGCTGACAGCAAGACGTTCAGCGGATGCGGTTACCTTAATCGACGGCGACTGTCTGGCTGAAGAACTGCAACAGCTGTAAGCCCAGGCGACCAGCGCTATCAAGACTACCGCGCCGTGGCGGGCAGCTAGGTAGCGTTTAGGTTTTTCCTGATGAATTCGGTGATCTTCTACCCACTGTATGTTGCTTGCTTTGACGGGTTCGAGCAACTCACACCTTCCAATTCATGTACTTTTGCACTAAGAATGAATTGTTAATAGCCCAAGGTATGGTTCTAGAGCGGGAGCGGAGCGACCGCCCTGCCTTGTATACATACCGCAGATGTGTCTGAATTCGATTAATAATACACTATTTGATACCACACGTGTTGCTACACTAAATCTGCGACACCAACCATTCCATCGGCTGCCGGTCCGCGTCCAAATCTACCTCTGCGCCATCGACCCCCTCCTCAACAACTCGTGGCGGGCGATCCTCAACCTCCTCCGCAAGAACGGCCATCTCGCACCCGGCGTCAAACCCCGTACTCGTCGATCCGTAGTCAAAGTCGACGATGGTCGATAGGCAGACGGTGCCCGTAGTCGTCTCGTTATTCCTCGTTCGTGTTCGGGCGCGGGGCCACCATACGCGAGTTGGCTGTGGCTGTCGTTGCCCGTTTGCGGTGGTTATGCTCGGTGAGGAGGAATCGGCATCGGAGCGGTAGAGGGCGTGCATCGCGCGGATAAACGACTGTAGGAAGAATAAGCTGTTGTGCATTGAGAGTGAGCGAAGAGAGAGACACGTACAGGATCTGTAGCGGCGAGCAATCCGTATATCAACGGGCGCGAGGAGTAGATCGTAAGGTCTGCAATATTCATCTTCCAGATCTGTACGAAAACTATAGTCTGAGTGAATGTGGAGAGGGGAGGAGAGAAAAGCGTACACGCTCGGTAGGCGAAGGATCGCTAGACTGAATCAAATCCAAGACGGAGGTGGATATGTTAAGCAGACAGGAGACGAGAGGGTAGAGGCCTGGTGCATGGAGATGAGCAACGAGACTAAGGTGAGCAGATGCGACACACCGATGCGCAAGACGATACCACGGAAAGCTCTGATGTGTTCCCGTTCTCGCTGGGAAGGTCCGGTCGGCAGCGTGGTCGGCGGCTTGGTATCCCGCGTATTCACATCGAGGTCGACAGTGGGGAACGTAGAGCGGTGCGTGCGCGACGGCCATACACGAATGCGAAACGATCGGGTCTCCAGCTGCAGGGATTTAGCACGGAGAGGGCTAATAGATGGATGGACAAACGCACCTCATAACCGACTAGGTAGACCACTATCACCGCGAAACTTGTCACCTCGCCGAGGGACGTGAAGACCAACCCTACTGTCTGTGTGCTGATAACCCACTTGAGGAGAGTCGGGCCTGGGGCGTTTCGGTACCAGCAAGTAAGGTTGGCGGGGTTCAGCCTGTTTGCATGGCATAAGTACATGGGGAGCAGCGAGGTGGTGCGGACGCACCCGAGTCGTCCCGCAGCTAGAGGTGGTATATTGCACGCGAGGGAAACGATCGACACGCCAGCAACGTAAAATTTCTCCATCCGCTGGCCGTTGACTTTGAGCGTAAGGACGAGGCTAAGGTGGGTTGAGAGAGAGAGACTCGAAGGAAGCATGGAACGCACGGGAGGTTGATGGCGACGCAGAAGAACATTCCGGACGAGTACATGAGAGTGCTCTGGACATTCGTGAGTAAACCGAAGGGGTAGAGGGACGCTGACGGACATTGGTGAAGAACGCTTGGAACTCGCAGGCAAGGCCTGGACGGCCGTGGATGGATGAGAGGGGGAAGACTATGCAAAAAACGAGACTGTAATGTCGTGTGAGAGCAAGGACTCGGACACAGAGACGAGACACACTGGGCAACCAGAGCGTGGACCAACAACCGGAAGCTAACACGATCGAGATGTGTTCGGGAAACCGGATTCCATGCAGCGTATGCGTAGAGGAGGAGGAGTACTGTGGTCAGCAGGGCGCCTGGGATGATAAGGCCGAGCAGGAGCCGTTGACTGTGGGCCTATCGTCAGCGAGCAGAGCCTACGATGGATGGACTGGCTCACAAAAGCACGGTGTCTCCTGGCGTCGTCTCATGGAGTCGTGGCGCAGACAACGGCGGAGTCGCCATCGGATGGGGAGAGGAGCGGAAGCCCCTGCGCGGGAAAGGAGACTTAAATGCATTGAAAAGGAAGCCCTGAGTGTGGGAAGTGTCTTGACGGTAACCCGTGACGTGATGCGCCTTTCCTCCCGCCCGCCATGTGCTGTAGGCGCGCACTTAACTCGACCCGTTCGTAGTCCTCCCATTAATATCCCTCTCATCGGCACCCATCTCAACGCCGTACTCGAGGTCTGCGATTGCCCTGGAGCTCAGCCTACCCCCCTGGGCCTGGACGCGGCGGCCGTTCTGCCGATGGCATGCGAACTTGAGGTGGCGGTCCGGGTTTGACGCAATATGCCGTTCGGTCTGCCATTGGAAATTTGGAATGCGGGCGGTCATTCGGGATGCCGTCGTTCGTTTGCCCTGATGAGATCCCTCCCATTCTGAGCTGAGCTCAAGCTCAACTCCAACTGTTCCTCCGCCGTCATGGCGACGCCGACCATGGACATCGGACGTGTGTACTCCGGTTCAAAGGTCGCCTATTGACGCCTCCGGAACATTTGTTTGTGGCGTGGGGTAAAACCCTGTCCTTCAAAACTCTTAATAGCTTCAAGTTTCGGGTGTTACTTGGGCAACGTACCCACGTAATTTCCTTGTATGTCCCGACGACGAAGGCAGGAGATATGGGGTTGTAGCCTGGTGAAAATTGAAATTGACGAGGCAAGGGTCTGGTCATGGAGCACAGTGTATATTCTTGAGCTGGCAATACCGCTGAGAATCTTTCCTCGCGCCAGGGGACGGATCGCGCGCGACTCGGAATGGATAGGGGAGGTATGTCCGCGCTGCCCGAACTTCCGCGACGTCGGCAATGCCAGGGAACCAGGGCCGTGTCTTAGACGTCGACACAGAAGAGGGTCGATTCGGAGCCAGTCGAGCAGCGGGGCTTTACTGCACGGAGATCTGCGTTCCAGTCATTTAGCAATTCAACGACTAGCTGCTACCTGTCCGCAGCACAGCGACAAGAGCGCTAGCGGTATCGTCTGTTCCTGCAACGATAGCCATGAATCAGACAAGGGAATGATTGCCAGAGTGGCCACCTTTGAGCTCTGTCCAAGACCCAAGCATCGTTGAGCTCAGCACCACGATATGAAATACGCCATTCCCAAGCCATTCCGGGCGTTCTATCGCGACAGATCAGTCACTGAGCTTCATCGCCACTTGACTGTGACGGATAAGAAGCGGATAGAGAGGAGAATGCTAGTTGGACGTCGACAGCGACAGACTGCTGGGCGCCATGTACTCCATGTTGCTGCCAGTGAGAGGAGGTTATCGAGATGTATCGCAGCTCGCTATCCCTAGGCGTAATTCTCGACAAACGGAGTCTGCACTGAATCTAGGCCAAGTACCTCAGCGAGCGACGGAAAACGACGCAGACGTACCACCGAGCCGCCGGTAAGCGTTCCAGAATCAGCGCTGGAGCGGCGAGCGTTATCGAGCCGGGTTTCGCAGGGGCGGCCGCGCGGATGACGAACAGGCGGCAGCGTTGAGGCGTGGAGAAAGACCGGATGCCTAGAGGCTTGAGGCTCGTTGTCGACGTCCTGGCGGAAGAGCTTATCATCAGGACGACTGGCAAGATCAAGCCGACATGTTACCTGATCATGATGAGATTGATGAGATCTAATCGTCACGGTTAATACGCCTTTCCTCCCGCCACCATGAGCCCAACTGAACCTGCAGTTTGAAACGACTTCCTGCTGCACATATCCCGGGCATCCTCGAGCCCGGCGATTGAAGGCCGTTTGCTTGAATCGGTGAACCTCTGCGGCGGAAAAATCGACAGACTCACAATCCGACCCTGGTCAAATCCGACCCGACTCTCGACAATCTCTGGCGTTCAACTCCTCGAATCGTACGGATCTCTGCCAACCAGCCTCACTTTCGTCATGATCTTACGGCCACTTTCGTGAGACTACTATTGCTCGCCGCTGCGAAGCACCCCTTTCGCGGTCTCCGTCCGTCCCCGACTCCAAGTCTCATGGGTTCAGGATGCACCGTTCAAACCGCTCGCTCCTCCCTGGTCCATCAATCTAGGCCCTGGGAGCCACGTAGGCGAGACGTGTGAATGCCTGCTCCGTACTTATGGACGTTCCGTCACTAACCAATTCCAGTACTCCGGGCGGGATTTGCGATTTGCTGGCTAGCGGAAGGGACGTTCGGCTTGCCTCTCGCCTGGAGATCCTCTGCGCCTCTCAGTCTCGCCGCGTGTCGAATCTTGCCGTTCATTCATCCCACTGCCGTTTGGTATGCCGTTGGTCTAACTGGCCGTCGGTATGCCGCAATTGTTGATCCACTGCCAAGTAATACTTACCGGGTCACACTGTCACCGGCAGGCACCCACACTAGCTCTTCCTTGCTCTTCCTTCACCGCCGTGACGACGACGCCTATGGACGAAACCTACGGTGCACTGTACATCGGAGGTGTGTGCTCCCCATCCACTACTTGAAAGGAAGCCCATTGACGCGTCCGGCAGTTCTGTTTGCGACGTTGTAAGACCCCGGCGCTGCATCCCCGCTAGCCCTTCCTGAAAACTCCTCAGTCTGCAAGGCCTATTGACTGTGCAAGTGTACACATACTACATGAGCTTTCCCGATGACTCTGCGTGGCTTAAGACTCTCGTGCGTGTACTTCCATAGGATTCTCATACGGAGCTCAATATTCAATATCAATTAGGTCGCCGCCGTGTGGTGCGCTGCCATATGCCGAATAGCGCCGGAGACCGAACCTTTACAGGATGCTCGATACTACCCACCTCGTACTCATCGCCCAAGCCACATACCACTATCTCGTTACCAGCTGGGGAAACAACGCCGCGCTCCTCGTTGCAACTACGCCGTTCCTCATCAACATGATCTTCATCATACTATCCTCGCTCCTCTGCCAGACCTATTTCCTCTATCGGTGAGCCTCGATAACAAAGTTATATCCTATCCACTCTGAACGTCATCTCCCTCTCCGCAAAGTGTCTGGGTGTTCAGCAAGCACAACTGGCTCATCACCGGCTTCCTCGGCTGCGGGTGTCTCGCAGGGTTCTGCATCGAATCTAGCATCGTCGGAGAGATTCTGAGCTACACGGCGGTGGAAGAATACAGCCAGCTCACCACGAACGCGAAGTGGTCGTTCGGCGTTTTGGCTCTATGTGCGTTGCCTTGAAGGCCTTCTGTGCTCTGGCTGACGAACCCCCGCCCCCCAGTCGATTTGTTGCTCGCGTGCACATTAGCGTGGTACATCCGGACGACGAAAGTGGAGCTCGCAGATGCGATGGATGGTCTCCGCCCGTATGTGTTCGTTCGCATGCTAACAATATTAATCTCGTGATTCCAGACGCACGAACCTCGTTCTGCAACGAGTAATGCAGTACGCGGTGGCTACCGGGTTGATAACTAGGTGAGTCGGAGAATTCCTCTCGATGCATCATGATCCAACTCACGTCGCAGTATTGTGGGACTTGCTATGCTCGTTGCGGTTCGTTTACCCCTTTTTTTCTTGGGTCTTCATAATTCAGATCTGAACATTTTGCAGTACCTCCTCGCCCCAGATAAATTCATATTCATCGTGAATACAGTTTTATTTTCCCCTTAAACCTACTTACCGTCGCTAACCTAGGCCATCTACCTATCCTTCGGTCGGGTGTACACCATTTCACTGCTCGTGAGGTACGCCCTGCTAAAAATTTAACTCCTATTCACTGTTTCTTATTCTTGCGGCTGCTTACAGCCTCAACGCAAGACGTTCTCTGCGCTCAGCCCTACAAGGACCATCCTCGACCATCGGACTTGGGGCGTGGTTGGGACCACCTTCCGTTTCAATGCACCAAATCAACCCGGTATGTTTTCATCCCCGTCCCCGCCGTCCCCCTGAACCCGAACACGTTCAAACGACTGATCCGCGCATCCTCTAGTCGCGTAACGAGAGCGACACGGGCACCGAATCTCCTCTCACGACGGTCACGACAGTCAAGCTAAGGGGAGGCGAGTCACGGTGCCACAGTTCCGACTGTGAACACCACGGGGATCCGAGTCTTCGACAGCAGGTGGCAGAGGCAGAGATCTGGTCGCGGAGCGAGGTATGACTACAGCTGCAATGCGCGATCTGTAGCCTAAAATACTGTAATTCTCGTATAATGTATTCATGCGTACTTTAGGGTGCTGGTCAATTTTTCTTTCCTCTTTCCCGTCGCGACACGGTCTTGTTAGCATCCAAGCGGAACGTATCTTGGTTGGAACTTGGAAGGGCCCTCAATTCAAAATATTACTGTAATGTTGGGCGAACGGCCATAATAGTGAGCATATGACCGGCCATCCCTGACGCGTGTAACACTGCTAACAGGAAGATTTCACGATGAACACCGTCGCGTCGTCGGTGTGACCAAGCACGGGAATTGATCCGCTGTGACTGATGGCGTCGCTCTCTTTGCTCCACCGTCACTCGGTATTCATCCTCGTCATGAAGCGCAAGCGCTCCGAATCCGACACCGAATCCGCCGCTTTGGCACTGCTGGATACCACTCGTTCGGATCTAGGGTTCGAGGACGGCAGCATCGTCGTGCGGGCGGAGAAGACCGTCTTTCGAGTGCTCAGTGTATAAAGGGACACTCTCCGCCAGCTCCGCTGTGTGGAAGGAGATGGTCGCCAATCTGGACTGGCAGGCCCCTCTCATCGATGAATGCCCCGTTCTGAGCCTCGACGACACTGCGCAAGATGTGGAGTGCGTCTTTGAGACGCTGTTTTACAGAGAGTGAGTATTTGATTCTGCGTTGCCCTTCCCACATACTAAATATCTGGACACACAGCGCGTATCCTGACAATCAACCGATCCCCATTGAAGCTGTCTGCGCATTCGCGCGGTTGGGTCGCAAGTGCAAAATTAGCATCTGTTTGAGAATGCAGTCAATCGTCTCATCGAGTTTTTTCCGCCGACGGTAGAGAGATGGATCAACAACCAGGGTTGGAAGACGATTGCTCAGTCTCCTGATTCCCTCGCCATAGTTTCCCTGCACGCAGCCTCTTTGGCCCGCGAGCTTGACCTTTTGTTCTTGCTGCCAGTGCCTGCGGCATTCCATGCCCTCTCGGACCCATCGCGTATCCATTGGCTCTGTACCCCAGAAGTCCCCAGCCTCGCCGATGGCGATGGGAAGCTACTTCTAGAAAGTGGACAACGTCGACGCGACGCATTTGCGACACACGTCTACGCTTGGTTGGAGAAGCCTGTCCGACAATGCTATTCCGGTCCAGGCAAATGCCGCCTGTACAAGATGCAGATGGCCTTGAAGCTCTGGAAGACCTCCTGCCTTTTGCTCCTTTGGAAACCCGACATCGCCCCGAATCTGTGCGAGCCCTGCACCACCGCGGGACGAATTGCGCACGAGGCAGGAGCACGGGCGTATTGGGAAGAACTGCCCGCGTTATTTGGTTTGCCGCCATGAGAGGAGTTGCTGAAAGACCCTGTCGTCGCTGGATAAGCAGAACTCTTATGCCAAAACTTACCCAAAACAGCCCTTGTCCAATCTATGTATAGCGGTAATTTTGAATAAGTCGCAGCAAGGTGCGCGATTGTCTGCACCGTTCCGTCGTTAGGATATCAGTTTCTTAGGCCCCAAATCTATACAATGAATCCATACTACAGTGCCGCCCCAATTTCGTTTCAAGCTTCCCCTTTGTACCTCAGACTCATTGGACGGCACCCAACTAATCTCAACTGCTGTTGCTATTGACGAGTGCTGGCAAGTCGACAGTACGACCGAGACGGTATTTGGCTCATAGACACAGTCCCCCGTGTCTCGAAAACGGTGAGCTTGCCAGTCCGGGAAACATACGCGTCCGAGGTATGTGCAGATCTTGCTCGCCAATTTCCCGTCACGTTCGAGAATTTGGCGCTAATTTCGTTGGGAAGAGGGAGAAAATATAATTGGATAAACGTCTTGGGCAATGACAAGGTAGACACACTCGTCGTCGCGTCACAGACAGTCGAGAGGGAGGGAGAGTGAAAGTCAGAGCGAAGGTGACGGGTGAGGCAAAGATTGGGAGAAGCTAGGTGTGCGAAGGAAATGACACCCGTGAAGCCAAGTGTGGCGTTCACGTCTCGAACCAGAACGGAGGGCTCCGTTGACCACGAAGGCACAACAGACACACCTCGGAACGGAGCATCTAGAGGAGCGAGTTCTGGAACAAGTGAGTGCCAAGACCTGTACACAAGGCGCCCCCGGGCTTTCGGGAGGGAGAAGATGAGCCCGAGAACGCCAAGCGTAAAAAACCAAAAGTGAAAATAAAGCAAACCGAAAGTTAGTGTTGCCGACGGCTGGCTCCCAAGTGGCTCTGGGTTCGAGCCGGTCGAAAGCCGATTATTTTCTGAGTGCAGTTTTGGCCGTACCTAGTTGAAATTTTCGGCTCTGGGGAGAGAATTGACGGATCTTGCCTTTATTACCCTCAAATTGACCCCAAACAGCTCTGTTCGACCACGGCTTTGCGGCTCAAGCCGAGCCGAGCTGAGCTGAGCCAGCCGTCGGCAACACTACCGAAAGTGCACTTGTTTGCACAAGGGGATACGTGAGGATGAGCGGTGTTGATACGCGAGGATGAGGATTGTTGTGATACGACGAGGATGATACACCCCCACGACGGGTGTCGTTGTGCAGGCAGACGGGCAGACAGGGACGGGGGGCAGACGGGAGGGCAGACGTGCAGACGAGATGAGCGTCGCCCACCCGCGGTGGGTGTCGTTACGCGGGCAGACGGGCAGACGGGCAGACGTGCGGACGAGATGAGTGTTGCCCACCCATGGTGGGTGTCGTTACACGGGCAGAAGGGCAGTAGACCAAAATGAGAGACGATGCGGAGATGCGAGAGAAGGAGGGGAGAGCCATGTTGAGGGAGATGAGGATAATGAGAGTCGTCCTTGGGAAGAGAGGGAGCGGAGGGTGGGGCAAAGAAAAAGACGGCGGGCCGAAGCTATGGAGGTGAGCGCTGCCCGCAAGAGAAGAAGTGTGACATGATGGTGATGGTGGCGCGTTACTCGTTACTACCTTGTCTCACACCCAGGCTGACTCGCACGCTCATCTTGCCTGGGCTAACAAAGGGGTAATTTCGGCGCTGCCAGGCTAGCTCAACGTACCGGCCCGGGGTCGCGCGCGCGACCGGTCACGGCTCATGCGCTCACGCGTGACACTCCTTGACTCAAATCACCATGTCGATCCAGACCATTCCCCAGGATATCGCACAAGAAATATTCACTCATTGCCTATCCCATCCGCCTAGTCTTGACGACAAGCATCCCTTCCCCAGCCCTCCCCATCCCAACGATGCACCACTGCTTTTGCGTCGCGTTTGTCGCACTTGGAGCCATTTGGCCCTGCGGACCCCACAGTTATGGACGGAGCTCAGTATCGATACATCCAAGCTCCCAGAGTCCCTGCAGGATTCCGCAGCCTTTCGGAATTTCTTTCGTCGCGGAATGGTTCTCTCGCGCAGGCTCCCTGCCGCTGTCATTTTCAGCGTTAGGTTCTCAAGGTTTCGCGAAGATGTCGCTGGCGGTCGAAGTTGTAGGCCTATTCGCGCACCGTATTCAGACACTGCGACTCGCGTGTGACTGCTGGACCCTCGAACGAATCCACGCTCTCGGTGCATTCCCACTCCTGGAGACGCTTGTTGTCCGAGTCCGCACGGTGAAGGTTCCACGGAGCCAACCTCCTCAACCGGATGCTCTTGAGCTTCCGTCAGGCTTGACCCATCTGCGGACTCTCCATCTTGCCCTTAATTACAACACAGCCATACGTTTCCCCTCCCTCCTCCCGATGCTTGCCACCGTGAGCCTTCGATTCATCGAGACACGAGACTTGTTTGACGTGCTTCGTTGCGCCCCCATCCTGGTCGAGCTCCGCTGCGTACTAATCTACGACCTCCCTTCGAGCAACCCTCCGAAGATGCTCATGCTCACGCACCACCATCTCAAATTGCTTCGCCTCGCCGCAGGGTCCAGGCCAGGCATTGACCAGTACCTGCGTCTCCCTGCGCTTGAATCCCTCGAAGTCCCCAAGAGCGGTCCATACAACCCCGACCAACGCTTGCACTTCCTCTCGCACTGTTCCCACTCCTTGCGACGATTGTGCCACGCGAATTTCGACGTTGATTGGCTCGATGTCCTTACTGAATTCACCCATCTTGAAATTCCCAACCCCGATCCCACAACCATCGACCTTTTGCTCCACCGCCTGAACCGCGACGAAAATCCACACATCCTCCCCTACCTTCGATCATTCGTGCTCGCCGATTGCGTCGCCGACGAGAGGACACTGGTCTACCTCGCGGACGTTCTCTCATCGCGACTCCGCGTCCATCCAGAAACCTTGAATGATGGCGCCAATCTACAATCCTGTCGCGTGGTATTCCGAACGGCAGAGGAGTGGACCAAGGTTTGCGGCGGCCACCTCACGCCAGACATCGTCGAAGCGTTTGGTGGCCTGGTGACCGCTGGGATGGAGATTTTCGTAGGTCCGCCGGGGGACAACAAGATTGGTGCGCGGGAGAAGTAGGCAGGGTACCTCGTCGCTAAAATACTCAGACAACCTGAATGGAATCCCACATCTTGACGTCTCATGGTTGCCGTCGCTCCCTCATGGATATTCTTGCCTAAGAAGTTAGCTAATCTGCTATTATTGCGCTCAGTCCTTCGCGCGCGCCGTCATTTTGAGATTCACTCCAATTATCCCACTGGAAGTAAAGAAAACGCCAACGGACTCAGCGCGGGAGAAGTACTGTATCATAAGACTGGGGCGAAAGAAATATAGATGACAGTTTGAGGTAGGACGAGTCGTTTCTTCAGTGCTCACGAGTGTTCTTCGATGAAAAGATCTCCAAGTTAGGAATGAATACGGCCAGCACCGCTGCTTATTGTGCTCCACCACTCCAATCTTCTAAGCTGGTTTTGTTGCTACAGGTATGAGTCCAGCGCGACGACTCAGAAGTAAGAACCAGCACGCCGCACTCCAAGTACTCCATTCAAGTTGAAGATTCGGGTGGATGCCCGCGACACGCACTCAGCTCATCGAATGTCTGCCGAGTCGGCGCCGACGGACAGCAAAAGCAGATCGCCGATGCATGCTGGCCTCGCCTCGCCGGCGTATTGGATCCTGGAAATTACCGTGAGGAATGCTTCTCCGGAGCTAAGCTTAAGTTTGTCCCATAGCTTCTATCTGGGGTGAGGTGAGCTTAGTTTGACGTCGGGATTGGAAGATTTCGGGCAGAGGGCGGGGAGAGCGAATGCGATGGATTACATGGAGAGGGGATAGTGTACAGATTGCTTTAGGTGGTTTTACACAAGAATATTTGCATGCGATAGATACAGTCTGGAGGATGAGAGGATCTTCAGCAGTGATGAAGACGACGATGTTAGAATGACGCACGATACATTAGACGCATCAGAGCCAGTCGTCGAGGAGGGAGACCGACATCGACGAGAATCTATCAGAAAGCCCGCGTTAGACTGCAGTACTGGCAGGCACGTCTCGGACGCTGAAGAACGGACCAGGTGCAAGTCGCGGGGTTGAAAGGGCAGGTCGTCGTATGTGTCCCCCGGCAGCCGCAATGGCAGCATTGGGGACCAGATCGGTAGGCGGGTTGGGTGACGGATGCGTCGGCGCTCGATGGTGTCTGCTTTACGCAGCGGCGGTGAGTGAACAGGATGGTGCGAGCGACGGCGAGAGCGGAGGAAGACATGGTTTTTCCGTCGGTGTAGAGGAAGGCAGGTGGCGAAGGCGATTGCGATAAGGAATGAGGATAGGCAGAGGCTTATAAGAGTCTTCGCGGAAGGAGCTAGGCTATTTTCGCGCGTGGGTAACTTGTTGCTGGGAGGTCTAGGTCGAGAAGACGTCACAGAACGTGTCGAGCAGAAGCACGGCGTCCATTCTCATGGAATTCACCGGGGCTAACGGAGGACGGCCACGATGTGTTGGGATCGCCGCAGTCGGTCTGAGTCGTCCAAGCGGGGAAAGAGCAGGCTGCGGCACGAACAAAACAGTCAGAATTCCGTATTCGCACTGCCAAGAGCGCACACACACACCGTCGATCTTCTTCCTTCTCCGGTTGAATTCTTTGCAGCATGACTTCGCAGCCAGTCCGTCTATCTCGGGGCCACGATGGCGTAAATCCGTAAACTCGTCATGGCCAGGCTTCGTTGCTTTGAGTAAAGGCCTTTCTTCATCGATGCATCATCTGGGGCGGGTTCTTTAAGGATCTTCTACACCGGGCTTGGACTTGCAAATAGCCGAGCTATATGGCTTCTTTGAGATTCGAGACTAGAGGCGGCGTACAGTACCTGTATCGAGTTGAGCTAGCGCGGCAGAACACAAGCGGCATGAACGGAGATTCGCGGGAGTAGTGGATTGGAAACGCAGCAGCGGCGTGGCTTGAGCGAGGCACGCCAAAGAGAGATTAACTTCAGAGTTTCGAGACGCTCATAGCCA
Organism: Mycena amicta; assembly: GCA_029282125.1. NCBI lineage: Eukaryota > Fungi > Basidiomycota > Agaricomycetes > Agaricales > Mycenaceae > Mycena > Mycena amicta. Next base: position 366,739 of record JARIHP010000053.1, read on the forward strand.
TGGGTAGGGCTACAGAGGTCGCGCAAAGAGCGCAAGGTGCGCGTTCCTCACGGCGGATTCACCTCATGAGAGTTTCTGGCAAGCGTGTGTTCTCCGGATCATACGGTGATTCCCGGTCGGTGCCGTGGGAAACTCACGGCCTCCTTCCTTTCGACGTCCACGACCATGTCTCGACTGGTGCCACTGTCCCTCCGCAGGGAACTCGAGCAAGTAGAGGACAACATCGCGAGTCTCGAGGCCCAACTTGCTGAGCTTCGTCGTCTTCGGAAGCTCCTTCTTTCGGGACTCTCCAACATCGTCTACCCAATCTTAACGCTACCCACTGAACTCACAATCGAAATCTTCACCTACTATGTGGAATCCGTACGGATTGGATTCAACGACTACGCATTCAGTGGTCGCACGCAACCGACCCCATTTCCCTCCCCTATCGTCCTTGCGAGTCTCTGTCGAGCGTGGAGGGATATTGCGCTGAACTCTGCGGCATTGTGGTGTCGTCTCGACATTTCTAACCGTCGAGAAGCAGCGATTCCCGCTCTTCGAAGCTGGCTGTCTCGCAGCGCAGCGCAGCCGCTGCCGCTAAACATGGCATGGACACATACTCAGGGAGACGTCTTGCCCCTTCTGTCCGAGCACTCTGCGCGATGGGAATCATTCACAGTTGCTCTGTCCACACCTTTATCAACGGCGGCAAAGGCCTTGAAATGTGATAACAAGCTCCCACGTCTGAAGAGTCTCGCTGTCGAAGGTCGTGCACGTGGTGGGGTACAGCCAGGCGAACAGCGAACGTTTGCCTTTTCAGAGGCGCCACTCCTCGAAACGGTGTATCTGCACAGCATCTCGTCTGCCGATATAGCTCTGCCATGGCGTCAAGTGAGAATCTCACCCTACGCCACCTTGGACTCCCCGACAGCGTCGCAATCCTGCGACAGACCCCGCACCTAGAAACCCTTTCGTATAACGGTTCGCACGTGGTCCACGCCCCCACCGTCAGCATCCGCTTGGAGTTTCTTAAAAAGCTGACGGTGGTGGACAACAACAGCGGATCTTTCCTCCAGCAAGTCACCCTCCCAGCTTCCGAAAGTCTCGACATCGTCTTCCCCATGGGCCGCCACAGCTTCTCCGCCCTGCCCGAACTTCTGGAGCGCTCGCATTGCGCTCTACGGACCCTTGTGCTTACCAATATCTGGGTCGAGCACGCCATGGATGTGATCAAGCATTCTCCGACCATCGTCGAGCTCACGCTGAAGGACCTGCGCCACGACCGCACCAGTGGATCTGGACTGTTGGAACTCGCGTTGGACCGGAGCATCGTTCCCCATTTAAGAAGGATGCGCATCGAGTGCGGGTCTTGGGAGTATATGGTCCCATATCTGCACATGGCGAGGATCGTGGAAGCCAGAGCATATCAGGACGACAAGCGAGACAGGTCGCTGAGAGACTTTTGTTTCATCTTGGGGACGCGCGGATTCCAGGTGGCACCGAAGCACGAAGAAGCAGAGCATGCTCGCAAGTTGGAATTAGAGCGGGACGCAGACGACGCGGAGGAGATTCTAGAGAATATTAAGCCTCATTCGTGCCGGGTGGTTATCGAGGCGCCGCAGAGACGACTGGTGTGGAATTCCTACGCCCGGGGAACTTGAATGTTGGCTGCTTTATGTCTTAGAGTTCAATTTTTGTTTGCGATTGGGCGTTCGTTCAGCGGAGCACCGCAAGTCACGCGCGGTTTGATCCGTCGGATCCCCTTGCTCTCGACCATCATGTCTGTCGGAGGACATATGTCTGTCGATCCTATTCAGCAAGCCTCTGCTTTTCATTGCATCCCACGGTCAACGTCCTTCTGGATCGTACAACGCGACTCCCGGCCGAGGTATTGTCCCAAATATTCCTTGCTTGTGTCGAAATTACGATCCCGGAAGCGCATGAACCTCGAAACTCAGGTGCCTGTCATTCGATACACATACCCGGGGCCACTAATATCGATTTTATCTCTCTTCGCATGGTGGTGACATTATTCACAGCAACTGGAAGCTGTGCCATGAGCGCTGCTGCATGCACTCACCGCCTTCGCTTGATTGACAGCCATGCAAAGCCACCAGGCAACTCTCAAATCGCGACTTCCCTTCCACCACGACGTGCCTTCCCAATGCCTGCAAGCTCTTCCGACCTCCAGCTCATCGCGATTTTACCGTCCCCGTCTACATCCGAGCCCCGAGCCGAGCGCCAATCCAGAGCACTCTTCCGACTAGATAAGGACGGTGCACCTGGAAAGACGCTAGGGAGAGCGTACACCTTCGTTGGGGCCAAGGTCGGGGGACTAGTGAACGAAGCTGTGCGAGGGCAGGGCAAGGGACCCGGGCCTGCGGCGGAGACTATTCTTCAGTTCTTCAGTCAAGAAGAATGGAAGGAGGATTCGGTTCACAATCTGCATTCGCGGAACCAAATCCCTGTGGAGGTTCTGAATGCATGTAGTAGGCTAGTTAAGTTCGCGTTTCGGTGCGTGTTCGTGGTACTTTCCAGCCTCTCATTGACCGCTCAATCTAGCGCCGAAATGCCCAAGACGCAATACGCCGCTTTCCGCAAACTCGTCATCCTTTGCACGCAGTTTCCCGGCCTCAAAACACTCTTCGAGCAGAGCGACCACTTGTCCGCGAAACTCCGACCTCCCGCTACGAGACATTCACAAAAGGATGTATTTCAACTCTGGGATCGACCACAGGCGGATGACACCGTCTGCGACTCTCGATGGCATTTCTTCTGCGAGTTTGCGGCGGCATGCATCGCGGACCAAACAATATGCTCACTTATCGAGGGATATCCTCCCAGTGCACTGTCGTCTGCGGTTGCACATGTTTCCGGATTGAGCTTCATTGAGCATTTATTGAATGCATCTGTGTATGAGTGAGTTTTTGTTCTCGGTTTGGGCCAATGGGCTTACTGCCACGTTCAGCCCCCAGGCACCGTTCTCTAGCCACCTTTCGATTCGCTATCTAGGCGGCATCCTCAACTTGAAGCACTTCTGGGAACACCTACGCTTGGAGTCGGTAAAACGCCAGGATTGCCAGAAGCAATGTGGTCAACTGCACTCCGGTATCCTTGATAAGCTACTCAAACGTGCCGAGCAGCTGCTGCAGGATCTTGGTTTGGACGATTCGGACGCAGACACGATCTCCACCAAAGCTGCGCCGTTCAAGCCTCTCGCGTTGGATGAGGAGGGCGCGGATGCATACTGTGCAGCCGTTCTCATTGGCCTGCAGGCATCTGTCCTAGAGGATCTCCCAAAACACATGTCAATCCGAGATCAGGTCTGGTACCGTAATCTCAGAAGTGTCGTCGGACTGCTCAGACAGTATGTATTGAAGCTGCTCAGGATGCTTCACATATACTCAATCATGCTAGACACAAAGGAATTACCTTACTCCCCAGGTCGAGAGACGTCGCCCTCAATGAGATATACGGCAAACACCTAGCATTCCGCCTAGAGGAGCAAGAGGTGGTTGACAAAAGGTGCCATTTTTCCATGGGAATGATACTGGCTGATGTTTGCGCACAGTGAAACTGGCAGCCTGAGTGACAGGTTGGCCTCCAACATATCGGCACGGAGTCCGAGTCCGCAGAATGATGCACCTCTTGTCACTGCGCCGCCCGACCAGTCTTCGTCTGCGTGGATGGAAGCTCGCGGGTAAGCCACTGCAACACACTGTGCTTGAATTCACTGACGTGCCTAGATGGTCCGCACGCGGGTTCCCCCCGCTCTTCGAAGCCAGCTACCCACTGGCAACCCGGGGCACTCGGGCCCAATCCCCGCCGCAACGACCACGATCGGCGGATTTGTCTTCATATTCGTCATTCCCGTATTCACGCTCCCCGTCGCCGTCAGCCCGACCCCGTGGTCGCTCATCATTCTCCGAGTCACTTTCACCCACACCATCGCCGTCGCCACATTCGCCGTCGACTATAAGGCATCTCACTGACGAGGCTGTGTGGAGTTGGAACGATGAGGATATCCTCAGTACGTGGCATTAGCATCATCCATCTCCGGGCTAATTTCGCATCTCCCAGGGGCGCACAAGGCTACACAATCTTCTCCCATCTTGCAGCACTACCACGAAATGGAGCTCAAGCGAAACCACGCGGACGGGGTGATACTCCTCGTCTATCGATGTCGCTCCAACACCAACCACACGGCGGTCCAAATTGAGCGTCAACACAGCAAGAACTACGCTAGGCGGTTGACGAGGGCTGCTCGGCGGTGCGAGCGTCAAGTTGCTGCGGAATATTCTTCTGCGTCCGCAACGGCAGCAGCGGGTATGCCTTCGCCGACTGCTGTCGGCTCTCATGCCGTTGGACCTCAACGGAAGGATGTTGATAACAGAAATCGAGGACGTCTCAGAGAGACATTGGGATCCCTGGGACGAGGACTCGTTGCCAGGGGACGGAGACTCGTTGTCGGCGGATGACTTCTTAGTAAGGGAAGGCTTCCCGCCCGATAACGATAACTAACTCATTCGCGGCGTAAGTAAATCAAACGATAGCACAGTATATCGCTCACTTGTACAATTCGACCTTGAAGCTGAGTCAAATTCCACCATGCTGCCCCCACGAGCCAGACATGCTCGCGTTCTTCCATCTGAGCATTCCCCTGGCTGTTCTGGCTTAGAGACCTGGCAGACAGGAGCGAGTTCCGCTTTCAGATTAAATCGCAAGCCTACCAGATGCAGGCGTTGGCGTCTTCCAGCCAGGTCAGGACGTCCGCTGACAAGGTAGAAAAGTTGGATACGACCAGGTTCTTCAGTTTGGCGTCACTGGCTTCGGGAGAATCGATGGGTCGGCGAGTGGCAGCTGGCTGGATGAGCAGTTTCAAATTGAGCCGGCAAGGCAAGGCAAGCAGAGCCGATTCGTCCTGTCGCACCGGCGATGATGTTTTTTTGGGCATGTTTGGAAGCTGTTGGGAACGAGGTGGGAGGAAGGACAAGCAGAGATGATGCGTCGGCTTATCATCAGTCACATCGAGTGACCCGTATCTGATCCTGTTGCTGCCGAACTCTCATGATCTCGACGTGGCATCGGTATGCACGGCGCATTTCCGACATTCTTAGCCCATTTCGAAAGGCGTGTATGACACCACCCGACGGACGAGGGACTCGCGTGCCTCACGCTCGGGCCTTTGCCGATGACTTCTTTCAAGTTCTTTCCAAAATCCCCAACTGTCAACATCTCCCGCGAATCTCCACTGGTACCGCATGGACTCTTCCGCACTCGCTCAACTCAATACATGTGCCTTAAGTACGCCGCCTCCGTCCTCTGCTCTCGAAGTTCAAAGAAGTCGTGTAGCTCGGCCATCTGCGAGTCGAAGCACCGTTTGGGCGTGTATTGAAGACCTTTCGAAAAAGAACCCTTCGCAGGAATGCACGGATGAGGAAAGGCCTTTGCTCAACGCAACGAGGTCCAGGCATGACGCATTTACGCCGCTCATGGCCCCGAGATAGGCGGACTGGCTGCGAATCCACTGGCATGGCACGAGGAACTCCACTGGGAAAGAAGCAGATCGACGGTGCGTGTGTGTGTGCTTCTTGGCAGCGCGAATACAGAATTCTCACCTTTGTATTCGTACTTGCAGCTTGCTTTTCTCTCCGAACTTGTACGACCCAGACCGTCGACGACTGCCTGTGGCGATCCCGGAGCATCGTCTGCCTGCGGCGAAATCCATGAAACGTTGCTTCTACTCGACGCTTACGTCTTGTCTTCGCGACCTCCGAACAACGAGCTACCCACACGCGAAAATAGCCTGGCTCCTTCCGCGACGACGCTTATAAGGCTCACACTATTCTCGTCTCTCCTCTATCGCACTCGACGTCTCCAATACCCACCACCTGCCCGAACGCACTTTCATCTGCTCAGAGCCATGTCTTCCTCCTCTCTCCAACCCTGCTTGTGTCGAAATTACTACCTGCGACTGAGGGTTGCCTTTGCCTTCCACCACACCGGCGAGGAGCCGTACCAAATACTACCAATGCCTCAGAGCTTCTACCCTCCAGCTCATGGCGATTTTAGATCATCCACACCTAAACCCCAAACCGATCGCCAATCCAGCGACTAGATGAAAACAGTGCTACGATACTTAGTACACCATAGTCTCCAGGCACGCTGACCATCTCCCGAACATTTAGCCTCCTTGGAATCAGAATCATGTTGTGGGCGCTAATCTGGAATAGGTCCTGTCGCGACGATCCGCTTCCGCTTCCGCTGCCGGGGGAACGTCTTGCGAGGTGCGTATAAAAACTCTGTTCCCCAGAATCCCCACGGCGGAGAACCTCTCTCTCGCTGACCTCCCTCTCCCTAGTACGTCGCCTGATGGCTGTCCGAAGCAGAGCTTTCAACTTCGAGTGCCCACTCGTGGATTCGAATGGGCTGAGCCTTACCGAGGAGCACCAAGATCTGGACCTGGGACAGCTTCGGTGCTTCTACGGGACTGCTCATGAGTGCGATTACATTCTTTCGGTGTGCCCAGTTATTATCTACCTCCTCTCAGAGGTTGACTCACAAGTGCGCAGGATGGCTCTCCCAATGGGACTGAAATCCAAGACTGTCCAGCTATTGCCAACGCAGCTCGCACGATCTCCGTCACTCCTCAAACGAGCACAGTGTGAGTGGCGCTAGTGACACGTTTTCCGCGGCGACTGAACGAATTTCCAGAACTAGAATTCAAACGGTTGTCACAACAGCCATATCCTCAGGCTTTTCCACTCTAGTCTATAGCACGCCAACCTCGACATTCACCACGCATGCCCCGTGTGCATCCGAATCACTGGCCGCTGACTATCGCGGGTAAGCTCAATGCATCGCCCGACTGAGATGACCTAGTAATGTCCGGCAGTTTATCACCAGCACTCGTCGGCCTTTCTGTCATCGTTGCGCTGCAAAGTCTAGCGATCCTGGGCTTTGCGTTCGTCCTCTGTGGTCGTCGCCGGCGTAGACGCGCGCAAAATCGTGCTTCGGAGGAGGGAAAGTTTGTCGTTCACCGCGTCACTGGAGACCACGACTTGTCCGAACTCGCGGATCTCGCGCCACCAATCCCTTTGACACAGTCGGTTCTCGGCACTGGCACATCCTCTCCACTTGTTCTTGCTCCCCCTCGACTGCTGCTTGATCTCTCCGGTGCTGATCCATTCGCCGGCAACTCTTTCGATACGATTCCGCCTGAACCCGAAGCAGAGTCGGAGCATGAACAAGTGGAAAATCATCTCCCATCTGATGACACATCTCTGGCTGAAACGACATCCAGACTGGCACCGGATTTCGAACGGGAAAATGCCTTGCTGCGCGAGCGTATCGAGATGATGGAGGCGGAGATACAAGAGCAGCGGGATTTGCTCGCCCAGATGGACGTGTTCCCGCCTCAATATCGCAGTCGAAGTGTGTCTTCCGTTTCCACTTCCACGGACTAGAATGGGTTGCTGTCTTTTGTAGTGAATTCCCATCTGGACGCTTCCTTCTGTTTGCGCAACCCTGCAGTCGAAACGAAATAAAATCGATCTTGAAGGAGCGCCTATTTTCGGAGATATGATCGCTGATTCGCCTCCCAACGGGATCTGTCGAGCTTTCGGGGCTCAATTCGGGGATTGGTGTGCGGAACTGTCAGAAGCATCTTCAGTCAACTCCCCGGGCCATAAACGCCTCTCACTGCACAATCTATCATCGGCGGCGATAGACATTTTGCCAGTCAGCGTGCTACACAATATCGAACGTGCCATCAGTCAAGCGGTGGCGCTGGCCGCGTCTCTGAAGAACATCCGGTACATCAAGGCCGTAATAATCCAGTACATAAAGTCGCCCGCCTTCTTCAGCGCCGCCCCAAACCTCTCTACATGCATCCTCACGGTCAGGCGATTTTCAACTTCGCCGTTATCGAAACCCGCCTGAACCCAACTCCGTCTAGGCCCACAGCCCCAGCAGGCGCCCCAGCCCCAGCCTCAGCAGGCGCCCCAGCAGGCGCAGGTGCAGGCGCAGGTGGCGAAGCAGGACAGGGAACTCAGAGCAACCGACCGTTATATCGCAGTTGCCACAGTCAGAATAACTGTCGTACGTCGCCCATCTCGCATAATAGTCGCATTGCCTCAGTCTAATGCCTAACGTGGCCACCTACAGCCCATCTTCATCGGCCTTTTGGTATTCGCCGCGCTACCCGTCTTCAATGATCGTTTCTCCGAGGCCGACCGTTCACCAAAGAGGACGGATGGCCGCATCATAGCGCTCTGCTACGCCTCCGCTATGCTGGCGCTTCTGAGCACTTCGACGGCAGCGGTCAACCTGTTGGGTGTGCACTGGTACCTGAGCGTCGACAGCAAAGATCACTCCTTCTTCCAATACACCTTCGTACCAGCCCCGAATGTTGTGTATGATCTAACGCTTGCGGTGAACGACCTCATCTTCATCTCCGCACTCATTACCCTGGTCATAGCGTTAAATGATCGTTTCTCCGAGGCCGACCGTTCACCAAAGAGGACGGATGGCCGCATCATAGCGCTCTGCTACGCCTCCGCTATGCTGGCGCTTCTGAGCACTTCGACGGCAGCGGTCAACCTGTTGGGTGTGCACTGGTACCTGAGCGTCGACAGCAAAGATCACTCCTTCTTCCAATACACCTTCGTACCAGCCCCGAATGTTGTGTATGATCTAACGCTTGCGGTGAACGACCTCATCTTCATCTCCGCACTCATTACCCTGGTCATAGCGTTAATGACCTTTGTATGGAATGAGCTCGAGCTGGAATCGGCACGGAATGGGATACTCGCTGCGGCGTTAATCGGCGGGTTGGTATGGGTCTATCTATTGTTGTATGCCCTGACTGCACTTGGTTGCGAGGACCCCAGAGACCATGCGGCGAACATCCATCCCCAAAACTACCGCTTGGGTTACGCCGTTGCCTTTTGTCTCCGCTTAAAAAAGAAGTAATAATATTTGGTCCACCCACAGATCAAGTTTTCTCAGCATCCTCATGTGGACGCCTGCAGCGTGGGTGATTATGAACCAAAAAAACGCAATCGGATGCATGGACGACAAAAGTTAGCACGAAGAGTAGGAACGAGTGACGTGGACCCCGGGGTCTTCCTCGTTGATGAAATGGATGTGAGAAGCGGAATCTGTAGCCGTTTAATATCACCTTATCGCACTCCACACCTCGCCGTCGTCTTCAGCTTCCGTACTCTCCGTGTCTCCACTCTTCTGAATCCTGGTCCAATCTGAATTAGAGGGTACAACAATAGCTGCATGCCTGTTCTTGCGAGCTCCAACGGCTCCATAGAAAAGGTTTTCTTCCCTGCCTACTTGCGTTGCGTTGCGACGTGCCACGTAGGTCCTTCTGTTTAGAAGTAAGAACGCGGTCTAGCGGCGCTCCAAAATTCTCCACTGATTAGCGTACGAGCCTTACCACCGGCGCCAACTTGAACTTGGAGCTTCGCATCAATATCCGCCGACCCCACAGCACGAGTATAAGAGATCGCCGAGGCTCAGTAGAACGGCAAAGCACCAAGCATCTGTGGCCTCAGTGCTCTACGCTCGACCGAGAAGCCGACTGCACCACTGGCTTCTCGAGAATATTTCTTCTCGCGAGCTTGTCTCATTGGCTCGCCGGTCTGTCGTCGGCATTCGAAGATTTCGCGCAGAGTGCGACTCGGATGCTATATTTCACTGGTCACTTTACACTGCAGTACAGATTGCGTTGAGTGGTGATACACAAGAGAAATTGTAGTTAGATGCGATAGATAGTCTGCAAATCAAGCATCCGAGTCGTTAGCGGCGAAGGACAAGGACGAGGCGAAAAATGACGCACGATACAAGAGGCGCGTCTGAGCAAATTCGTTCAGAGACGGTAACAAATATCGACGAGGATCTAGCAGACACGCCGTACTAGTATTAACATCGCAGGCACGGTACGGACGACAAACGACAAACCAGGTGCAAGTCGCGGGGTTGTAGAACGGGCAGGTCGTCGTGTGTGTGCCACGGCAGCCGCAGTGGCAACATTGGGGACCAGAGCGGTAAGCTGGTTTGGTGACCGATGCGTCGGTACTCGATGGCGTCTGCTTCACGCAGCGACGGCGAGTGAAGAGGATAGTGCGAGCGATGACGGCAGTGGAGGAGGAGAAGGACATGGCTCGGAGCAGATGAAGTGCGTTCGGACAGGTGGTGGCTATTGGAGACGTCGATTGCGATGGAGGAGAGACGAAATAGTGTGAGGCTTATAAGCGTCGTCGCGGAAGGAGCCAGGCTATTTTCGCGTGTGGGTAGCTCGTTGCTCGGAGTTCTAGACAAGACGTAAGCGTCGAGCAGAAGCAGCGTGTCCGTTCTCATGGATTTCGCCGCAGGGACACGATGCTCCGAGATCTCACAGGCACGCGCCACAGTTGGTCTGGGTCGTACAAGTTCGGGGGAGAAAGCAAGCTGCAGTACGAATACAAAAGTCAGAGTTCCGTATTCGCGCTGCCAAGAAGCACACACGCACCGTCGATCTGCTTCTTTCCCAGTGGAGTTCCTTGTGCCATGCCAGTGGATTCACAGCCAGTCCGCCTATCTCGGGGCCATGAGCGGCGTAAATGCGTCATGCCTGGGCATGTCGGCTTCTTGCGCAAGAAGCCGACATGATCATGATGACACTGATGAGATCTACTTAATCGTCACGGTCGATGCGCCTTTCCTCCCGCCACCATGAGCCCAACTGAACCTGCAGTTTGAAACAACTTACTGTTGCACGTCTCCCCGGCATCCTCGAGCTCGGCGATTGAAGGCCGTTTGCTTGAATCGGTGAACCTCTGCGGCGAAAAAATTCACAGGCTCACAATCCGACCCGACTCTCGACTTTTGACAATCTCTGCCGTTCAACTCCTGGAATCGTACGGTATCTCACTTTCGTCATGATCTTACGGCCACTTTCGACGCGTGAGACTACTATTGCTCGCCGCTGCGAAGCACCCCCTTTCGCGGTCTCCGTCCGTCCGTCTCCGACTCCGAGTCTTATGGGTTCAGAATGCACCGTTCAAATCGCTCGCTCCTCCCCTGGTCCATCAATCTAGGCCCTGGGAGCCACGTAGGCGAGACGTATGAATATTGTGAATGCCTGCTCCGGATGGAGTCTATGGACGTTCCGTCACTGACCAAATTCAAGGGCGGGATTTGCAGTTTGCTGGCTAGCGGAAAGGACGGGTATTCGGCTTGCCAATCGCCTGGAGGTCCTCTGCGCATCCCAGTCTCGCCGCGTGTCGAATTTCATCCAACTGCCGTTTGGTATGCTACTGCAACAAGGTTCGGCCAAAAAAACTTGATTCCCGAGCGATTACCGAGCGCCAAGCAAGGACCCCCGTATACCTCGGTACCCTTGCTCCGCGCTAGACCGGGCTTCCATAAGCGTAGCTGGTTTACTCCGCATACGATGAGCTACTAGCGATTAACCAACCGTCATAGTCCTTACTGCGACAAAAAGCCTCCCCGAGAATCCAACAATCTTGCAGCACTCCATTCGAATATTCTTAAGCCAACTTCTCTGAGCTGTTAGAATACCAGGTACGAGCTCGTCCATTCTTTGAATCCTTTTGTTACATGTCACTCTCAGCGTCGTTTTCTCCACCGTGTTCGCCAAGAGTGAGTACTCTTGTTTATTCTCTGATTCTACTTATAATGCCTGTAAAGTCGCCATATTTTAGGTATTCAACACCAGCGTCATTTTTTTCAACACTTTCGCTGAGATCTCCGTCTTTTACAAGCAGCCGCCGAAAGCCACGCAGCGTCTCGCCCAGAAGGGCTTAATTCCCTCCGCCGCCGGAGCAAGATCAGCCATCTGTACCTTCTGCTTCATCTCCTGCTGCACCACACTCGTTCTCTGGCTCGAAGCTCATGCAGAATTCGAACTCACGGATCCGGTGTAATTGGGCCTTGTCTCCATATTGTAGCACAACTTTCAGACGCTTATACACATCTGGTGCTGTCCTTGACTCTCTAACTGAATTTTTGCTCACAGCACAAACTTCAAATTGTTGTAAACAGCAGCTTGATCCGGCTCAACCTGCCTTGATCTATCCTGCGCCCGTTTTCGTTGACCGGCCGGGTCTAGCGGGCTATTCGGGCCGGCTTACCCGACGTCCTCTGGGGTCCTCAAATCAAGTCCCGTAAGCGCTTAGCACTCGTTGGCCGAACATTGTTGCAGTAGTATGCCGTTCAAATGCCGTTGGTCCATTGCCCGTCGGTATGCCGCAATTGTTGATCCACTGCCGCAAGTAATATTTCGCGGGTCACACTGGCACCGGCAGGCACCCACACTAGCTCTTCCCCCACCGCCATGACGACGACGCCCATGGACGAAACCTACGGTGCATTGTACATCGGAGGTGTGTGCTCCCAATCTACGGGAAGCCCATTGACGCGTCTGGAAGTTCTGTTTGCGACGTTGTAAGACCCGCTATTCCACCCGCCCCTCCTTGAAAACTCCGCAGTCTGCAAGGCCTATTGACCGTGCAAGTGTATACATACTACATGAGCTTTCCAGATGACTCTCCGTGGCTCAAAACTCTCGTGCGTGTAGTACCCTCCATAGGCTTCTCATACGGAGCTCAATATTCAATGCCAATCAGGTCGCCGCCGTGTGGTGCGCCGTAATCTGCCGAATAGCGCCCGAGACCGAACCTTTACAGGATCCTCGATACTACCCACCTCGTACTCATCGCCCAAAGCACATACCACTACCTCATTACGAGCTGGGGAAACAACGCCGCGCTCCTCGTTGCAACTACGCCGTTCCTCATCAACATGATCTTCATCATACTATCCTCCTTGCTCTGCCAGACCTTTTTCCTCTATCGGTGAGCCTCGATCACGAATTCTATGCTATCCACTCTGAACGTCATCTCCCTCTCCGCAAAGTGTCTGGGTGTTCAGCAAGCACAACTGGCTCATCACCGGCTTTCTCGGCTGCGGGTGTCTCGCAGGGTTCTGCATCGAATCTACCATCGTCGGACAGATCCTGAGCTTCACGGCGGTGGAAGAATACACCCAGCTCACCACGAACGCGAAGTGGTCGTTCAGCGTTTTGGCTCTATGTGCGTTGCCTTGAAGGCCTTCTGTGCTCTGGCTGACGAACCCCCCCCCCCCCCCCCCCCCCCCCCAGTCGATTTGTTGCTCGCGTGCACGTTAGCGTGGTACATCCGGACTACGAAAGTGGAGCTCGCAGATGGGATGGATGGTCTCCGCCCGTATGTGTTCGTTCGCATGCTAACAATATTAATATCATGATTCCAGACGCACGAACCTCGTTCTGCAACGAGTAATGCAGTACGCGGTGGCTACCGGGTTGACAACTAGGTGAGTCGGAGAATTCCTCTCGAGGCATCATGATCCAACTCACGTCGCAGTATTGTGGGACTTGCTACGCTCGTTGCGGTTCGTTTACCCCGTTTTTCTTGGGTCTTCATAATTCAGATCTGAACATTTCGCAGTACCTCCTCGCCCCAGATAAATTCATATTCATCGTGAGTACAGTTTTATTTTCCCCTTAAACCTACTTACCCTCCCTAACCTAGGCCATCTACCTATCCTTCGGTCGGGTGTACACTATTTCACTGCTCGTGAGGTACGCCCCGCTAAAATTTAACTCCTATTCACTGTTTCTTATTCTTGCGGCTGCTTACAGCCTCAACGCAAGACGTTCTCTGCGCTCAGCCCTACAACGACCATCCTCAACCATCGGACTTGGGGCGTGGTTGGGTCCACCTTCGCTGTCAATGCACCAGATCAACCCGGTATGTTTTCATCCCCCGTCCCGTCCCCCTGAATCCGAACGCGTTCAACGACTGATCCGCGCCTAGTCGCGTAACGAGAGCGACACGGGTACCGAATCTCCTCTCACGACGGTCACGACAGTCAAGTTAGGGGGCGAGTCGCGGTGCCATAATTCCGACTGTGAACACCAAGGGGATCCGAGTCTTCGACAGATGGCAGAGGCAGAGATCTGGCGGACGCGGGTATAAGTAAAGCTGCAATGCGCGATTATCGTAGCCTAAATTACTGTAATTCTCTTATAATGTAGATACGTCCATTGTAGGGTGCTGCTTTTTTCTTTTTCGCGACACGGTCCTGTTAGACGCAGGCACGCGTCGAAGCTGGCAGACAGCGAACGTATCTTGGTTGGAACTTGGAAGGGCCTTGAATATTACTTTAATGCTGGGCGACCGGCCATAAGAGTAGTAACAATATTCCAGGCCGTCCTTCACTCCGCGCGTAACAGGAAGATTTCAGGACGAAGACCGTCGCGTCGTTCGGTGTGATCAGGCACGGGAATTGATCCGCTGTGACTGATGGCGTCGCTCTCTTTGCTCCGCCACTCATTACATAGCCTTTCACCCTCGTCATGAAGCGCAAGCGCTCCGAATCCGACGCTGAATCCCCAGTTTTGGCACTGCTGGATACCATTCGTTCGGATCTATGGTTCGAGGACGGCAGCATCGTCGTGCGGGCGGAGAAGACCGTCTTTCGAGTGCTCAGTGTATAAAGGGACACTCTCCGCCAGCTCCGCTGTGTGGAAGGAGATGGTCGCCAACCTGCACCCGGAGGCCCCTCTCATCGATGAATGCCCCGTTCTGAGCCTCGACGACACTGCGCAAGATGTGGAGTGTGTCTTTGAGACGCTGTTTTACAGAAAGTGAGCTTTTGATTCTGCGTTGCTTGTCCTTCCCACATACTAATATCTGACACACAGCACGTATCCTGACAATCAACCGATCCCAATTGAAGCTATCTGCGCGTTCGTGCGGTTGGGTCGCAAGTACAAAATTCAGCATCTGTTTGAGAATGCAGTCAATCGTCTCATCGAGTTCTTCCCGCCGACGGTAGAGAGATGGATCAACAACCAGGGTTGGAAGACGATTGCTCAGTCTCCTGATTCCCTCGCCATGGTTTCCCTGCACGCAGCCGCTTTGGCCCGCGAGCTTGACCTTTTGTTCTTGCTGCCTGCGGCATTCCATGCCCTCTCGGACCCATCGCGTCTCCATTGGCTCTGTACCCCAGAAGTCCCCAGCCTCGCCGATGGCGATGGGAAGCTAATTCTAGAAAGTGGACACCGTCGACGCGACGCATTTGCGACACACGTCTACGCTTGGTTGGAGAAGCCTGTCCGACAATGCTATTCCGGTCCAGGCAAATGCCGCCTGTACAAGATGCAGATGGCCTTGAAGCTCTGGAAGAACTCCTGCTTTTCGCTCCGTTGGAAACCCGATATCGCCCCAAATCTGTGCGAGGCCTGCGCCACCGCGGGACGAATTGCGCACGAGGCAGGAGCACGGGCGTACTGGGAAGAATTGCCCGCGTTATTTGGTTTGCCGCCATGGGAGGAGTTGCTGAAAGACCCTGTCGTCGCTGGGTAAGCGCAGAACTATTATGCTAAAACAGCCTTTGTCTAATCTATGCATAGCGGTAATTTTTGAGTAAGTCGCAGCAAGGTGCGCGATTGTATGCACCGTTCCGTCGTTAGAATATCAGATTCTTAGACCCCAAATCTATACAAAAATCCATACTACTTACTATATCACGCTGGGAACCTGGCCACCTTAGCTATTTTGCCCGAATTCCGGTATTGAGTAGACCTTTCGCCAGGATCTGTGGGTTCACAATGAAAGGCATACATCCCCCGAAGAGAATGAGCATATTTTTGATAATTTTGGCCGGGTCTTGCGCGCGCAATGAATATTTCTTTGGGCAACAGCCCAAAGAGGAAATTGACGGGGTACCTGGCCACCACTAAAACCGCGATGCTGACGGAGAGTGGAGGCTGTTTTTGCCAGAGAAAGTATACTGGGGGTTCATACAATGTAATCTGTACACTCATATCATACCTTTACCTTCACAATGCTGCTCTGACAACACGATTTCATGGGCAGTTTTGGTCAAAATAAGCATCTTGAACGCAAATGATGCTGGCGAAGCCCTGGTAGAACGTTGTTGGCCACAAAAAGTTGTCAAACGGTAGTGGGGAAGGGATTGGACTCACCTAGCCTGAATACCGAGCATTCCAGCACATTCAGTGAGAACCCGACATTTATACTTTTTCGCCGGTGTCCAAAGGGGAAACTCTACAGATTGTATCCGGGAAGGAGACTTGAATGTGCTGTGGCAATGTAAGGTATACCTGATGGAAGGTGTGGATATTGGGAGAGAATATGGGAAGACCCAGAGGTATGGCGTGAAACGCAGCCTCGGTATCTCGAATGCCACACACAAGTTGACGCGTCTGAGTGACAGCCGTGTCGGGCGATTGGGGCACTTTCTACAGAACCTAGGTCGGATCTGACCCGTTGAAAGGTGAGTACAGTGTCCCAGCAAGAGGCTGAGCCCTCAAAGTCGTCATTCGGATAGGTATTGGTGGAGAAAGACGCGACGCGGCTGCTCGGAGCTAAGAAATTGATGTTCTCACCCCTCAGATCACATTTTGCCCGGGCACAACTTTGGCGCAACTGCTCGGTTTCACTTGAAATTCGGTCTCAAGGTGCGCATGAATCCTTACTACACCATCCGAGTTCAAATTAAGGCTAGGACGTCCTCTGAGTTGCTAGATCTCGTATGTGGCCCGCTTCCCCATCGGGCCAGCTTCCCAGTCAGATATAGTACAGTGCTCCAATTTCGTTTCAAATTTCCCGATTGTACACGGACCTCGGTTCAGACTCATTGCCCAATCTCACTTGCTGTTGATATTGACGAGCGCTGGCACTCGGGAAAGTCGACAGTACGACCGAGATAGTATTTGGCTCATCGAAACAGATGCAGTCCCGCGTTTCTCGAAAACGCTGAGTTGCCAGTCCGGGGACATGCCGCCATCACATGCGACAACATGCGACGCATTTCGCGTCCCAGGCATGTGCAGATCTCGCCAGCGGCCAATTTCCCGTCACGTTCGAGAATTCGGGGGTAATTTCGACGTTTCGTTGGGAAGGAGAAATCAGAATCGAATAAACGTCTTGGGCAATCAGCGCGATAATCGCCAGCGCTTCGTGTAATTTCGGCGCTGCTAGGCTAGCGCTCAACGTACCGGCCCGGGGTCGCGCACGCGGCCGGTCATGGATCACGCGTGACACTCCTTCACTCGAACCACCATGTCGATCCAGACCATTCCCCAGGATATCGCACAAGAGATATTTACTCATTGTCTATCCCATCCGCCTAGTCTTGACGACAAGCATCCCTTCCCCAGCCCTCCCCATCCCAACGATGCACCACTGCTTTTGCGTCGCGTTTGTCGCACTTGGAGACATTTGGCCCTGCGGACCCCACAGTTATGGACGGGGCTCAGTATCGATACATCCAAGCTCCCAGAGTCCCTGCAGGATTCCGCAGCCTTTCGGAACTTCGTCGCGGAATGGTTCTCTCGCGCAGGCTCCCTGCCGCTGTCATTTTCAGCGTCGGGTTCTCAAGGTTTCGCGAAGATGTCCCTGGCGGTCGAGGTCATTGACCCATTTAAGGACCGTATTCAGACACTGCGACTCGCGGGTGATTGCTGGACCCATGAACGGATCCGCGCTCTCGGTGCATTCCCAATTCTGGCGACACTCGTTGTGCGAGTCACGGTGAAGTTTCCACGGAGCCAACCGCCTCAGCCGGATGCTCTTGAGCTTCCGTCAGGCTTGACCCATCTGCGGACTCTCCATCTTGCCCTTAATTACAACACAGCTATACGTTTCCCCTCCCTCCTCCCGATGCTTGCCACTGTGAACCTTCGATTCATCGAGACACGAGACTTGTTTGACTTGCTTCGTTGCGCCCCCATCCTGGTCGAGCTCCGCTGTGTAGTCTACGACCTCCCCTCGAGCAACCCTCCGAAGATGCTCATGCTCACTCACCATCATCTCAAATTGCTTCGCCTTGCCGCAGGTCCAGGCCAGGCATTGACCAGTACCTGCGTCTCCCTGCGCTTGAATCCCTCGAAGTCCCCAAGAGCGGTCCATACAACCCCGACCAACGCTTGCACTTCCTCTCGCACTGTTCCCACTCCTTGCGACGGTTGTGCCACGCGAATTTCGACGTTGATTGGCTCAATGTCCTTCCTGGATTAACCCATCTTGAAATTCCCAACCCCAAAAACATCGACATCTTGTTGCACCGCCTGAACCGCGACGAAAATCCACACATCCTCCCCTACCTTCGGTCATTCGTGCTCACCGATTGCGTCGCCGACGAGAGGACACTGCTCTACCTCGCGGACGTTCTTTCATCGCGACTCCGCGTCCATCTAGACACCTTGAATGATGGTGCCAATCTGCAATCGTGCCGCGTCGTATTCTCCCGGCCCACTTTCTCCGAGCGCACACTGGAGGATTGGACAACGGGCTTCAGCGAACACCTCACGCCCGACATCGTCGAAGCGTTTGGTGGCCTAGTGACCGCTGGAATGGAGATTTTCGTAGGTCCGCCGGGGGTCAACAAAATTGGTGCGCGGGAGAAGTAGGCTGGGCGTTTACCTCCTTGCTAAAATACTCAGACAACCAGAATGGAATCCATATCTTGACGTCTCGTGGTTGCCGTCGCTTCTCATGGATATTTTTGCCTCGCTAATCTGCTATTATTGCGCTCAGTCCCTCTCGCGCGGTCATTTTGAGTTTCACTCCAATTAGCCCACTGGAGGTAAAGAGAACGCCAACGGACTCAGCGCGGGAGAAGTACTGTATCATGAGACTGGGGCGAAAGAAATATAGATGACAGTTTGAGGTAGGACGGGTCGTTTCTTCAGTGCTCACGAGTGTTCTTCGATGAGAAGATCTTCAAGTTAGGAATGAATACGGCCAGCACCGCTGCTTATCGTGCTCCACCACTCCAATCTTCTAAGCTGGTTCTGTTGCTACGGGTACCAGTCCAGCGCGACGACTCAGAAGTAAGAACCAGCACGCCGCACTCCAAGTACTCCATTCAAGTTGAAGATTCGGGTGGATGCCCGCGACACGCGCGCAGCTCATCGAATGTCCGCCGACGGACAGCAAAAGCAGATCGCCGATGCGTGCTGGCCTCGCCTCGCCGGCGTATTGGATCCTGGAAATTACCGTGAGGAATGCTTCTCCGAAGCTAAGCTTGAGTTTGTCCCGTGGCTTCTATCTGGGGTGAGGTGAGCTTGGTTTGACGTCGGGATTGGAAGATTTCGCGCAGGGTGGAGAGTGAATGCGATGTATTACACAGAGAGGGGATAGTGTACAGATTGCTTTAGGTGGTTTTACACAAGAATATTTGCATGCGATAGATATAGGCTGGAGGATGAGAGGATCGCGATGGTCAGCGGCGAGGACGAGAAAGATGGGAGAACGACGCACGATACAATATGCGCATTCGAGCCAGTCGTCAAGGAAGGTAGGCAACATCGACGAGGATCTAGTAGATAGGCGGCGTTAGTCTGGCAGGCAAGTTTCGGATGCTCCCGAACGAACCAGGTACAAGTCGCGGGATTGAAAGGGCAGGTCGTCGTATGTGTCCCCCGGCAGCCGCAGTGGCAGCATTGAGGACCAGATCGGTACGAGGGTTGGGTGACGGATGCGTCGGCGCTCGATGGTGTCTGCTTCACGCAGCGACGGCGCGTGAGGAGGATGGTGCGAGCAACGGTGATAGTAGAAGAAGACATGGTTTGTGGGTGAAGAGGAAGGCAGGTGGCGAAGGTGATTGCGCTAAGGAGATGAGTATAGGCAGAGGCTGCAGAGGCTTATAAGAGTCTTCGCGGAAGGAGCTAGGCTATTTTCACGCATGGGTAACTCGTTGCTGGGAGGTCGAGGTCTAGGTCGAGAAGACGTCATGTAAACGTGTTGACTAGAAGCACGGCGTCCGTTCTCATGGAATTCACCGGGGCTAACGGAGGACGGCCCACGACGTTCCGGGATCGCCACAGGTACTTACCACCGACAGCCTGGGTCGTCTAGGGTCATGTTTTCGGGGAGGAAAGCACGCTACAGCATGAAAAAGAGAGTCAGAATTCCGTCTTCGCGCTGCCAAGAACGCGCACACGCACCGTCGATCTTCTTCTGTCCCCAATTCTGTTCTTTGCACCATGACTTCGCAGCCATTCCGCCTATCTCGGGGCCACGATGGCGTAAATCCGTAAACGCGTCATGGCCAGGCTTCTTTGCTTTGAGTCAAGGCCTTTCTTCATCAATGCAACATCTGGGGCGGGTTCTGTAAGGATCTTCTACACCGGGCTTGGACTTGCAAATAGCCGAGCTATATGGCTTCTTTGAGATTCGAGACTAGAGGACGGAGGCGGCGTACAGTACAGTATCGAGTTGAGCTAGCGCGGCAGAATCCAGGCGGTATGGACGGAGATTCGCGGGAGTGGATGGACAACGCAGAAGCGGCGTGGCTTGAGCGAGGCACGCCAAAGAGAGATTAACTTCAGAGTTTCGAGACGTCCACAGCCATGGGTAGGGCTACGGGTCGCGGAAAGAGCGCAAGGTGCGCGGTCGGATTCACTCATGAGAGTTTCTCGCAAGCCAGCAGATGGCCACGGTGTGATCCGAGTCTCGGGATTATGCGGTGATTCAGACACATCGTCACGCGCGCTTTGATCCGTCGGACCTCCCTTGCTCTCAACCATCACGTCGATATTCGAGCAAGGCTCAGCAAACGTTGCGGCACTGATATCGGTTTTCATAGCTCATTCGCGCAGCCATGACTTTCGTGGTGACGTGATTCACAGCAAGTTTCTGTGCAATGAGCGCTGCACTTACACCGCCTCGGCTGATTCACAGCCGTGCAATAGCCTCTCAAATCCCGACTTCCCTTCCACCACGACGTGCCTTCCCAATGCCTCCAAGCTCTTCTGACCTCCAGCTCATTGCGATTTTACCGTCCCCCCCATCTACATCCGAGCCCCGAACCGAGCGCCACTCCAGAGCACTCTTCCGACTAGATAAGGACGGTGCACCTGGAAAGACGCTAGGGAGAGCGTACACCTTCGTTGGGGCCAAGGTAGGGGGACTAGTGAACGAAGCTGTGCGAGGGCAGGGCAAGGGACCCGGGCCTGCGGCGGAGACTATTCTTCAATTCTTCAGGCAAGAAGAATGGAAGGAGGATTTGGTTCACGATTTGCATTCGCGGAACCAAATCCCTGTGGAAGTTCTGAATGCATGTAGTAAGCTAGTTAAGTATGCGTTTCGGTACCTGTTTGTGGTAATTTTCAGCCTCTCATTGACCGCTCAATCTAGCTCCGAAATGCCCAAGACGCAATACGCCACTTTCCGGAAACTTGTCATACTCTCAACTCAATTTCCTGGCCTCAAAACATTTTTCGAGGAAAGCAAACACCTGTCGGCGACACTACGACCTCCGGCTACGAGACCTTTACAAAAGGATGTATTTGAACTTTGGGATCGACCAGTGGCAGATGACAACCGTGCCACCTGCGACTCCCGTTGGCGTTTCTTCTGCGAGTTTGCGGTGGCATGCATCACAGACCAGACCATATCCTCGCTTATCGAGGGATATCCTCCCAGCTCACTGTCCTCTGCGGTTGCACACGTTTCGGGTTTGAGCTTCATCGAGCATTTATTGAATGCATCTGTGTATGAGTGAGTTTTTCGTTCTCTGTCTATGCCAATGGGTTTACTGCCACGTTCAGCCCCCAAGCACCGTTCTCTAGCCACCTTTCAATTCGCTATCTAGGCGGCATCCTCAACTTGAAGCACTTCTGGGAACACCTACGCTTCGAGTGTGTAACAAATTCCCAGGAGGAATGTGGTCAATTGCACTCCGGTATCCTTGACAAGCTGCTCAAACGTGCCGAGCAGCTGCTGCAGGACCTTGATTTGGACGATTTGGACTCAGACAAGAGTTCTACCAAAGCTGCACCGTTGAGGCCTCTCTCATTGGATGAAGAAGGCGTGGATACATACTGTGAAGCCATTCTCACCGGCCTGCAGAAGTCCTTACAGGACCTCCCCGCACGCACCTCAATCATACATCAGTTATGGTATTATAACCTCAAAAGTGTTGTTCGACTGCTCAGACAGTATGTATTCAAGCTGCTCAGGATACTTCACATATACTCAACTACCCTAGACACAAGGCAATTACCTTACTCCCCAGGTCGAGAGACGTTGCCCTCAATGAGATATACGGCAAACACCTAGCATTCCGTATGGAGGAGCGAGAGGTGTTGGACGGAAGGTGCTATCTCTGCATATGACTGCTACTGGCTGATGTTTGCGCACAGTGAAACTGGCAGCCTCAGTGACAGGTCGGCCTCCAACATATCGGCACGGAGTCCGCCTGCACAGTCAAGTTCGCCGCCTAAAGCCAACCACTCATCCCCTCCTCCTCCTCCTCCACCACGAGTACCATCACCCCAGAAACACGATGCCAGCGAATCCGACGATGCGCGCCATTTGGCAAGGACCGGTAGTTTGGACAGGAAGTCATCAGGAGAATGACAAAACCTTTTATAGGAACTTATTAAGCCTTTCAGACCTTCTGGGTTTTTTGAGGTACTTTTAGAAGTACTTTCGGTACTTATGGTCCTTTCCGACCTTCTGTGGGACTTCTAGACGGACTCAAAAGAACTTCTGAAAGGTCGAAAGGACTTCTGAAAGGTCGTAAGCACTTTCAAAAGGATGCTCTTGCCGCCGATGGAAAGAAGATTTTTTATACCCCACCATAAGACACCAAGATGCGTGGCGCACCAGCTTGACTGCTACCAACACCAAATACTCCAAATTGCCAGAACTTTCAGCTCCACCGACTCACCGGAATCAAGAGCACCAGGAGTCGTCTAGCAGTGTTTACATGCTCAGTTGTTGCTTCTGGTTGTTGTGACAAGGGTAGATGTGGGGGGCTGCGCGCGATAGAGCCTCCGAGTCGCTGCCAGGCCTATAGCTATCGGGCGGACGACCGGAAATCGTCTAAGTCCCGCATCAACACGTGTGATGACGTGCTTGATGAATGAGTCAAACAAGCGGTGCCGGTCGTCACGCTGGTTGCTTTCCTTCTTTCCGCCCGCCGTCCAGCCCTGTCCGTCCCTACCCCCTCCTCACAGAGGCTGCCTGCTGTCCGCGCCAGCCTTGAACCACCCCACTCTCTGCCTCCCAGCCCAGCCCAGCCCGTTGCCGCCCTGCCATCCACCACCAGCACGCCACTCGCACTGTCGTCTCACCCGAGTCACCGCCCAACGCAGAGGGCCCTAGCCCCTCATTCAAGCCTCAAGCCAGCCACGTCAAGAACAGCGGTCTCCAGTGCCTTCAAATCTCTTCAAGGTTGTGCATTTTCAAGCATGCCTTCCGAGCTCGTGTGCTCTTCAAGCTCCTGTCGACAGCTTCAAGCTCTCTGTACTACGTTCGTCAAGCTCTCCGCCGACACTCTTTTCAAGCTCTCCACGTTCGTCGACGCCCTCAAGCTCCCCTCCTCTGGCCATACTCCCTTTCCTTCTCGCCCAACGCCTTCAAGAATCGACGCTTGTCGCTGCGGGCCCCGCGACCATGCCTCAACTGTTTAGCCCGGTGCGTACTCACCCATCCCCTTCTCTCCTTTCACTGACTGCCAAACCAGTGTGTCGTCCATACACCGTTGAGCGCATTGCCCGTTCCTACCTCAAACTATACGACGATGCTATACGACGATGGCGACGACCTGGAGGATGTGCTTCAATAGGGTTATGAGGGGCCGGACAAGTTGGTGGATGACACGAACGGTTGCTCGGCGGGTGGGTTGCCAGGCGTGGAGTCGGGCCTCAGTCGGCTCCGGTGTGTCCGTTGGCCGTTTATTTCACTTGAGCTTGGAGCGTGTAGCTACTGCCGTGTCTCTTTTTCCTCTGAAATGTGAATATAGGTATTATTTCAGCAATTCCTCTGTGGCTTTACATGCCTTCTGAGTATCCTTTCGATGTCCTTCTGCGGTCCTTTTAGGCCTTACAAAAGGACCAAAAGGCCTTTCGGAAGGAGATGACTTGACTTTTGAAAGGCCCGAAAGTACTTTCGGCCTTTTAGTCCTTTTGCGGCCTTTTACAGCCTTTTAGTCCTTTCAAAAGGCCCAAAAGGCCCCAAAAGGCGTTTTGTCATTCTTCTGATGAATAAATCCGATGGGACAGCCTCGCAACATTATCTGCCACATGCAGGCTCGCTACGGGAACAGCACAGGCGACCCGTGAGTTTACTTTCAATAACCACACTCCAAGTTGGGCCACTGACAGTTCCGTTAGCAAACCGGAAACTTGGCCGAAACAATTGACTTTTGCGTTGGCGGAGAAGCCGTTCATGACGCTCCCTGAGATTGTCAATCGCTACAAACCTGCATTGTGTCCGTTCTCGGCGAATCCCAACTCCAATCTTTCACACAACGACAGGCCGTTCAAGTCGCTTCTAGCGATGTTGATCACACAGAAGACGGTATGTTTCGTAGTTTAACTCAAGCGCGCCTTCCGTCTTAGACTTTCGTGCAGCAGTTCACGGTGTCGTGGATATTGCCTGGTGCTAGTCACCCAACCGTCAACGCCTTGATGTACCCATTCAAGGACATCGGCTTGGTCGGCACATTCTTCCCGAGCACCGGGGTTCCCGATTTCCCTCAACTTCAACCTCAAGATGTCGCTGGTCCTAGTAGTGTTCCGCCACCACAACCATCCATACCAGTCCCTCCGCCGATGACGCAGGCGCAAGCGATACAATTCCGAAATCAAATCCAGAGTTTCTTGACTCAACAGGGCATGCCGCTCCCTGCGCCGGTTGTCTCGCAATTCATCACCCCACCAATCATATCATCGTTGCTCAAGATGACGAAGGAAAACAGGTCGAAGGCGCTCATCCAGCTTGCGCAGCGTTGGCAGCAGCAGCAACAGCACCAGCGGCTGGGGCTGGGGCTGGGGCTGGGGCTGGGCGTACCGGCTGGAGGGAGATTGCAGGGGCAGCCTCAGATGATGGCGGACCCCCAGCAGCCGTCAGAAGCACTGGGGTTCAACCAATTTGGCGGACCCATGAGTGGCGGGTTCATGAGCTCAGGTGGGTACCCGGATACGATGACTCAGGCGGGAAACAACGGCGCGGTGAGTTTCCAGATGATGCAGAACTTTATGCAGCGTAATCAGGATGGGGGCAGCGGTGGTATGTAGAGGCATTTTCTTCACGAGTTTTACTTATTTTACAAAGGATGCATCATGTACATTTTAGCGCAATTGGAAGAAGATACAAAGATTCGGATTGATTCGGCTTTCAGAATTGGGGAGCGCTGGTCGCGCCGTCTGTACCCTGGATTTTTTCGTGGCCTGCGAGATTGGCTTGGGCCTCGTAGACGGTGATGGGTGCGCTGTTTTTCCGCTGCGAGGATGTCACCGTGAGTGGCGAAAAAAAATGGAACTACCTCGGTCCAATGGCCCAAGAACCCAATGTAGTATATCTGAGTGGTATCTGCTCCTTGGGAGGCTGGGAAAAGCAGCGAAATCGAAGACACATTGGAAAATTTCGCAGTCCTGGCTTGGGTCAGAGGCGACGCGGACCAAAGCTCGGATACACAGAATAAACCTCAAGGCATACTCCCCGACTTCACGTCCTTGAGCAACCGTGAGCTCTTGCGTCGGAGTCTTGTCTGCCACGTCGTCAAAATCAAAATTGTTTTCGAAGCTAACCTCTAGTAAGGCACTGCAACACTTTGCGCTTCAATTCACTGACATGTATATGTTCAGCTGGTTTGAGAAGTTAGAACATGTTTGAGCCGGAATTGTCTCGTGCTGAGGTGCAAAACGCCTTGACACCGCTCATCGACGACGTCCTACAGGAACTTTCTCCTCATCTTCTCGTGCGGGGCAGCCTCATCGATGCACCAGCCCTTAAGAAAGTCAAGATCTTATTTGACCACCTCGATGATGCCAGTGATGCACATTTCGGAAATTTCGAGCTTATCTATGCCTTCCAGGAGGCTTTGTTGAAGCGGGGCGGCCCGGGGATGAACTATTATCTTCGTCTGCGGCTTCGTGTCCAAACTCCGGGCCGCCGGCTCAGGAGAGCTCGCGCCGCTTCGACTGCGTCCGCATGCGGGCCACTTTTCGAGGCACTCAGGGAACTCGTTCACAATCCCAACCGCCACGACCACATTCGGCGGATTTGTCTTCGCGCTCCCCGTCGCCGTCACCGTCAGCCCGATCCCGGTCACCGTCCCGGGGCTGATCGTTCAAGTTCCCACCGTCGCACTCACCATTGCCGTCGCTATATCCGCCGTCGACCTCTATAAAGCACCTCACTGACGAGTCTGTGTGGAGTTGGAACGATGAGGATATCCTCAGTACGTGGCATTGGCGTCCGTCTCCGGGCTAAATTCGCATGTCCCACTGGCAGCGGCACACAAGGCTACACAATTTTCTCCCATCTTGCAACACTACCACGAAATAGAGCTCAAGAGAAACCACACGGACGGGGTAATACTCCTCGTCTATCGATGTCGCTCCAATCCCAACCACAGGCCGGTCGAAATCGAGCGTCACAGCAAGAACTACGCTAAGCGGTCGAGGAAGTCTGCTCGGCGGTGCGAAGAACATCAAGTTGCTGCGGAATACTCTTCTGCGTCCGCAACAGCGTCAGCAGCGGGTATGCCTTCGCCGTCCGCAGCTGCAGGCGGTTCTCATGCCTTTGGACCTCAACGGAAGGATGTGGATAACAGAAATCGAGGACGTCTCAGAGAGAGATTGGGATCCCTGGGACGAGGACTCATCGCCAGGGGACGGAGACTCGTTGTATAAATGGCTCGACGGATGACTTCTCAGGAAGGGAATTTTCACGCCTGATCAGGATAACTAACTCATTCGCGGCGTAAGTAAATCAACCGATATATCATCATATTAGAGTATATCGCTCACTTGTACAATTCGACCTTCCTATTCCATCATGTTGCCCCCACAAGCCAGACATGCTCGTGTTCTTCCATCTGAGGATATCGATCCTCCTCGCTGTTCTGGCTTAGAGACCTGGCAGCGGGAGGCTGGAGCGACTTCCGCATTCAGATTAAAACGCAAGCAGGCGTTGGCGTCTTCCAGCTAGGTCAAGAAGTCCTATGACAAGGTAGAAAAGTCCGATACGATCAGATTCTTCAGCTTGGAGTTACTGGCTGCGGGAGACTGGATGAGTCGACGAGTGAGACCTACGACGAGACCGACGGCTGGATGGGAGAGGCAGCGGGCGAGGCAGCGGGCGAGGCAGAGCCGATTCGTCCTGTCGCACTGGTGATGATACAGCTGTTGTGAACGGAGCGAGGTGGGAGGAAGGAACAAGAAGAGATGGCAGCTCGGATGCGGAGACGGGCAGTATCATGTCATCGGTCACATCGAGTGACCGGTATCTGATCCTGTTGCCGCCGAACTCTCATGACTCGGATCACTCACCCCGGATTTTCGACGTGGCATCGGTATGCACGGGCAGCACGGCGCATTTTTCGAAAGGCGTGTATGACACCACCCGACGGACGAGGGACTCGCGTGCCTCACGCTCGGGCCTTTGCCGACCAGGTCCTCAGGCTGACTTCTTTGAAGTTCAGCCCATTCCTAACCCATTTACAAAGGCCGGTATGGGCACCACCCGACGAGGGACTCGCGTGCCTAGCTCGGAGTCATTCCAGCCGCGCTCATGCTGACTTCTTTCCAAAATCCCCAACTGTCAACATCTCCCGCGAATCTCCACTGGTACCGCATGGATTCTTCCGCACTCGCTCAACTCGATACAGGCACCGTAAGTAAGTACGCCGCCTCCGTCCTCTGCTCTCGAAGTCCAAAGAAGTCGTGTAGCTCGGCCATTTGCGTGTCGGAGCACCGTTTCGGCGTGCAAAGACATTTCGAAAAAGAACCCTTCGCAGGAATGCACGGATGAGGAAAGGCCCTTGCTCAACGCAACGAGGCCCAGGCATGACGCATTTACACCGCTCATGGCCCCGAGATAGGCGGACTGGCTGCGAATCCACTGGCACGAGGAACTCCACTGGGAAAGAAGCAGATCGACGGTGCGTGTGTGCTTCTTCGCAGCGCGAATACGGAATTCTGACTTTTGTATTCGTACTGCAGCTTGCTTTTCTCCCCGAACTTGTACGACCCAGACCGACTGTGGCGCGTGCCTGTGGCGATCCCGGAGCATCGTGTCCCTGCGGCGAAATCCATGAGAACGGACACGCTGCTTCTGCTCGACGCTTACGTCTTGTCTAGAACTCCGAGCAACGAGCTACCCACACGCGAAAATAGCCTGGCTCCTTCCGCGACGACGCTTATAAGCCTCACACTATTTCTTCTCTCCTCTATCGCAATCGCCGTCTTCATTAACCACCACCTGCCCGAACGCACTCCATCTGCTCCGAGCCATGTCCTTCTCCTCCACTGCCGTCGGCGCTCGCACTATCCTCTTCACTCGCCGTCGCTGCGTAAAGCAGACGCCATCGAGTGCCGACGCATCCGTCACCAAACCACCCTTAGCTGTAGGTTGAATCAATCACTTGTGGCAGTAGCCACAAGAACGAATTGATTCCAGCCAGGGCTTAGCCAGCTGTGGCTACAGCCATGGAGAAAGCAACCACATTGTCACAGTTTGTTACACTGTCACACATGTCACACCAGTTTAAATACATGTAATAAATCTGGTTAAGTTAGTGTTAGGTTGGTTAGTTGGTTAGGTTGGTTAGGTTGGTTAGGTTGGTTAGGTTGGTTAGGTTGGTTAGAGGTTAGGTTGGTTAGAAGGTTAGGGTCAGAAGGTATATTGTAAGAAAAAAATAACAGGAGGCCAGTTAAGTTAGTGTGTTAGGTTGGTTAGGTTGGTTAGAGGTTAGGTTGTTAGTGTGTTAGGTTAGTTAGGTTGGTTAGAGGGTTAGAGGTTAGGTTGGTTAGAGGGTTAGAGGTTAGTTTGGTTAGAAGGTTAGGGTCAGAAGGTATATTATAAAAAAACATAACAGGAGGCCGGAGAACATTAGCAGGTTGGTTAGAGGTGAATGTCTTGCATATAATATTGCTCTGAATATGTTACCCTTGGTCTAGTGGCTGTATCACTGTCCTGTTGTTTCCCTGATCATTATATTTCGGAGGTTGTGTGTTCAAGCCTCATGGCAGCCAGCTTTTTAATGGTCCTACGGCCTTGGATTCCTGTGACTTCACCGTTACACCATGTCACCACGGTCACTTCTGTGACCACTGTCACATATGTCACTCAGAAGCGTGACATGGCACCAGCCATGGCTGGCTAGACCCTCGGCTGAATCCAACTGTTCTTGTGGCTACTGCCATGGGATTTATCCTAAATACTACAGCATGGGCTCACCAAACCCGCTTACCGCTCCGGGCCCCAATGTTGCCACTGTGGCTGCCGTGGCACACACACGACGACCTGCCCGTTCTATAACCCCGCGACTTGCACCTGGTCTGTCCTTCGTCGTCCGTCCGTACCTGCGATCTTGATACGGCGTGTCTGCTACTGTAGATCATCGTCGATGTCCCTGACGGAATCGCTCCGACGCGCCTCTTGTATCGTGTGTCATTCTCGCTTTGTTGTCGTCTTCGCCATTAACGATGCCTGGCTCGCAGACTATCTATCGCATCCAACTGCAATTTCTCTTGTGTATCACCGCCCAAAGCAATCTGTACTGTAAAGAGACGTGCAAAATATCGCATTCAAGTCACACCTGTGAAATCTTCCAATGCCGACGTCAGACCGAGCCAATGAGACAAGCTCGAGAGAAGCAATATTCTCGAGAAGCCAGGGGGCTGTCGGCTTCTCGGTCGAGCGTAGAGCACTGAGGCCACAGATGCTTGGTGCTTCGCCGTTCTACTGAGCCTCGGCGGTCTCTTATACTCGTGCTGTGGGGTCGGCGGATATTGATGCGAAGTTCCAAGTTCAAGTTAGCGCTAATCAGTTGAGAATTTTGGAGCGCTGCTAGACCGCGTTCTTACCTCTAAACAAGGGATGCCGGGGCTACGCCCCCGGCGGTGGAAAACAAATTCAACTTGCACTCCTTCATGGGATTTGGCATTTCCAACACTATTATCCAAGTTGATAGTAAAAAGTCCGCCGCTGCCGCGAAGTAGCACGATCATCGCGTGAACGTGGCCTGAATTGGAGGCTCGAGAGTCAGATTTGAATTGGCGTTGAATGTCTGTGGCAGAAATCGGCGCTGTGTTGTACTTGCGCTCACGCGATTGCATGTTTTCTAAACGTGCACGATCTGCTGCATTGATTTAGGCCGCCCAACTATTTACATTCATTCAAATGCTAAATTGCATCATCGTGTCGTCCCTGGCATCCACCGACACCTTACTGTTCGGCGCGACGGGAGGCAGTGGTATCTGCAGTGCCGAAATTAGTTCTTGTCAACCCGTCTCGTCGACCTACCCATGCAAGAGCGCTCACCTCTCTTTGACACCATTCCCCGAGGTCAGCATGTGCAGAGGAACAGTCCGCAGATTGGTCGATGCTGGAGAAGAATGAGCGAGTAGAAACCAAATGGCGCAGCGGCCCAGACTCGCAATTGTCAGACACGTGAGATGTCAGACGTGAGGCGTCGCGGGGTATATCTGTGAGCAGTTGAATACAGGGAAGAAAAGCACTCAACGTGCAAGGAGCGATGTTTGCCTTATCACTCACGGACAGCAAGGGATTCCGAGTACGCACTGTTAACCCCGCGTTGGGACATACTTTGGGCTCCAAGTAGATACATTGCGGCCGACGGCCGTTCTCGGCCGCGACTTAAACTGAGGCTTCATCGTCGTCGATTCGGATAAGAGGTCGATGGTGAAATGTACTGAATGTTGAAACTTGCCATGGAAGTAAATAAAAGTCAGCTGCAAAATGCACGTTAATCGTTGCATCCGTGGCACTGGGCAAAGAACAACGCACCTATTGCCCACCTCGGTGTTGAATCTCCGCATCCGCTCTCTACACTCCTTGCTCCGCTGCCTCCGCCGGTTCGCTCGTCCGCGCGCGCACGCTGTGCTGGTCGGCGACGGAGCAGAGGTGAGGAAGGGCGTGAATCTGCAGAAGGTGAGCCAGTGGCAGGCGAAGAAGTGTTCACCACACACCTTGTGATTCTCATGCCTGGACTTCACGTATTGCGAGTCGCTAGCATTGTGATAGCCGGTGAGGGTCGCAACATTGAACTCGAATACGGGGGACAGAAGTTGTCCGACGGGGTATCAAGGCGGCTGGTGAGAGGAACGGCCGGGCAGTGGGGGGAAGTGTGCGAGGTCATCTGCCGAATAAAATGAGGGCGGACGACTTATGGGATATGGTGGACGCACCTCGAGGCTCCAGCACTTGCTTCCGACTCATGATGGACGGGGAATGAGAGTGCCGGCGACTGGCGATGACTGTAGTTCCGAGTCTGGCAAGACATCAGTGGGAAGCAGACTGGCGAGAGACGGGACACGCACTGGACTTCCTCCACGCTGTCTATGGCGGAAAAATCAGCAAATCGTCGACGCAATCGTGGGACACTGACCTCGGCTGACCGCTCAAGGGATACGTGTCCGCCTGCGAGTCGGCTGCTCGTGATCGTGTGCTTGGGTTGACGTTGGATATCTTGACGGGTCTTGGCATTCTTGCTCGAGTTGATAGTGCGGCGGGCTTGCGAAGGCTGGAAGGGAGCTTGAAGGTGGCCACTTGAGAAGGCGGGAGCTAGTAGCTTGCTTGAGAATGCCCGTGTCGTTGAGCTTGCCATGCTGGCTTGCTGTCAGCAACTTGTCTTGATCGTTGTCCTTGAGCCGGACCGTGTGCTTGTCGTGGTCGGAGGCCTGGAGGTAATGAAGGCGAGCAGAAGAAGATAGGCGAGAACAAAGGTGGAGTGAGGGCGGCGGGAGAGCGATGGATTTGGTGTGGTGGGAAGAAACAGGACTTGAAATGGATAAATTTGACGTGCTTGAGAGCAAGAATCACGGATCTTTCTATACGGAACGGAAAGTCTGATAAGGTGTGATGCGAGAGACGCTATTAAGAGAAGGAGTATCGTAGAAGGACCTACGTGGCGCGTCGCAACGCAACGCAGGTAGCGGGAAGAACATCATTTTTTGCTATCTTATGGAGCTATTGGAGCTCGCAAGAACGGGCACGCAGCTATTGTTGTACCCGCTTATTCTGATTGGTATGAAGGCATTTATCGCTGTTTAATCGAGCGCTCGCATCAAAGTCGGAAGGCGGAAGTATGAACTTTTTGTTGATGTTGCACAAACTCTCCAGAGGCAACTTGGAAGTCATAAGTGAGGGTTCCTGGTTCTAGTTATAGATCCCCAATGTGTGATTAAAGAAATTTGCTGCTGCCAGCGCCCGATTCGTGCTTGTGTTGATCGTGATGGCATTCTGCTTTTGTCCACCCATGGGCCAGTTCAGGCTTAAAGATGCTCAAGGACCTGCCCAATATAGCTCTTGTCATGGCTCTTGTCTCCCCTCGCCTCTTGACTCTCATATACCAAGGCCAAAAAAATCCCAGCACCCTCGATCCCCTCGATCTGTTCAGCCTCCCCTGGCGCCGCAGAATTAATTCTAAACAGCTCCATACTTTCACGGTGCTCTTGAAAAAAAAATTGACGGGTGTATCTGTCGCTTGGTCTTTTTATTCTTTGAGCATTTGTTGACCAAAAATCGTGCAGAATGAAGCACGTCAGATTGAAATCAAATCTTCATCGAACCAACTCGAGAAAAATCACTCATGAAAAATTTCATATGTGAGCTGCGGGACATATAGCTGTAAATCTCAAGACCTGAGAGCTTCTCCCACTATTATATTGTCATTATTAGAGCTTATTTGCAGTTCCCGATTTCTCAATTTTTGCGCCCACTGATTGGCTGCTCCACAATTTTCGACCAATCAGCGTGCGCAAAAATTGAAATCTGGGGGCCGCAAATAAGCTCTATTCCAAGCTAATAATGTGCACCAGGAGTTGTGAGTTCAAGGTTCAGAGTTTAATGTTACTTTATGGTTTGTATCATCATAACCTCCATGACTGTTCACTGCACACTTTCGGACCTTTTCAGCCTTCTCACTTCAGGATAGCTCAAAAGTTCCACCTTTGGAGTTTGATCTTACATCAACCTTGAAAGTTCGATCTTCCCGCTCGTTAAACAGCGAAAAATGATCTCATAGATTGGAGCAAGAAGAGTGGAGACACGGAGGGTAGCGGAGGCTGAAGACGACGGCGAGGTGTGGAGTGGAGTGCGATAAGGTGATATTAAACGGCTACAGATTCCGCTTCTCACATCCATTTCATCAACGAGGAAGACCCCTCGTCACTCGTTCCTACTTTTCGTGCTAACTTTGTTGTCCCCGGTTCCAGCTCATCGACTTAGTTTCTCCCCAATAATTCCACACCAACCGTCTCTGCGGCGCCTCGATAACCACCCGGCACGAATGAGGCTCCATATTCTCGAGAATCTCCTCCGCGTCGTCTGCCTCCCGCTCTAATTCCAACTTTCGAGCATGCTCTGCTTCTTCGTCTTTCGGTGCCACCTGGAATCCGCGCGTCCCCAAAATGAAACAAAACTCTCTCAGCGACCTGTCTCGGTTGTCGTCCTGATATGCTCTGGCTTCCACGATCCTCGTCATGTGCAGATATGGGACCATATACTCCCAAGACCCGCACTCGATGCGCATTCTTCGTAAATGTGGAACGATGCTCCCGTACAACGCGAGTTCCAACAGTCCAGATCCACTGGTGCGGTCGTGGCGCAGGTCCTTCAGCGTGAGCTCGACGATGGTCGGAGAATGCTTGATCACATCCATGGCGTGCTCGACCCAGATATTGGTAAGCACAAGGGTCCGTAGAGCGCAGTGCGAGCGCTCCAGAAGTTCGGGCAGGGCGGAGAAGCTGTGGTGGCCCGTGGGGAAGACGATGTCGAGACTTTCGAGAGCTGGGAGGGTGACTTGCTGGAGGAAAGATGCGCTGTTGTTGTCCACCACCGTCAGCTTTTTAAGAAACTCCAAGCGGATGCTGACGGTGGGGGCGTGGACCACGTGCGAGCCGTTATACGAAAGGGTTTCTAGGTGCGGGGTCTGTCGCAGGATTGCGACGCTGTCGGGGAGTCCAAGGTGGCGTAGGGTGAGATTTCTCACTTGACGCCACGGCAGAGCTATCTCGGCAGACGAGATGCTGTGCAGATACACTGTTTCGAGGAGTGGCGCCTCTGAAAAGGCAAACGTTCGCTGTTCGCCTGGCTGTGGCCAACCATGTGCACGACCTTCGACAGCGAGACTCTTCAGACGTGGGAGCTTGTTATCGAATTTCAAGGCCTTTTCCGCCGTTGATAAAGGTGTTGACAGAGCGAATGTGAACGATTCCCATCGCGCAGAGTGCTCGGACAGAAGGGGCAACACGTCTCCCGGAGTATGTGTCCACGCCATGCTTAGCGACAGCGGCTGGGTTGCGCTGCGAGACAGGCAGTTTCGAAGAGCGGGAATCGCTGCTTCTCGACGGTTAGAAATGTCGAGACGACACCACAACGCCGCAGAGTTGAGCGCAATATCCCTCCACGCTCGACAGACACTCGCAAGGACGATGGGGGAGGGAAATGGGGTCGGTTGCGTGCGACCATTGAATGCGTAGTCGTGGAATCCAATCCGTACGGATTCCACATAGTAGGTGAAGATTTCGATTGTGAGTTCAGTGGGTAGCGTTAAGATTGGGTAGACGATGTTAGAGAGTCCCGAAAGAAGGAGCTTGCGAAGACGACGAAGCTCAGCAAGTTGCGCCTCGAGACTCGCGATGTTGTCCTCTACTTGCTCGAGTTCCTTGCGGAGGGACAGTGGCACCAGTCGAGACATGGTGGTGGACTTGTAACAAGGGCGTGCGTTCCCACGACATCCACCTGGAATCACCGTAATGATCCGGATGTCACACTGCGAGCATCTTGCCGGAGCCTCTCATGCGGTGAATCCGCCCCGTCGTACGGACCGTGTACCTTGCGCTCTTTCCGCGACCCATAGCCCTCCCCATGGCTGTGGACGTCTCGAAACTCTGAAGTTAATCTCTCTTTGGCGTGCCTCGCTCAAGCCACGCCGCTTCTGCGTTGTCCAATCCACTCCCGCGAATCTCCGTCCATGCCGCGCTAGCTCAACTCAATACAGGTACTGTACGCCGCCTCCGTTCTCTAGTCTCGAATCTCAAAGAAGCCACATAGCTCGGCTATTTGCAAGTCCAAGCCCGGTGCAGAAGATCCCTAAAGAACGCGCCCAAGATGATGCATCGATGAAGAAAGGCCTTTACTCAAAGCAACGAAGCCTGGCCATGACGCGTTTACGGATTTACGCCATCGTGGCCCCGAGATAGGCGGACTGGCTGCGAAGTCATGCTGCAAAGAATTCAACCGGGGAAGGAAGAAGATCGACGGTGTGTGTGTGCGCTCTTGGCAGCGCGAATACGGAATTCTGACTGTTTTGTTCGTGCTGCAGTCTGCTCTTTCCCCGCTTGGACGACCCAGACCGACTGCGGCGATCCCAACACATCGTGGCCGTCCTCCGTTAGCCCCGGTGAATTCCATGAGAAGGGACGCCGTGCTTCTGCTCGACACGGTCTGTGACGTCTTCTCGACCTAGACCTCCAAGCAACGAATTACCCACACGCGAAAATAGTCTAGCTCCTTCCGCGAAGACTCTTATAAGCCTCTGCCTATACTCATCCCCTTATCGCCTCAGCCACCTGCCTTCCTCTACACCGACGAAAAACCATGTCTTCCTCCGCTCTCGCCGTCGCTCGCACCATCCTGTTCACCCGCCGTCGCTGCGTGAATCAGACACCATCGAGCGCCGACGCATCCGTCACCCAATCCGCCTATCGATCTGGACCTCAATGCTGCCATTGCGGCTGCCGGGGGACACATACGACGACCTGCCCTTTCAACCCCGCGACTTGCACTTGGTTCGTTCTTTGGCGTCAGAGACGTGCCTGCGAAGCTAACGCGGGCTTTCTGATAGATCCTCGTCGATGTTGCCTGCTCTCCTCGACGACTGGCTCGGATGCGCCTATTATCTCGTGCGTCGTTATCCCATCGTCGTCCTCGCCGCTGACGATCTTCTCATGCTCCAGACCAACGGTCTACCCCACCTAAAATATCTTGACGAACAAGTTTGTACCCCTTAGAATATATCTTGAGGAACAAGTTTCTAGGCAAATTTGGGTAGGCTATTTGGCTGGGTTAGAAGATATCTCGAAGATAAATTGAGGATATCTAGGCTCGAACGTCGGGTAGGATGTCTTGCTGGGTAGAAAATATCTTGTGGCTGGGGTTGAAGATATCCTAAAGAGAAATCGAAGATATCTTTGCCCGAATTTGATTCGAGGCTTTGCAGCAGGGGGAGACTGGGTTAGAAAATATCCTGAAGATAAATTGAGGATATCTTGGCAGAAATTAATTTGACGCTCAACAACACGCAATGTTGAGGGAACGTCTCAGTATCTCGGACTAGGGCGCAAGACGGCGCACCGACCAGTGTGAAGCAATATATTCACCATATATCTTCGATGCCTCCATCTACATCAACGTACGGCTATATAAGGTCCTCGAGGCCTTCGTGGCACTCCTGTGTGAGAGTGAGTCAAGAAAGACTGCTGTGGGTGGGTAGTTCACTTACATCTAGTTCATTCTCCAACTCACACTTTTGGGCTTTCTTCGCAGCTTCACGCTCGGCCTTCTCTTCATCCTCCAGGACCAACGATTCACGTTTCGCCCAATTCTCCTCACACTTATCCCCAAGTCGCTCGTGCATAGCAGCCTGCTTGTATGCGCACGCCCGCCAGCCTACGTTATCTGTGTTCTCCTGCAATGGTTTGGGGGGACTCGTAGCGATGCGGGACCAAATCTGGGCTGTTTTGGTCAGCCAGACGCGGGAACGGTCGAACTCCGCCTCGAGAATCTCAAGTTCTTCACGAGCTCGGAGCATCAGCGCGTGTTCCCGATACCAGCGTACACGAGTCACTGAGGAATATATGAGGAAGAGCAGAATTGATGAAGGAGGGCTACGCACTTTCGATTGACCAGCTCGCTTCTTCCTTGGGTGTCAAGTTTGGGGGACGCTGCACCGTCCAAAACCACGGCTCCGTCTTGCGACTGTCACCGGGTTTGAGCTTTGTACCCCCTTTACCTCTCTGCTCCTCCCGCGTCAAGGACTGAAGAGTCGGATCGCTTTTTGCAAGCCCGAGAGAGATGAGGGCTGCACGAGCACGGCGATAGGTGTCGCCGTGGACACCAACGTCGTGACTAAGCGTTCGGAGGAATACCTGCGACCGAGTCCCAGCGCGATTGCCGTGTATGCTTTTCTTCTTCTCGCGTAGATTGTAGTTGCGCAGCTGGATCGCCGACTTCAGATTATCGAGGGCTTCGTACGCCTGCGCCATTCGGAGATCGAATTCGACTATGCCCAGACTCTCGATGTCCAGATCAAGTCGCTCGCTAGCCGCGAAGCTAGAAGGGACACGGATGATTGCCGTTTCTGGCTTATCGAAGTTGACAGGGTTTGCGTAAATGGTAGAAGAAAGTTGTGGTGCTCGTTCCGCGATCCGAGCGTGGAAGTCTTCCACTTTGTCGTAGAGTCGCTTACGCGCAGCCTGTAGGGCGTGATGGGCCGTCGTTGGAGATGCGACGAGAGCTGTGATGTTTACGCTGGCCGTTGGGATGAGAACATGAAGAGAGTCTTTATTACTAACACTCACCGTTCTGTTTCGGCCGCTATTCCAAGTTCAACGAGAGCTACGTCGCCGAAGCGAAACTTGGCGGGGTCATCCTGAGCTTGCTCGCGCGCAAGAGCCTTCTGATAGGCAGCCATATGAGTCGGGGGACCTGCAGACAGACATTCAGACACGATACGGCGCCACTGAGTTTACATACCACTCTCGTAAGTTGCCTCGAATACCGGGAGCGGCTTCCCGTCTTTGATGCGCGGCCGAAACCCCTGTGCTTCCCATTTCTTTACTTCGTCTGGCATTACTTGCTTGGTACCCTCATCCAGCGCGGAGAAACGCGTCGTTCGATACGTGAGTAACGCACACGCGTCGCGGTACATGTCGATGAGGCGATCAGCTAATGCGCTGTCAGCAGGTAGCACCCAAACGAGTGTATACGTACGAAGGCCCACAAGCTTGCGGAAGTTCCAGTAGTCGCTTGTTCCATCGATCGTGTCCCGTCGATGGCCGTGGTTCATCTCGCGCGTACTTCCACCCGTGAGGTTGTGCTCGGCCCACCCCGTCTCAATCATTTCGCCACTCAGTGTTCCGACGTTTGGAAGGAAGTTGAGGTTGAGCTGGTCTTGGCAGTCACTCCCGTGGTTTCCGTTGTGAGCCTTCCCAATCCCTCCTTCCATCTTTCCTGCGACGCCGCTCATCGTAGGAAACCGCGCCTCGGCACGCTGCAGAAGCTTGATGCGAAACTTGCACCAAATATCGTACGTCAAGAAAATCCATCGCTGGAGTTGGGCTTCGGAAAGCGCGTAGTAGAGCGCAAAGTCGGTATTACGGTACCTGCGACATCATGAGCATGAATCGTCTCTAGATAAGAAATATAATACTCACGCTTCTCCTCGTGTGAGATCGACCATTCCTTGCGGTAGATAAAAGCCATGCCGCGCGCACTGCACAGCGACAACCCCGCTGATATCGCAGTTTTGGTAGCGCATCAGGGTCTGCATTCGAATGGCTTTGAGGTGGTTGCACGTTCCACACTATAAAGACTGAGCTCAAAATCACGGTGGAACGCAATACACACCTCATCGTGCCCTTTGGGATCTTTTTCCGTCGCCTCGAGGAAATGGGCGTAGACCTCGGTGGGAACAAAAAAGGCATTGCCGTCGTTGAGGGAGAAGTCCTCCCGGTCCTCGCGCTTCCCAATCTTATGCTGTAGCTTGAAATTGCCGTCGCACGAGATGAAGAGTGTATATACATGCCTGAATATTCATCAGCTCAGGGAAAGGCGGAGACGAGAATCATACTTCTGGTCCTCGGAAGCCTGCATGATGGTTTCGAGAGGAACATTGAAGCCAACTTCTGGGCAGGCTGGACACCGTATGGCCAACGACCCTGGGCGGCGCATATTTGGCGGGAGATAGCTGTCGATGAGATGAGCAGTAGCCTGCCCGGACCGACGCTGGAGAGTCAGGAACTCCCAGAGGCGTTTCGAGCGCAAGAACTCTGCATAGCGATTCTACGGTGATGATTAGATTCCGCGCTTCCTTCACCTCAAGACAGAACATACCGGGACACTCTCGGGATTGACGCTATCCGTCATGAGCGTTAGAGCCTTCATATAGTCGTACGCGGATTTTTTCGATGCTCGAGAGTGGACGTGAAAGTCGTCCAAAACGCGGAATGTAAATGCTGTTTGCGGTGAGCTAAAGGTAGCAGGAAACAGCTTGACTCGAAGCATCTGCTGCCAGCGATCCTCGGCTCCGTGTCCTGGACACCCACAAGGAGAGAACCAACGCTCGTGAACGCCATTGGTGTGTACAACGACGATAGGCACCGGCTCCTTCTGATTGTGCGGACAGCGAGTTCCACCACGATGTGCCGAGAGCACGATACTATTCGCAGGGGAGCCACTGTCGAAGAGGTCGTTCCGCAGAAACATCTTCCCGTCCCAGCGCTCGATTTCGTGAAACGGATTGTGCTGATGAGCCCGAATCGCGCATGCACGACACCAGAGAGGCGACTCGTAGCATTCAGTGCATCGATAGCTGGCAGAAGCGCCACATTCGCATGGATGACCGATGTCTGGGTGACCGAAAGTGGCCAGAATAGCGTTTTGTATGGCAGGAACAAGCTTTTCAATCGAGGAGAAGTACTGGGATTGGCCCTGGAGAGGTAATGAGCACAGTTGGACATCTAGCAACTCGGAAATTCTCATACCTGGTGGCGTTCACGACGAGATTCCCGAGGGTCGAAGGTGTCCGTGTTCGGGGCTGGAACTGGTTCCTCGACGGGGGCATCCGCAGCGGGACTCGGGTCTGGAGCGAGCTGAGTGGCATTGGAGTCGACATCAGCCGGCATTGTCTCGTTCTCAGCTGGGGACCGTTCGTGTTGACTGAGATCATACTCAAGGGTATCCCACTGAGCTCCCGGGAGACGGATATTACGAGGACGAGGTGGCGGAGGGGGGTGGTTAACTGGAGCGCGAACGGCAGGTCGTTCCAGGTCTTCGGTCATGTCCACATCGTCAAACCACTGGCCAGTTACTTTCTTTGCGGGACCTCGACGTCGGTTTTCTGGCGGACGCTCGTCGGAGCCACCGGCGCGTTTCGACATGAGGGAGAGTAGGAATGCGAGGAATGTGAGGGCGCTTGGATTAGCATAATGAGCAATTGCGCTTTGAACCCAGCTAGAAACGAGCTAAGTCCGTTCTCTGGTCTTGCCAGCTTGCACACAACAGAATTGGGGTGAATTCGAGACTGTGGGCATTTTATTTGCAGCCTTTCTAGTTGATACGTGAATGTGAGGAACAGTTTCTGTACGTTGGCATGAAATGTACGCCTGCAAGAGTCATAGATTGCATGAGAGGTTGAACGCAGGCTTACGAGAGTGAAAGCGCGGGCAGGAGGTACATAGTCGACGAGTCGCGTTATGTATTGGATCAAGCTAAGTCGATGCGAGATCACTGCCAGCACATCATTGGCCTCATCCACCATATCTGCTTGCAAGTTTCATCAGCTCCACTGCTCCTACGGAATTCGACGGCGATACCAGTAAACGAGCCCGAAGAGACGGGAGAGGAGAGATTGATAGGCAGGGTTCCCGGGTTGCTTGGCATATGAGGTGCGTTCTCTGACCCCACTTTCTGTCTCAGCTCACAGGCCCGGCATTCTAGCTTGCGCGTCTCTGGCCATCCGCTATCTGGAACGTCGCCTCAGAGCTTCCCTGGATCTCATTCCCAGCAACGACCGATTCCATGGCGTCCACGTCTCCGTTGCCCCAATGTGCTGTCTTGTCCAGCCAGCGTCACCCGAGGCTGGGTCCCGAGCCCCAGACGACATCCTACGGTCCTTCAAGTTCGTTTCGACAGACTCGAGCGCTGTCCCGGTGTCGTCTTCCAGGCCACGTCATCGTCTGGGTTGTCTGAGGAGCGCTAGTGGATAAAAAAACTCGACTCAGTGCTGGTACGTCCCGCTCGCGGAATGCATTGCTTTGAGGCTGACTGCGTGTGGAGACGAGAGGCGACTGGCACATCGAGAGCGATACGGCGCTCAGAGCTCGGCGAGGTCGAGAGGGAGGAAACGCACATCGTACGCATATCGCGCGTTCGCCAACCTACCGCCGTCTCCATCCTCCCAGCGAGCCACCGCCACCGTCCAGCCAGCTCACATCCACATCCCCACGCTGCTATCGACCGAGGAGGACGATTGCAGCTCACCGTCCCTGCCAACTCCAATCCCACCTTAGCCCTCCAACGGCGCCCAGCGTATCGACGCTTTTCACAGCACTACGCGGATGGCTAGAGGAATCGGCTGGGAGGGTCTGGACAGAAAGTTCGGGGACAACAAATCCCCGTTGTCCTTGACTTCCGCCGCCGCCGCACCTATAGTACGCACTCCATTTCTTACGCGGGCGCCCGAAGCCCCTGCATTCGAAGTGGTGCTGCTTTCCCTAGTTGGTGCCGGCCCGTGGTAGAGCAATGCCGACACCCGAACCCTCCGTCCGCCCGAGTACGAGATTGTCGCGGTTGCCGGTCGGAATGCACGCTAGGTGGAGGAGATCTCGCCCCTCCCCTTCCGCCTCCACAGGCTCGCGGCAAAGACGAGGCGAATGCGATGACGGTTGTATGGCCGTGCGTGGCCATGGATTCGTGAAGACTTGGCTGAGTGCCGGTTCACTGACGGATGTCTGGACGGAGAAAACGCAGGACAGCGTTGTACGCATCTCGCGCGTCCGCCAACCCTCCGCCATCTCCATCCCCCGAACCACCGCCATCGTCTAGCCAGCTCACACATCCGCATCCACACGCTGCGAGGAGGATGACTGCCGCTCATCTTCGTCGTCTGATGACTCAGACGCCGAGTCGGACGTCTCCTCGTCACTCTCTCCATCCCTGGCCTGGGCTAGGGTTCGTCCCACTGCTACCAAGCCCACACCAGTTGCCCAACCCTGCGGATATGCCGCCCGGAAGAATCTCGTCAGTCGATTCCACCAGTTAAGATATATTGTAAAACAAATCTGTTGCCATTGGAATATATATTGAAGTACAACTTTGTAGGCAAATTTTCAGTATACGAAAAGGGAGCGCGCGACGAGGGGGATAGATATCTTGAAGATATCTTGAGCTGGAGAGCTCCGAAAGCAGCAGGGGATGACGGCTAGATGGGCAGTAAGATATCTTGAGGATATATTCAAGATATCCGGGGCAGATATTTTTCAGCGAGATGAGAAGAGGATGATGGAAATATATCTTGGGCTAAAATATCTTGGTGAAGATATCTGGAGCGAAGATATCTTGAGGATTTTGAACAGGGAGATCTTGAAACTTACCAGGTGGAGATATTCTCAGAATATCTTCTGTGCACCAGACCGGAAAGAATGCGAAGATATCTTGAATGCGGGTGGCATACAAGTATGCCGAGGCATGTATGCCACAGCGAGGAGAGCTCATCTAGAGGTTTTAGGGGTCTCGAAGGTGGGACGGACGCCTACATAGAGCGGGATACCACGCCGTACACAAATCAGACCTGAATCCGAGTCCGTGGAGACTCCGATTGAAAGTGGCAGCGTCTCTCAAGGAGCGGGCATG
The DNA here is from genome assembly GCA_029282125.1 of Mycena amicta. Taxonomy (NCBI): domain Eukaryota; kingdom Fungi; phylum Basidiomycota; class Agaricomycetes; order Agaricales; family Mycenaceae; genus Mycena; species Mycena amicta. Next base: position 409,428 of record JARIHP010000053.1, read on the forward strand.
GCGGATTCCGGGTGTGAAGGTTGTTTACGCTGCAGATGATGCAGGCCGACAGACTGGGCATTGGCAGCTCGGTTGCGGCGGTCGACGTGCGTGGTGGAAGTCAAGAGCGAAATGTGTCTTGTCACGATTGTCACACCATTGCCAAAAACGGACAGGCTCAGTATATATCGCGAGCATGGCATTTCAAATGGGAAATATAAGATATCGTGGCGGGTCATTACATGTCATTACAGAATAGCTACGCGTTCGTCTTTCTCTTCTTCGACTTCGGCTCCTCGTCTGAGGACATGGCATCCTCCTCGACGTCCTCGTCTGAGGTCATATCTTCCCCCTCGTCCGAGGCATTTTCCTCCTGAACGCCCTCCATATACGCTACGGAGACCCACTTCCCATTCCGATTCCCTCCCTCTCCGATGATCGTCTCCCGCACCATTTTCCGTGGGTTCTCCGTTTTAGGCGCTGAACGACAGGTTCGTCGAGGAGAGACCTCGACCGGCTGGGCATCAGGCACAACGGCTTTGGCTTTGCGTTTGCGGGCCTTCTTGGGTGGCGGAGCCGGTGGCGGAGAATGAGGTGGGGAGAGGGGTGACTCGGGCGGAACGAGTGGGGTCGGCGGAGGAGTTCGTGATTTCGGGGAACCAGGTGGTAGCACGGCGGTATCCTTGACGGGGGTTACTGGCAGAGCATTGGGAGTCTTCGCAAAGGAGGAAGAGAAATCCCCATCGGTGGCGAGATCCTTTGGGGCACGGAAAGCGGCCGGAGTGACGGGAGCCGTTGGATGGAGAATATCGAGGATGGCGCGAAGCTTCTCCGTCGAAGCCGAGGGAAGTAGCGCCTGAACGGCTGTGATGAGCTTCGAGTCTTCGATTTGCGCCAGCGAGGTCTCTGTAACGTCTCCGGAGCCACCTGCAGACATGAGCAATACATTGAGCGTGAGGTATGAATACGCACTGCCGAGCTCAGTCTTAGCCCATTTGGCAAACGCGGGACGGACCATGGTGTCGAATGTCGGGCAACCAAACGCGGGAGACGATTTTTTGGTACCAACGGAAATCCTGTACAGCCTATGAGAACGGACAAAGCAGAGAGTAGTGGAGACGTACGCAAAGGTGCGCATCTGTTTGTTCGGAGTCAACAGCGCGTGCATGGACCAGGAGACCGTAGTACCCAGCGCGTCCCAGCCTTCGCCTTGAAGCGCTCGAAGAGCGCTGTCGACGCGTTCGAGAGCGTGTTCCTGGTTACTGGAGGTATGGTGAGCAACTTCAGGATGGATG